>VWZD01004032.1:361886-683705 GCA_013396695.1 Sakesphorus luctuosus
GGATGTATAGATATAATTGTTGTGCGTCAGCCAGATGGAAATCTTCAGTGTTCCCCTTTCCATGTTCGCTTTGGGAAAATGGGAGTTCTACGTTCTAGGGAGAAAGTGGTAAGAAAATTGAGAATTTTTATGTTTTGTTTGTGAGTTAGCTCTTTAGCATGAAAGCTACTGAATGTGCTGTGGTCTGCTAATCAAGGTTTTCATAAAAGGCCTGAATTAAGGCAGGGTTCAATTAAAATGTTTGTTACTAATTCTTGCATTTGAGAGCATAATTTGTAAGACACTTACTTTAAAAAAAAACAACCCAAACAAGCCATGGAATTTGTAATGTTTGTTTTCAATAAAATAAAATTTTGAATATGCCAATTTGGACCTATACTGGATTTATTAGTGACTGTGTATTAAAACACACTTCTTTGATTTGCTCAGTAATAATTACAAAAAGGGAGATATTAGTGAAGTAGTTTTTTCAAATAATAGAACGTCAAGGTTAACTGAAGCTAGAAAAAGCAGTGAGGACCTTGAGATAAATGTAACTGGGCCTGAATGACTTGGCAATATGATATCAGATGTGAAGTTACCATTGAGTAATGCGTGACAGATTATTTTAGGAAAAAAATTGTAACTACATACAGTCTAGGATCTAATATAGCTATAATTGTTCAGCAGAAAGATCCTAAAGTCAGCATGGACATTGTTCAATTCTTATGTGAATCAGAAAGAAATTTCAATGTTTAGGATGGGTAAAAGTTGAAAATGTAACTATGCCAATACTGTGTCCTGAAATATAACATAAATGTAGACTTGTCCAAGTTTCCAAAAAACTTGCAGTGCAAATGGAGTTGGTGGCAAGAACAGTGACAGGCAAAGAAAGAGATTCTCCTGAGAAGAAATGGAGATAATTAGGGCTGTACAGTGATGTGATAAATGTGTGGAAGAAATAGACACATAAATTGAATGTAAAGTGATTTTTCTTATTTTTGCTTCTCATAGTGTAAAGAGAAGTTTGTTTAATTAATTTGAAAGACAGCATATTAAGAATTTGCATTTGGAAGTACTTCTTGCACAATTCAAAATTAGGCTATGAATTAAAAGAGCAAATAGATTTGTGTGAGAAGTGAAGAATGCAGAATTATATTTTAAAATATTCAGAACTTTCATATAATGGCTATAAACCTTCCTGAGTAGAGAAGCAAAGCGGCAATGAACTGAACGAGTTAGAAAACCATTTTTATAATTTATTGCCTTGTAAAGGGGTAAGGGAAGAAACAGAGAGGTTCACTATTTTATGTTTATTATAAAGTTTCCTACACTTCCCTGAAAAGCATTTGCTCAGTGACAGCAGAAGGACAGCTGAACAGGAACTGTGTACCTAAAATAACTTTCTTTTCATATGAGAATATACTTATTTTCTTCCAGGTTGACATAGAAATTAATGGAGAAGCTGTAGATTTGCACATGAAACTAGGAGACAATGGGGAGGCCTTTTTTGTGCAGGAGACTGATAATGATCAGGTAAGAGTCAAAAGTACTTTTAATTAAGTAAAAATTCAAGACCTACACTTCAGAGTCAGTTCTGAATTTAGGAATGGTATTGCAAAATAGCATCACCCATTTCGTAGTTTTGAAAGTTTCTGGACAATTTTCTGCTATGGACATTTAATGCTGTGCTGTTACTTTGAATTTTTTTTTTAGTTGCTGAGATTTGAAAAAATCTAAATCACATAACTGAAAATAAATCATGTGCATGCCAGTGTGTGAACAGAAATGGCACGTACAGAGTTCACATCCTCCAAAGTTGGGTGCAACAGAGGTTGATGTTCAAGGACCTACTTTTTTGTGGAAATCTTTAATTTGAATGTATGCACTCAGCAGACTGCCAGTAAAAGTGCACATGCTCTGTAAACATCCATTCACGCATTAATTCTGGTACTCACCATAAGCATGATCTCACAGCTGTTATTCATGTGGAATTTAAGAATGTCTGCTGCTGAGCTGTGTGGTTAAATACTTCTCTGTGTAAGTTATGGTCACCCTAATTTTGAGTAGTCCATGCTTAATGTGACATAAGAAAATTTTTTAGGCATTCCTCTTCAAATATCCCCAATAATTTTTGTCGTGTAACTTCCATGGATTTTGAGAGATGTGTGAATAGCAGGATGTTTGTGTGACTGGATTATAAACCACTGACATATCTGACTACTGTGTGTCGAGTTGCGAAGGGAAATTGGATTTTACAAAATGTTCGGGTTGTAAACTAAGAGTTTGTTTCTGCTCTGTATCTAGCATGAGGTGGATAGGGACTCATGCCACTACCTGCCCAATATTAGATGCTCAGAAGATGCTCTTTATTAAGAGTATTGTTCCTGGCTTGTCTAAGGAGATGTAACTATGGAACAATTTCTATATGCCATAGGACCATGCTGAGCATCCAGATATTAGTATTTGCTACTTTTCTGAGGAATAAACAACTTAGATTTTGGTAATTGTGCCTTGGCTTTAGAACCATTTGTATGATTAGTGAAAGAACTAACATGTTTCATGGTTTGAATTTTTTCTTTTCCAGGAGGTAATTCCTTATCATCTCTCCACATCTCCCATTCTGTCTGAGGGAACTGCTTTAATGGAATCTCAGCTGAAGAGGAATTCCATAGATAGGATAAGAAACCTGGACACTAGCGCATCCTCACAATTACCAGCCCAAGCCCATGGATCCCAGCCTTCTACTGAAACATCTCCAGTTTGTACCTCTGTGAAAAAAAGGAGGAAGAAGAGGAGGAAGTCTACCCATAAAATAGACAGCTTAAAAAGAGAAGACACACATGGAGACACATCAGAAGATGAAGACATGTTTCCTATAGAGATTAGCTCAGAGGAAGAAAAAGAACCATTGGACAATTCAAGGTATCACATTGGAACTGAGATATGTAATGGAAACCTGGGTTAATGCTCTGTTCCATGCCTTCCAACAGTAATTTTTAAGTTATAAAACTTGGGTGATGAACATGATACTTTGAGAAAAAAGATTTAGGCTAGAAAGCTATTGGCAGTGTTAGTAACCAAACTAATGAAAATGTCATTGAAAACATAAGAAGAATCCTCTGTGCTGTTGTGAGCTAGAAGGTTTGAAACATAACATTTCTCTATCTCCTTTTACTTCTCTGCAGTAGGATTTTTTGTTATCTGATCTATAAGAAAATTCAGTATTCAAGTATGTTTTTTAAATGTCACATCTTTCCCTATTCTTAGGATCCCTGTTCCAGATGTGTTTGTTGATGATGTCTCTGACATAAAGGCTCCTGCAGTTTCTGTGCTTTCTCAGTCTGCACCTTACCCTCATTCAGATGGAGAATGGTCACCTCTTCAAAGGTAATTTTTCTGATACTACAGTCCTAGGTAGTACCTTAATCATCTTTTTGCCATTAATGTCTCCTCTACCAGTGCTATATGAAGTCATACTAAAAGTTTTTATATCAAACCTGGTCACGGGCAATTGTTAGATTAATGCTTTCCATATTTGCAATCAGGTGGTGTACAGAAGCTTAAGATAAGCTTCGTCCTTGATTCAGCAAATGCATGCACACAAATGCAGGTCCACAAATTCTGAAAAGTACTTTTATCTGTTAATGTTACTGTTTGCTTATAAATACTGTAGAGAGGGTGAATGTTTTGTAAAATGTGAATATTTTCCTGATGCACACACCTTGTAAGGACTTTAGTGGATGCAGGTCTATAAGCCTTTAGTACTTTAAGTGTAAAACTTTTAAGAATTTGGAAGATTGGAATTAAGGTATAAAATAAGATTTTTTTTTTAACAAATGGGAATATGAGCTTTTCATGTCCTTTTTAATATAGACATTAAATGTTTATTGTGTGAAAAGAACACATACAGTAATTTGCTTACTTTTTCCTGTATGTGTGTTTGTGTGCTTGTGTGTACCTTTCATGTCAAATTACAGCAGCTTGGACCTCCTTTCTTGTCTATGGAGCCCTGTCAGAAAGGGACAATTTTTTGCCTAATGTACATTGCATTATAATTCCAATTAGGTCTGTGTGTAGGTGCCCCCATGCAGAAGTGCTCCACATCCTCCATGCAGGCTGTTGGAGTACAGCAATATTCACCTTATCCTAAGAATTCTGATCTCAATATCCAGCTTCTGTAGTTGAGGTTCAGAGGAAGGGACTGAGAGGAGATTATTTCAGAGCAAGGGCTCAATTTTAATGTTTTGAGTTGTATTCTGGAAGAAACTTTCTCCACTCTTTGTAAAGCTTAATGTGATTGGCTTCACCAGTCTGGTGATAGCATATGTCAATACCCTGTCCTTTCAATGGCTTTTGGAACTGTCTGTTCTGTTTGTTTCTTGGTTGCAGTATTCTGGATTTTGAAAACTCTAGATGTAAATTGAGCATTCATGTAGCTAATGCAGAAAGAGTTTACATTAATCAGCACTTGTGAATAATGACACGCTGTTTTTCTTTCTTCCAACATGCTTTGCTGCCCAGTAAGCCTATAGATTGTACAGGGCAAACCTCTCTCCTCACTGTTCCATCAGACGGAGGCTTATCTAACTCTTGTCCTCAACAATCTTCTCACTTTTCTCTTCCAGGCAGGTAGAACAGTTGTCCTCTTTTCTGGACCGCTTTTTGCTCCTTTTAACACATTAATACACTTTTAACACATTAATACTCTGTGAACTTCGTTGACTTTAGAACTCTATTTACTGCTAACCCAGACACTTTGAAAGTGACATTGAAAACCACTTCCTCACCTTGCTTCTTTGTGGGCATTGCTTGGAGGTAAGTTACCTCGACGAATCATCCATTGAATGAGGATGGCTGGTATAAAATCAGGTAAATGAGAAGCTGGGTTAAAACTCAAGTTGATTAAGGTGATAAAAATACCAAAAGGGAAGAACTTAGCTGTGAAAACTTAACATTCCTCTGAAGATTGACATTTCCATTTAGCTTTTTACAGTCAGCATATGTTTTAATGACATTTTTATTCCATGGTTTTCCTGAGTTGTTTGCTTGTGCATAGGCTGCAAAAGTAAAAGCAAAACAAAAGCCTCAGAGATTAAGTGAGCAATAAGAAATGCAAAATTTGTGATTACAGGAACCCAGTGCCAAAACCCCCTCCTCTTCCTTTGTTCTTTGGGAGATGGAAATTATGTTGGATTGGATTGTGGGAGAATCTTGCAGAGTAAAGATGACACAATAGATAAGGCATCCTGTCAAAGGTTTAGGAGAGACTAAGACTTAAACCTTTTCTGGAGTGTAGGATTCCTCTGAGGGTGGACTCTCTTCTACAGAACTAAAATTGGATAACAGACACATTTTCTGTTATCTTAAATTTGAGAAGTCTCGAGATACTGCTCAAGCCTTTTCTCTGCATTAAGTCAGTGCAGATAGGTCACAGTAACTCAGTTAAAAAAATTTAAAGTAGGTGTCTGAATATGACCTCAACAAATCTCCATTAATGTTGGGAAAGCTTTGTGTAATAAATCAGGCTAAATTGCTCATTGCTTATATCAACACAGTTGCCATGCTAAGTGCCTAAGGCTATATTGAAACTGATAATCTTGAGGTTTTCCCAGCTTCTAGGTCTGTCCTCTCTAACCCAGCTGTGTTGCAGCACCAAGTCAAAGTGAGATCCTGGGATATCCAAAGCTGTTCACCTTAGTGGTTTTCATTGCAAGGAAGGACAGGTGCACAGTTTGGAATGGAGCAGTGGTATGGGTGGCTTCATGAACTTTGCCCTGGAGTTCACCTGTTCTACAGTCTAGACAGACAGCTAAAGTGCTGTAGTAACTTATCTGAGTGAGGCTTTCTCTATGTCTGCAACTGTTGAAATAAATGCCTGGTGGGTCTTTCACCAATTTTTTCCCTCTGTGTGAAATAAGGAACTCTATTATGGCCACCCAAGAGAAGGTTCAGAGGCTCTCAGTTATTGCTGAGACATGTACGTGTACATGTACTCTTTCCTTCTGACCATGTTTTCACAGTTTATTCATCGTCAGTCAAGACAAGACTTTTTCTCAGGTTACACTGCTGCTTTCTCTGGGGTCTTTTTGCTTCCAGTGGAAAACATTGCAAAGAATATCGTGGTTTGCTGTTGCAGAACTGCCAACTCCAGGCCAAGTTCGTCGTCCTTTGGCACTGGATTAGATTAAATGCAATTGCAGCTTGTTAAGGAACACATAGGGTTGTGACACAAGTATTCAGCATTTATGGCACATGAATCGGAGATGCTGATCTAAACAGCTGAACTGAAGTTTCTCTTCCTCCTCGTGCAGTGCTATTGGAATGGGAGGCTCTAGTTTGATCTGAAATATCTCAGCAGTCTTTGCAAGGCTAGGGAATGTCAGCTAGACTGGGTCAGTCTCTAACTTAAGGACACAGGAATTACAAGATATAGTTCAGCCCACGACAAACCCAGATGTGTGCATGGATTGTGGAGCAGCCTTTTGCAGCAAGAGCCTTTGCAGAGCAGAACTCTGCCTGCTTTAACATACACACATACACAAGTGCCACGTTTCTGGTACTTGCATGTATCCAGGAATGTAAATCATAGTCCTGAGTAACAGCGTGGGCTCTTCACTACTCACTTGTGTGTAGAAGGGAACTGTATTTTCAGGGAAAATCATGTAAGAGATGAGGCTTCTCTCCACCGCAAATCAGTTTTCTCACTGCAAAATGCAGAGGTTCTAGCCCAAGCTGAAGCAATGCTTCTCATCTCTGAGATTGGCTGAGTAATTGAACCTGGGCTCAAGATACCCCAAAGGCCAGACTGGAGATTTTTCTAAGTGAACAAAAGGTATTTTGAAGGTTAAAATGGCTGTAGTGCTCAGATTAAATAAGTCACAAAGCAATAATACTTCCTTAAATCTAGATGTTTTAGGCTTAAAACAGCAGCAGGAGCATTATTGCCTGCTGAGGTTTTCTGAAGTACCCAGGCTCCTGATTTCCAAGGTTTCATGCACCTTAAGCATGGAAAATACTGCAAATCCTATAAAATTTTCATTGTGAGATGTAGAAATTGCTGAAAAACCCACTAGGCATTTCTTGAATCATTAGAGCTTGAAAATACTTTTAAGATTGCATTGTATTGATTCCTTCCTCTGTCAAATTGTAGGTTATACCCTGAGGACTGATAAAATTTGAAATTCTTAAGACCTAAAAAGATCTTCCACAGTAGTATGGCTTATGAATTTTATAATTTAATTAGGTAGCATAAATATCTGTAGGTAAAAAGTCGTAGTGTTTGTCCTTATTCAAAGTGAACAACCCTTACTCCTCAGCCTCTTGCAGCTCTGTGATCAATTCAGTGGCTCTCCTTTGGCCTCGTGTTTCTTGTGTTGGGGCCCTCAGAGCTGAATGCAGCACTCCAGGTGGGGTCTCACCAGAGCAGAATAGAAGGTCAGAAACACTCTATCACCACACTGCCCACACTGCTTTTGATGCAGCCCAGGATATGATTGGCTTCCTGGGCTGTGAGTCCACACTGCTGAGTCATGTTGAGCTTTTCATCCACAGACATCCCGAAGTCCTTCCTCCTGGGCCTTACTCAGTGCATTCTCTGCCCTGCCTGTATTCATGCTTGGGATTGCCTCAACTGAGATATAGCACCTTGCACTTGGCCTTGTGGAGATTCATGGGATTGAAGCCTTTTGTTTTTGAGAGGGAAAATAACTCAGTTTGACCTTTGATTTAGGAATGTTGTGGATTCTTCTGTTGCTTGTAGTTTTTAAATCAGGATGGGATTTGTATATCAACACATATTACGGCTCAGACCAAAAATAATGTGCTTTGCTTGGGGCGTTCTGGGTGAAATTCTATTACTTATGCAGAAAGGCAGAGTAGGTAATCAGCATTTTACCTTTTGCCCTTAAAATCAGGGAATCATTGTTTATTAATGACTGACTTGACATTGCATTATTGACTTCACTACAACAAAAATATGCTACAGGCTGACAATTTACTAATTAATTATTAAATATTTTATATTTTATAGCAAATAGTCACCAAAACAAACAGTTTGAACTGAAAGGGCTCAAATTCTTTGTGTAGCTCTTCTGCCGTTCTCCATACAAACATCCATTCAACAGTAGAACTGAATGTTAGTAGAGAGAAGGAGTAGACTGGATTCCTTAGACTCATTTACTATTTAGATAAGGTGTCTTGTTGTTCTAAGTGAGCAATGGCAGCACTTCACATCCATTATGGCAATACTAACAACTATTTATCTACTGCTGCTGGTACCATCCACATTGTTTTTTTTCACACAGAAACCCAACAATTTTCCTAAAATGTTCAGGTGCCATGTTCTTATGCTATCTCTTTCAGCTTCTCAAATCCTACTTCTTTGACAGCACTTACTATAAAATGGATGAGACCTCTGAATGCCAGTGTCAGAGGATCCTGAACTGTTTAAACCATTTTGCCATGCTTTTATACTTTCAGTTGGCTCATGATTATTTCAATCTCCAATGCTTTGAGTTATGGATATCAATTTGGAAAGTGCTTAGTGCATTGTGGTTGCTTCTGGTTTTGTAACATTTTTTGTTTGTTTTTCTTTAGCCAATCAGATTCACGCCCTCCTACTCCTCAAAGTGACTCAGAATTAGTCAGTAAACCTATGGACAGAAGTGGACTGAAGAATAATCCCCACATGCACTGGGCATGGGGAGAGCTACCCCAGGCTGCAAAGGTATCCATTGTAAGTTGTCTAATTCCTGCTAGCATCTATTGTGCTTTAATGGGTCACATGTCCTTATTTAACTGCAGACTGCTGAAGAGGGAATGGATCCTGGTTTTACATAAAGTTAGTGTTTTATGTAAGAGAATTGAATCATTCTCCTTAGGAGGTCTAGGACCTTATGCCATGGGTGTTCTTAACACTGATGATATACAGCAGAAAATGCAAAAGAACCTGAAACCTAGTCTTGTAAAAGTTACAAGCTTAAAAACCAGATAAATCAAATGCCTTTTGGTAAATCACTGAAATTCATAAATGGTCTTAGATCAAAAATAGCAGCATGATGCACAAAAATTAAAATGGGCTGTTTGAATACAAAAGCATCCAGAAACACCTGTATTTCTGCATGCCCAAACATGCTGTTCTCTTGGCTGAGAGGACTGGCTTGATGCCATTTGGCCCAGATAGGTGTTGGGATCTGCAGTGTCCCAGCGGCATTGTCTCCCATGCTGCACAGTAACCATGGCAGCTGCGTACACAGCAGGTCCATCAGGGACTGTCAGCTCCTTGTGATGGCTGTGGAGTCGGCGCATCCATACGGTAAAGGGGAGACAGTATGGCTGCCCCAGGGTGTGAAAAATAAAGGTCAGGTTTCAGTGGAATACACAGCTGTGGGGGCTGGGATGGTACAGGGTTTGGCCCCTCCTGCTGAGGGTTGGCTTCCCTGTAGAAAGGACTGCAGGAGAGATGGAGTCACACACACAGCATAAAGGAACAAATAATCCTGTTTTGCAGGCCACGAAAATGTGTATCCTGCTCAGAAAGAAGACTTCTATGTTCTGGTGATGGCACCAGAATTATAATTGGCACTAATGTAATTTGTCTTTAATTCAGTGTTGGTAACTGGTGACAAAAGCAGGAATAGGAATCTGGAATTCTTAATTTCTTCAGAAGAGCTCTTCTTTAACAGGCCAAGGATGAGCTGTCCCATCAACTCTGCATTATTCTCCTCCTCATGTATATTACAAGAAAAGTGGGAGCCCTTTTCTGTTCACAGAGAACTGGTTTAAGTGCACGGTCTATGTAGGAGCTTCAAGTTCGCATTTGCAACGTAGAATTTAGGGTTTCCTGCTGGCAGATTTAGACATATCTTTTTTATCCCAGTTACACAGCCTGGTGTGTATTGCAAATCTTATTCCTGGAGGCTTTTCCCTCTGCAGTCCCTGTCTATGTCCCTAGACAAGGTATGCTGAGTTGATCTGACTGTACCCGAACTGGGAGTTATACTTTGGATGCTGTTGATCTTTGTGTAAGAGTTGTTTGTTTGATATGACTTGAAGATTATAGCATCTATATGCTCCAGCTGTAGGTCATCTCTCCTCTGTAAGAACACTTCCTGTCCCACACCCAGAGAAGATCTGAAACTGTTCCTATAAAGTGATTTAAAATCTGAATCTGGGTTATAGATGAATGACAGTGTCCTGGTGCCTGAGAGCATCCTGATTGTTCAAGGACTCCAGACTGCACTACCTTCTCCGGTTTGTCAGGGTTACCTTCTGAAGGAAAGCCAGGATTTTCATAGGAAGGGAGGAAGGCAGGGTGGGAGGTGGAATGTGCAGATGAGTGGAAAATGAAGACTAGAGCAGATTACAGAACAAATCTTTCCTGGCCCCAAGATGCACATGAATTTTGTGAAAGCAAATACACAGCAGAATGGTCTTTTGTACAATGTAGTCTCCTTCTCAATGGTGGCTTTCTGCTGTAGTGGAGTGAGCACAACAGGTTAAACTCCAGCTGTTGCATTTTTAAGAGCTTGTCTTTATAGTAATCTGTTTGATTTTTCCTCACAGGCCAGTTCTCTGCTCAAAGCAAAGGAACCCAGCGTGGTAGATGTAAATCCTTCTGAAAGCACTCACTTTCGGGTCATCCAAAGCTCACCTGTGGAGGAGTTTAGTACAGTGTCTCCTTTGCCTGCCCTTGGGCAAGCAGATGCAGCAACTGCGGATGAAAGTGAGCCCTTACCAGTTGAGACAAATAAGCCAGAGACAGAGTTGCCAGGAGCAGCTGTACCACCGTTGCCTGCTAATGAAGAAATAAAGCAAGCTGCAGCTTGCTCAACCCAACCAACTGGCAAGACAGATTCCCCTTCAAGAAAGAAAGGTAAAGCTGTTGATTCTGCAGTTTTATATGATTGTGTCTTCAAATTTCATAATGATAAAGCACCTAATTGCCATATAAATTAGTCTGTGTCCTGAACGCACTTTGGGATCTCGAAAGGAGTAAGCTTTGGAAGGAGCCTGCAAAACCTGAGCTGTGCAGCAGGCTGTTCACAGGAGATATGTATTAGATAGAAGATTCTCCTTGGTCTGGAGTTTTTGGCAGTGCTGTGCATATGATAAAACTACAAAGCTTGCTCCAATTTCATTCATATTTGACAAATTCAAGAGTTTCACTCTGTAGATCTGCTGGTTCACTTGAATTATGGGTTGCTGGTAATCGTGGAGACTCTGCTGTGGTACAAAGTGGTAGTATGTCTTTTGTAAAAACAACAAATTTGCCATAAAATGAGGTTCTTTTGTTTCACATGAACCTTTTCAGTTCTGTGTGTTACATGTCCTGTCCTGAATATGTGAAATATAACTCCAACTACTTTTTTATTTCCTAATTTCATGATATTTTACTACAAGTGTTACAGTCTTCACATGAAATATATTTGCTTACAAATTACCTGTTTTAGAGCACTCATTCTATAATTATGTAAGCTCTATATAAGCCTAGTGTGTGCATCTGCTTTTTAATCAGTAGATACAGAAGTTTCTTAGGCTCTTCCCTATGCATTTCATTGTCTTTGAAAAATAAAAAAACGTTGTGTTACTCTTCTTACTATTCAGTCTTTGTATAACTTTTCTCTGATTGCTTTTCTGATGCTTGGTGTTGAAAATTTGGGTAGTGAGAAGTTGTGGCTTTGAGAATCAATTCCAAATTAGTTTTTGGCCTTACAGTGGTTACTTGTCTAGATGTTCTAGCAACAACAGGACAGTGATGGCTCTGTGTGTTAGTCCCAGTGACAGACCTGGAAGGGTTATCTCATCCCCTACATGACTTGTCTCTATAGCAAGCCTTTGATAGTGTGTAAGTGACACTACAGTCTAGTCTGTTGCTTCCCTTTTGCAAGGAGGGGTTGAAGATTGGGTCTAGGAGATTAAATGCTCTGACTATCATACTATGACAGTAGGCTTATGCAAATACTTCGAAGGTTTTTCTTTTGCTATTTTCCTACAGTAACCACTGACTTCTGATTCCTAGTGGTTTTGTCTGGCATACGGAGTCTTTAGCATGTCTTAAAACTAGTGCTTTGGTCTTCCCTTTTGTGTATTCATAGTTTGAACAACTTGTTTTGAAATTTTTGGCAGTACCATTTTGTACAAATACAGTTCACGGACTGTTATAACTTGTCTGGTTTCTCTATCTTAAAATCAATAGTTAAACAGTAATAACAGCTCTGGAGTGTTACTCAGAAAATATTCATTAATAGGTTTATTTGTGCTGTCCCTTACAGACAAACGAAGCCGGCATCTTGGTGATGATGGTGTCTATTTAGATGACCTCACTGACATGGATCCAGAAGTTGCTGCACTTTATTTCCCTAAGAAGTATAAGTTCTTTTATTATAATTCTACTTTTTGAAGAGCTATTGTCACCTTTCGATATTTAGATCAAACTCTTCATTGTCAAACAGATAAGATCTCTTTTTCAGAGTCCAAGCAGAGATGAAAGCAGAAGGAAAATAAAACTTCATAGAGAGGAATATTAGGGCTTTTGAAAGGTGCTGTGTTTGGGCCTGAGAAGTGTGGTTAATGCTGGTTTTCTAATTTGGTCAATTTAGCATCATATATTGATTGTAGATTGTAGATTGTTACGTAATATATGCTGATGTTTGTGAGTGTTACTCACATGTCCTGGGAGAGCAGTTGGCTTTGGGATATATTTATCCCCATGTCCTGGCTTATTACCATAAAGAACATATCTTACTGTTAACAGTATGAGCAGAAAATTATTGCTCTAGTGTTGCTTTACTGTGTGTGATCACCTATAAATATGAAAGTGAGAAAATAAGATTTGGAAGATGCATGATAGAGTTATATGTGAAAATATTGCACCCTGAGCATACAACATTTGTGACATTTATAGTCCTCTTTCCACATCATGCTCTAGTCAATTCACTAAAGTCTTTGAGCAATAACTAAAGTAGCTTATAGTAGTTTTCTTTTTTGTTTGCTTAAACTCAACTGTTATAATATTTGCATTTCAATAAAACTGAGAGAGATTAGTTACATGGAAAAAATGTTGGATTGAAAATTTCTTTCCTAAGTGCATTCATATAAATTTAGTGTGAAAAGCAGAATTTGATGAGCTCACATTTTTTAATAATGTCATCTTCACACAATTTTTTGTGGGTATAATAATTTACTGTTTCTTAAAATTTTAATCCTAGTAGTTTATATGTAGAATATTTTATTTATAGGTACATGATGCACAAATACACAAACATACACATCCTTTGGGTTTAGCTATCAGTTTATATAATTAATCTAAATTAAACAATGAACTAATACCTTTTTTCTTGTTCCCGTGTGGGAATAGTTCTGCTAGTATAAACTGTGCTTATAGTAGCATTTTTTTGTCTAAGATTGTACAGCTTCTTGTTTTATTTTTTCTATCTCTTATAAATAAGTGAAGCTATAATTATACATACCTAGCTTAGGCAAGTAAATAGAACCAATCTAATATTTGAGGGTACTTGAGGCTTATATTACTGTGCTTTGTTTTGCTGTAAAATTTTTAAAAAATTATTTTCTTTCCATTTTTCTTTTTTCCCCTTTTTTCCTCCCTGTTTTCCCCCCTTTTTTATTCTTTTTTCCTTTTTTTTTCCTCTTAGTGTGCATCAGATGTGAACAGTGCTTGTTGAAGGAAGGAAATTTGGGAATGAATACAGAAAGACTGAGTTCCTGATTTTTCTTTTTTAGTGGGGATAATGTCCAAAGCAAGAACACGACTGACACAGGGCCACATTCAGCCAGCCACTCTCCACAGTCTGTCGGGAGCTCAGGTGTTGACAGTGGAGCTGAAAGCACCTCGGATGGAATTCGGGATTTGCCCTCCATTGCCATTTCTCTCTGTGGAGGCCTTACTGACAACAAAGAGATAACCAGAGGTACAGAATGACTTTCTGAATAGCAGACATGTGCTGGCAGCCAGGTTTGAGCATCCCAGCCTGAGCCTGCAGAGCCCTCCTGTGGCTGTGCTCAACAACGTGTTGTGAAGATAAATACTGTCCATGGAATCATCAGTTTTCTAGAATTTTTCATGCTTAAAATAGACTTATATAGGACTTGTGCTTTTTAACACATTTTAATAATCCACTAGATACAAACATTTTTGAAAGTATTTTGTTGGTATTTTTGTTTCCTGATAGTGCTATGTTTTGTATCACAATAATGTTAGTGGTGCTTTTGCCACTTGGTATAGTATATAGCTAGGAAATTCACAGCTGTCGGTGTCAGGAATTAAAAAGGTGGTCTGTAAATGGGGACCCAAGGTGAGAGAGTTGGAAAACTTAAGCTGAGTTCCTGCCCTGACTCGAATTTCTTGTGTAACTTTTAGATAAATCACTTAAAATACTGTTCCTTAAACTTCCAGTGGCATGAGAAGATAAATGTGTCAGGACTTGCACTTTCTGCAGTAATGTGGTACCATAAAATCATATGAGCCTAATGCTACACTGATTGCTGCTCCAAAGGTACTTACTAAAACATTTCAAATATGCTGTGATTTCGTGGAGTCATACTGTCATCTGAATAATTTGTAAATTACATAACTTTTCTAAAAGGAGATTTTTCTCCCTCACAGTTACATCCCTGAGCTTTCACTTAAATTGTATGTTAAACAGGAAAAACACCCAGCAGCAAACAAGGAAACACTCAGCATCTTCTGAGATTGAGAGTCTCTGAACAACTTGCTTCCATATTACAGTTAAATCTCAGCAGCCTCATGAGCGTGCAGCCTATTTGTCTGAGAGACACTAAGAGGTTTAGTTTGGCCCATCACAGGCATCTGTAAATGCATGCTTTAAAACTGTAACTTTCTCCCCCACAGAAGAATTCATAGAACATGCAGTGACATATCAGCAGTTTGTGGACAATCCTGCTATCATTGACGACCCCAACCTTGTGGTTAAGATTGGAAATAAGTAAGTACATTTCAGGAAAAAAGCCTACCATTGTAACAGAGACATTTCTGTGGCACTTCAGTGCATTAGATAAGTTTAGCCATAGCTGAAAAACATGCTTTGAATGTTTGTAGCTTGAATTCGTCCAGAAAGATCCCACTCCCTAGTGAATTCAGGGCCTTCTAGTTACCTTTTCTCCTTTAAATTGAAAGTAAAGAGCAGTTTCAGGTGACCTAATACAGCTAACTGACACAATTTGAATTTCAAGAAGCTGCTATTAAATGCTAATAGTATTCATACTCAATTGACAGAGTAAAAATTAAGTAAGATATGAACTTGCTAAGGCTTGCCCTGAGCCAGTTTGAATAATTAATATGTACAGGGATATGTCAGTCTACTTGCAGTCACTCTGTACCCAGCACTTTTTTTGTATATACTGAGTATTTTTGTAATATGCCTCTATGGAGGTATCGCTTTTCAAGAGCTGTCAAACTTCACCCACTGAGTCTGAGACTTTTCTGCAAGACTAAGACATTTCCTATGTTCATATTGCCAGCATCAGGGCAGCACTGTGGTCTGTGCCAGATGCAGATGCAGCTTTTTGGAGGATTCTTTAACTTGAGAGCTGCTTGCACCTGGCAGACAGTGTTAGGGGATAGAGGAGAGATCATGGCATTGTGCTGCACTTAGAGGTTTGGTTGCCCTTAGTCACAGACATCACTATGCAAATCTGATGTATCAGGTGATCGTTTGTACTGTGTATGTTGTGGCCTCATACCTGACCCTCCCTCTGGTTTGAGATGAGTCACTTGCTGCTGCCCTGCCAGAGTTCTCTGAATTTCATGGTAGTATTTACCTGCCTACTCAATGCGTTGGGAAGAAAAGAGTACTTAGTGGGGATGTTACTGTCATATTCTCTGACTGCTTCAACTTCCCCAGACAACAGATACTGTAATTGTTCTACTGTCTATAATTAAGTTGCCCTATGTTCAATATGTAATAGCAGAAGCTTGATATCCTACAGACTACAGCCCTTGATTTTTATGTAGTTCCTTGATGGAAAAACAGTGAAAAGCTTGTAAAAAATGTGGTTTATACTGTGGTAATGAGGTATAGTAAGGACATTGGCTGGCTGGCTGTCAGCCAGAGAGTTGTGGTCAATGGCTCTGTGTCCAGGTGGTGGCTGGTAATGAGCAGTGTTCCTCAGGGCTCTATCTTGGCACTGGTGTGCTCTTCAATACCTTTATCAATGGCACAGACAGAGAGATCGAGCACACCTTCAGCAAGCTTGCAGATGACACAAAACTGAGTATTGCAGTTCAATCAACAGAAGGGAGAGATGCCAACCAGAGGGACTGGACAAGCTTGAGAAATGGACCCATGAGAACCTCATGAAGCTGGAACGCAAGGTGCTGCAGCTGTGTCAGGGCAATCCCAGATACGGAGTATGGAATGGGAGATGAACTCACGGAGAGCAGCCCTGCAGGGAAGGATTTGGGGGTTCTGGTGTTTGAGAAGCTAGACATGAGCCAACAGTGTGTGTTTGCAGCCCAGAAGGCCAACCATATCCTGGGATGCATCAAAAGCAGCGTGTGCAGCTGGTCGAGAGAGGTGATTCTGCCCCTCTGTTCTGCACTGGTGAGACCCGTTTGCAGTGCTGTGTCCAGGTCTGGGGTCCCCAGCACAGGAAGCCAGTTCAGAGGAGGCACACAAAGGTGTGATCAGAGCACTGCAGCACCTCTACTATGAAGTCAGACTGACAGAGTTGGGGCAGCTCAGCCTGGAGAAGAGAAGGCTCCAGGGAGACTTCATTCCAGCTTTTTTGTGCTTAAAGGGGGGTTATAAAAAAGAGGGAGAGAAACTTTTTACATGAGCTGATAGTGGTAGGATAAGGGGGAACAGTTTTAAACTAAAAGAGGAGAGATTGAGATTAGGTGTTAGAAGAAATTCTTTACTGTGAGGATGTGAATCACTGGAACAGATTGCCCAAAGAAGTGGTGGATGTGCCATCTCTGGGAGTGTTCAAGAACAGGTTGAATGGGACCCTGAGCAGTTGTTCTAGTGGAAGGTGTCCCTGCCTGTAGCAGGTGAGTTGGAATTAGATGATCTTCAAGGTCCCTTCCAACCCAAACCATTCTGTACTTCTATGATGACTTGAGGAATGTTTGACAAATACCTTTCTACTCAAGGGCCCAGCACTCTTGCATACCCTGAAAAGTATATGCTGTAAATAGATGTGAACATACTGTGGAATAAGATGGGTCTGTACCAGTGAAGGCCAGAGTCTGACCTGTGCTTCATGGCTTTGTGCCTTTAAGCTGTCAAGTGATAAATACAAGGTAGATTGTGATTTGGGATTACAAAATGCAGTAATTGTCTCTCTTGCATGCCCAGGTACTATAACTGGACAACAGCTGGTCCCCTTCTGCTGGCGATGCAGGCATTCCAGAAACCTTTGCCAAAGGTGAGATTGAACATGAAGATTGGTAAGAGGAAGAGTGAATTTATGCCATTGATTAAGGGAGGGAAGAGGGATTATTGTACAAAAGAATATAGTAATATCTATCCACCCATAGCCATTCATCTTGCTTATGCTAAGGGCTAAATAAGGAGGACTGAGTTTGGTCTGTGAATAGTGTTTGTTTGCTAGGCTATTAACAACTATTTTCAAGAAGGAAAACTTCCTTTTTTACTTCATGAATATGGATTGTAAACATAAATTATGTTGACCCGTGTTAGTGTTTGCTTTAGCTGAATACTTGGTGATTGTTTTACCATTTCATACATAGGCAGCTTATATTATTATATAAATGTAGGGTCCAGGAATTTTAACCCTAGGGATTAAGCTTTAACTACTGAATAAGGAAGGTCTCCAGCTAGCTAGTTTTCTGTTTCTTGGTTGTTCTGAATCCAGGTAGGTAGTGACAGATTGCTACAACTGTGTGACAACTATGTTGGCTTGTATTAAATATATTGAAGAAGTGAGTTCACCTCTACATGACCTGGTGCTCATGACAGAAATACACACTACTGTATCACTGCTGTATCACTGTAGTATCACTGTTGGCACTATTTTGTATCCTGGTTAGCTACAGATTTAATAAATTTTGGAACCTAAACTTTCCTTCTGCCACTTACTACACTTCATGTATCTTTGGATTGGTTCTATGTAAATTCAAATGCTCTTTCTGTTGCCATCCATGTGGACTAAAAAATTCTTAAAAGCCCAGAATATTTTCTGCTACTGTATTCTTTCTTAGTGCCCCATTAGCTCTATATGCAGTCAGATGTAACTGCACAGTAGCATCCCAATATAAAATAAATTGATCCTAAAAGTCCCAAATATCTGGTAAATGTGGCTTGAATTTCAAGGATTTCACAGAGCCAGATGTTTTGTGCATTCCTGCAAATGTTCTACTAATCACCAAAGGTGGGATTCATCTCATGGAACTCAAACACATAGAAGAAGGTGCATAGTTACCCTACTCTGTATTTCTTGGGTGCTCCCACAGTGTGATTCAGTCCTTGATAGGTGCTTATTGGGTCTTCAGTGGCAAAAATAGTGCAAGGTAACTGCATTTTTAATTAAACACTTCGATGCCTGAGCCAGATGTTTTGGATTTTGCCTGGGATGGGTACATAGAACAAATTGTTATCAAATGCTTATTCATAAAGTTACAGGAAATGGCAGTTCTTTTAACAGCATTATAGTTATGCTATTATTCATAAATTATCAATTGAGAAAAATCTATGACTGTGAAATTCAATGTGTTCATTTTTTTAATGGCTAATTTATTTTCTGAATGCTGATAACTTTCTATACAGTACAATTTTAATTTAGTGGAGAAACCAGTATTTATAGTTGGAACAATCTGTATGATTGGTAAGGTTTAGTAGGCTGAACTGTACCTCTGAAACTGAAATTAATTATTTATATTACCAGACATCCTACTGGTTTTCTTCATGACTTGTTATTTAGAGTTTTGATTTGCTGTAGTAATAAAACTAAGGAATTGAAATACCAAGACACTTTACTAAAACAGACACTGTGAAGTGATTGAAAACTGAAGTTTTTGCAAAAAAGAATTCTCTCATGGTCTGGAAAATGCACTTAAGTGCATGTCTGATTGTAAGCACATGAATTCTCCCACTAAAAGTCCATAGGACATCTGCTTGAAGTTGTCGATATGTTTGAGAACCTTTTTGTATTGTAGCTTTCGTTCTCAGTGGTGGCATTCCATTCTCAGTAGCTCCATCTGCTTCCTGTTTTTTGTATTTTGTTTAAAAAGCTCTCATTTACTCAACTTTATTCCTCTGTCATTTCTTTTTTTCTCGTATAGTTTAAATAATAGAGTGAAGAGAACCTGTGGAAAAACTGAAAAAAGGGATGCATTGGCCCACACACTAGCTGAATGCAGCCCCCTCTTTTAACTGCTAAGTGTTCTTAGAGCTTTTTTTAAATTTTTTTTTTTGAAATCAGTAATCAACATCACAGCTTTCTTTGGGTGACTGTGCTTACAGTGGAAGCTATCACCTCAGAAAGTCAGTGCCTAAGCTGTTGCACAGTGTACCAAACCCTGTGGCTACCTTTACTATTATATTTTATATTTTTATATTTATGTTATATTTTCCCCTTTCATCTTTTGCTTCTCTCCGAGTGAAAGAATTCAATTCTCCTTGTTGCAGTGCATAAGGCTCCAGTCATTATAGGTATTGAAAGAAATTTCTCTGCTTGTGTCTAATACATAGAACCAATGAAAAGTAGCCAGGGTTTATAAAAAAACCCCACAATTCTAACATCATGAGTCAAATTCATAGCATCATATGAAACTCACAAAAGCTGGTAACTTCTTTGCTTTTTTCCTAAATTGGTGATTAAATATGAACTTTACAGTTATTTTTAAATGAGAATAACCATCTTGCATGTTGGTTTGTTACTGTTTTGCATGACAACTCCTTCAGGTAGTGATATTTTTCTTTTTTTTTTCTTTTTTAACATATAATTTGTACTAAATAACTTAAAAACAGTAGGTTATCCATTCTAGACATTATACTAATATCTCTTTATTTTTTTTTCTTCTTTGATTTGATTTCTTTTTCATTTTCTTTTTAAAAATACCATAAGTATTCATGCTTAAGTTACTTCAGAGCAGCTCTGGATACCATTAGATTTTGCTTTAGTAGAATTTATGGTCCACAGACAGTATGTTTACTTTTATTCTATTTATTATCAGTTAAAATTGTGTGTTTGGCACTTTTTCATTTACATGTATCAGGTTGTTCTTTGTTTTGGGCCTTTTTTATGTTACCATCCATTTATCACAGGCAACTGTGGAATCTATAATGAGGGACAAGATGCCCAAAAAAGGTGGAAGGTGGTGGTTTTCGTGGCGAGGGAGGAACAGCACTATTAAAGAGGTAAGTTTAAGAAGCAATCAAGTATCCTTCTGGTTGCAGTCGGAAGGCTGGGTATTTCCATATTCGTCCCTCAGAACTTTACTTCAGAAGTAACTTATTATTCAATGTGACTGAGCATATACATATTAAGAGATGTTTAAACATGGTCTGGAATCTGATTTCTTTTGACTTGAGAAACCTTTGGATCAGGCCCTACCTGAAACATTTGCCTGAAGAATTTTGGTTCTGCCTTTATTTTCATTACCAGCTCTGAGGCAGTATTACATAACGTATTAAATCTCTTTTGGGGAACATAGAATCAAGGAGTTCTACCATTTATTTAATGTTTTAATGCAGTCTGCCACCCTTTCTGCAGCTTTCTTTTGATAGTTGAAGAAGAGACATATTTATGAGTAATGTGAGCTGTAAAATTCAGCGAATCCTAAGATGGAAAACTGACTATATATATGAGTTTGAAAGTCTTTTGGAGTTTCTTTTCAGAGCATTAAAAGTTTGAGGTAACAGTCTTAAAGCCATGGATGAACATTAAAAAACAGTGAAAAAACCAAAGCTTTATATGAAATATTGATCTCCTGTCTAGACATATTTAATCTTTAAAGTTGGCTAATAAAACCTCTTCATATTAATTTATCCTACTGCAGAGTTAGTACTTGAGGGGAGAAAATGACTTCTAATACAATTTTATGGTTATGCCTCAGTCAGGAACTTCTTTAGCCTTGCATGAAATAAGCATTGTACTGATCTGTGGGTATGGGCTTCAGAGCATGAGATTTTAGTTTTATAGTTGTTCCAAGTTTTTAGAGTTTTCCTCTGAAAGTATTTGGTTATCTCTTAAGCGTGGCAACTTTAAATGGAGTGTTTTAAAATAGAAATATTCACTATTTAAAAATCTTGTGGAATGACAGTCATAGTGTACAGTATCTACTGAAGGTAAGAGCAGTTTGAAAAGTTTTATTGGATTAAAAATTTTAATGATTGAGTGAAAGGTAATTTTGGTTTTTTTTTCTTCTCCAGAGTTATATTTTGCTTTTTCAGGAGAAATCTAGCTGTTTGAGGTGTATGAATTAAGTAGTTACGGAGTTGATCTCAGAACTTAAACAGTACTAGATGTGAAATCTAATATTTCTCTCCTTCTTCCATGCAAAACTAAATCTTAATTATCCTCTGGGTTTTATATTTTCAATTTTTAGTTCTTTATTCTTTAAAAAACCATGAGATTTTACTTTGCCTACAAGCAAAGGAAAGAAACATGTTGTTGATTTTTACTGAGTCTGTACAAGACAGAATTAGATTTTCAAATATTTTTCTAAAAACTTTTGCTTTCTACTCAACACATACTTGTGTTTTTACAGGAAACAAAGCCAGAGCAAGGTATGAGTGAGAGTGGACTTATGGAGGACTCTTCCCAGATGAGCAGGGCAAACAGGTATCCCCAAAATAATGTGCACCTCAAATAAGCAGAGTAACATTTAAAAATGAAAGCAAGTTACCTCATATATTTGATCAAAGAAATGCTGCGTCAGTGAAATATACTGACTTTGTTATTCATTGCACCACGTAAGTGCAGATAGGAGGGCTCTGCCCATGGCAGGGCTGCAGCCCTTGTGAGTGCACTCTGGCATTTCTGTGGTTTGGCTGGCAGCTCTGTGACACACCTCCCAGCCCTTGGAAAACAAACTGTAAATGGAGCAGTTCTCCAGAGCTGTATGTATTTCTCTACAGTTTTCAAGGGAACATTATAGAGGAACCAATGTTTTTATCAGATCCCAGTTGCTAAAATTTTTGATTTACTTAGATACATGGCCTGACAACTTAAGATTTTCCTGCATATTTTGGCAAGTTCGGGAACCTAAGTCTTCCCAGAGTGTTTTTCACAAGTAATAGCCACAATTTTCTGTTAGTACTTTCAAGTATTGCAGAAGTCTCTTCCTTCTTGTGCTCCAAACGAATCACAGTGTATAGCCAGAGTCTTATTTTTAGGAGGGTTCCATAAAATGAGTTTTAACTTGCTTTGGAGGGATGAATTATTCAGGTACAGCTCTCCTGCCTTGCCCCTTTTCTGTGCATACAGATCTTAATGTAAAGACAGCTCATCTATGTGCTGTCTGCACTTACAGCTGAAAACAGCCAGATTCAGATATTCTCATTACATTAAGTTCGGGGATCACCTTTCTGAAACAAAAAGAATTGGCTGTTTCTCTTTCTGGTGGTCAGTGGCTGCAGCCCAGGTGAATGTGCTGGAAGGAGGATTCCTCATCCTGTTGGAGATTAGCTGTTGTCTCTGTTGCCTCTCTGAGATTGAGAGCCACAGAATAAATCAGAAAGGCTGATTTGCCTTTTAAGAATGACAAGTAACATTTAGATCTGTTTCTTACATGGTTGTTTAAAGATAACCTTTAAAGTGGGATTAAGACTTCAAGCAGACTAGATTCTGAAATTGGTGTTCTTTGTTTAAATTTTAACTGGCCTTGGAATTCTGTCATTAAAAATTTATTGTTTGTGAGCAAAACGTGACAAGTGGGATGTTGAGTAAAGCTCTGGAGATCAGATGTCACAAAGAATAAAACAGGCTTTTAAATGTTGCTAGTCATGACATACAGTATCTTGATATTGGATCAAGACTTCCTAACATCAAACAACATCCAGGGATGATTGAAATAAGAGGCCAAATGCTGATTGTTTTAAAGATGAGATTTGTAGGATCTGAAAGAATATTTTATCTTATGCCTACAGTGATAGATTTTTTTTTTAACTGAAGAAACATACCCTTAACAAATTTCTAAGAAATGGTTGTAGCAGAAAAAAAATAACTATGTGTATTTAAACAGAATAGTGTGAGGAAGGTCAGGTTTTATGACTTTTCATCATTTTATCTTGAATGGGGTAGTCTTAAAAATACTGGAAAAGAATAATCCAATAAGCTGAACTTGCTCATTGAAAGAGGAGTTACTTTCTATAATAAAATAGCCATAAGCATTTCTTTTTTATTAACTTTTAAATTCTTTGGGGAAGGAGAGAATGGGGAAGAGAAAGCCAGAATGAAAAATACATCTCTTTTCTCCTGAGAAGAGAGGATATTTTATAGTTACAGCATCTGGTGGATATTATTTTTTTTTACCACTATGAGATTTTTGAGTCAATACAGCACATTAATTTGTATTGGTTAAATTTCAGTAATGAAACTTAGCTTATAGACAAGTGAATGGCTAGAGAAATCCAAGTATGAATAATGGAGAACATGCCTGAATGAAGATTTGGTGCTTCATTGATATATTCAAAGTCACAATGTGAATGACCTCCTGTGAGACAGTACTTGGGAACAGAGAATCAAGGACTTATTTGGTGACTCACTGTTAATGCATTTTTAATGGATACTGAGATGCATTTACTGACATTATAACATCATTTTCTGTGTGTGCAATGTTCCAGAATAAAAGATGAATCTTCTTCAAGCGATGAAGACCCTAGAGCTGCCAAACAGAACCTCGGGTCATTACAAACCAACTCCAGTCATCTCTCGTTATTGTCTGGAATCAGTTACAAAAAATCACTTCGACTCACTTCTGACCAGCTTGTGAGTTAATTTTACATCCTTGTCCTGAAGTGTCATTTCTAATACAACATGAACAACACTGTTATTCAGGCTTGCAAAGCTTAATTAGCTTTCATGTGTTGCATTTAATTCTCTCTTGTTACATTTTTCAAAAAAACCCTTTTCCCATCTCTTTTATGTTTGAAGCATGAATGTTGTTCCTTGCAGCAAGTGCTGGCATTCAGTGGTGGGATCCCATTGGAAAAAAAAAATCAAAATTAAATTCCAAAGTATGTATGTTTCATCTCAGTGTACTGGAACCACATTCTTTTTTTTGTAGGATGCGTATTGTGTGTATGTTAACCCACAGGCCTTTCTTTTTCCTTTTTTCCTCTCCTTTCTTTTTCTCTCATTTATAGGCAGACAGTCACATTTTGCATAAATAGAGTTTTCTGTTAGTAAATTCTGAAAGAGCAGCTTGTGAATTTACTATGAGGCCAGGCTATTAATTTCTTTGTAGCCAATTCTCTTCCTCTGTGGCAGAGGTGTTTTGACTAATGGTGACAAAACTACTTCAGTGTTGTGTTCTGTACATTCCAATTTGATCTGGAAAAATGGGTTAGTTACTTTAGGGAGATACTTTTTGTTATCCTGTCTACTGCTAATTAATTTTCAGAAGGAAACCCATACAAGGTGTAGGGCATTAGACGTCCCATTGCTCACTGCCTCTATAGTTTGTAAGAAATATAGAATTTCTCCCAAGACACAGATGGGATGTGTTCTTAATTTTTTATAGCAAAGAGAAAGGAAGGGTGGCATAAATATATTGGTACATTTCAATTTCAGAAACCTTGCAGAAATTATCTGAAAGTAAAACGGCTCTTAAATTGGTTTCTTGATGAAACAGTGTGTGTGACTGATCAGTTACTCATCAGTTGTTCTTCTTTCCCGCATCCTTTTCATTTTTTAACTCATTGAAAAGTTACAGTGAAAGATAACTAAGAAAAATATACACTTAGAGTGTTAAACTCCCCCAGATTTGGGGAAAGTGAACAGTTAGGTCCACGAATAGAATTAAATCAGTAGTCTCTTGTCCAGCATGTCACTAAGCGACACAGGGAACAGTGAAGTTCAGCAAAGTGGGAAAGTGAAGGATATTTAGTGGAGACTGAAGGGTAATAGGTCATATGGTGTGAGAGGTGGGTTATTGCAGGAGAGAGATGTAATACCGCAGAACAAAATTTCCCATATAAACACTCAGTTTATGAAACTCCTTGTTACTCACATTTCTCTGAATGTGTATTTGTATCTCAGAATGGAACCCCCCCCATACATTGTCCCTATTCCCCCATTTGTTGCTGTTTATATGAAGATTTGGGGATTTTTTTTGTAATATACCTGATTGTGAAACAGAAATTTTTTTTTTGTTCATTTGCTTTGGTCTGTCCAGTACGTTAATGCCTAATATACACTGCACAGGGCAAACCTCTGCTGTCATTATCTAGACCGTAGCTCTGCTGAAAGCAGTAAGGTTCAGTGTGACCTAGGCCGTGATCATCTGTGGCTTTGTGTTTGCATTGTGCCCATTTCACATGCTCAGTTTGTTGATCTCCTTGCTGGTAATGTCTTGCAGAAAAGCTTAAAGCTCAAGAATGGCCCCAATGATGTGACCTTTAGTGTGACAACACAGTATCAAGGCACTTGCCGCTGCGAAGGCACCATTTACCTATGGAATTGGGATGATAAAGTTGTTATTTCGGACATTGATGGAACAATCACACGGTGAGTTCATGAACAGGGAAAGATTTTATCTGCAAGGACAGGTTGCCTTTTAGACTAAAGGAAAAAGTAATTAACAGGTTTTTGAGTCAGAGAATCATTATATTCCAGTGTTTTGTGAGGGTGTTTATTTTTTTTTATATTTGGCTTTGAAACAATGCAAGAATCCTTAGCTGAATTCTTAAATGCCATATGTGCCCATTGTTTGTCACCTCTTGGTGTTTCACGATATTTACAGCAGTATTGGAGGACTTTCTGCAAAATCCTAACCTTGTTGCTGCATCACACTGACAAAGTACACTTGCTACATTAAAAATTAGACACATGTGAATTTTGTTTTAAAAGGCATTACTGGGGCATTCCAGTGTGAGGTATTATTATTTAGAAGACAAGACTCCAAAGTCAATATCAGAATTATATGGAAAGTTTCAGATGAGTACTTTGGGTAAAACCCAGAATTTTTGAGTGACCAAAATGATGTGCTGACTTACTGATTCCTGTTTATTTATTTTTTTAACATTGAGGAAAAGGATTGTGTATGGAACAGGGGAAACACATAATAAAAATACTAGCACAGTCTTTTAAAGTGAAATGCTTAGATTTGGTTTGAAATCAATTTCTTTCAAAATCAAACTAAGCTATATCTAATGAGGAAAAAGAATGAGAAAAAATCATTTCCAAGAGCAATCTGGGAAGAATCAAAATAATGGATTTAAACTGAAACTTTCTTGTTCCTTGTGATTTATCCATTGTATCGCAAACTTGTTTTTGGTGCAAATGGAAGTTAACATCTCCCCCTGTTTTGTTTTCTTAAGCTTCAGTAAAGTGAGTGGGATCTATTCTTTCCTCTGCTATTGAGCTGCCTCTAGAGTTACTTAATCACTTCACCTTACAATACCAGTGCAAATCTGTCCTAAGCCACTGTCCAATGTTTTCCCCTGTAGGATGCAAGATATTCAGGGTGTGGACGTCTTGCTGTGTGTCTGTACAATGCTTGGTCAAGCAAGGTGCTTATTTGCACCATTTGTTATTATACTGTAAATAATTTTCTCCTATATAGCTGGAAGTATATTGAAACCAGAATAAATATTTCAAAATACTTCATACGTGATGAAGTCCTGGCTTTATGTGGAGAACTTAGTTTAAAGTAAGCTAGAATGTGACTTTTCTTAAACTTTAATTTTCCCGTGAACTTCCCTTATGACTAAATTTGGTTTATATAGAAAACATGTAATGTAAACTTCAAAAAGTATGCTTAGTACTGGTGGCTTCCTACAAATCTGATTGGTGGCCTATGTACTGTAACTTCCATGTTACCTTATGGGTCACAAGCTTATCTGACTGGGGGCACAAGTGTAATTAAAACAACCTGGCAAGGATGAGCACTGAAAAGAAAAGGGAATAAAATAATCCTCCTGTGATTTCAATCAGTACCTTACAGAAAATCTTATTTTCATCTGCTGCTAGCCAAATGGGGTTTGTATTAACCTCGTTTTATAAAGGTTAGGGTTTTTTTCAGTTCATTAATACTGTTTTTCTTCTTTCAGGTCAGATACTTTAGGTCATATTTTGCCAACTCTTGGCAAAGACTGGACACACCAAGGGATTGCAAAGTTGTACCATAAAGTGAGCCAGTGAGTATTCAGTAAATCTGTTCATGCACCTGTGGCTTGTTCGTGTTTATTTATTTGCACATAAAAATTAAAATTTCTCTAGGCTTGTCTTAAAACCTATAAGGGTGACAATCCCATGAATATCTCATCACTACAGTGATGCTTACACAGTGTAAACCTCTGCTGCATGATATCCAGAGCAGAACCTGCTTTGTGATGCTAAAAGCAAAAGCTCCCTATCTATGAGTAGTGATTGCACTTCCAGCTATCCCAAATAGATACCTACATTTAGTTCCAAAGAGTGTAGTAATCTGAACAAGTTATACAGTTGTAGCAAGTGTAACTTTTTTGCAAACTGGGAATTGCAGCAGTGCTTTAGGTCAGTTAATGTCATTAACTGGGAGAGTATCTGGGTATGACCTAGAGCAATATATTCCAAAAAAATGTGGATGTTTCCTCTGATGAATATGAACGGGAGAAAAACAATCAGACTGTACAGCTGACATGGGGTGATGTGTGGGAACGTTTCTAGGTGACCAAGGCTAATGCAAAAGTACAGGTGTACTGTACTTTTATCTTGGATGCATTTTGCAGTGTAGTCAAACCATTGGGTACACTGGAAGATCAAGGACAGAGTATGGTGAGTTTTGTAATTACCCATTGAGAGAAAAAAGGAAATGAGGAAAAATTAATTGATGTCTGAATGGGATCAGATGAAGTATCTGATTTCAA
This sequence comes from Sakesphorus luctuosus, assembly GCA_013396695.1. Classification (NCBI taxonomy): domain Eukaryota; kingdom Metazoa; phylum Chordata; class Aves; order Passeriformes; family Thamnophilidae; genus Sakesphorus; species Sakesphorus luctuosus. Next base: position 389,885 of record VWZD01004032.1, read on the forward strand.
TTTTTACAAGGAGGATTACTGATTGCTGATTTTTTATTGCATTAATGTCAGCTTCTCTTACATATTCAAATTACCAAAAATGTTTGAAGAGCCTCTGGTACACATCACAAACATTGTGTTAGTTAATCTGATTTGTTCTGTGTACTAGGATTATGCTAAGGTTCGTTTATTGCTTTTTGTTTTACATGGATAGTGAATTATAAATTATGGATGATGGAATCTAAATTATGCTGGAGACACTTATCTGTGCATAGACATACGTGTTCACAGAAAAGACAGCATAGCATGGGAATTGACATGCTGAGTTTCGTGTATAACCCCTGCATTACATTTGGTGAAAATCTTAATTAATTTTTTTAATTGCAGTTGTTATTTCTGTGCCTGCCAGCACTGTCAGTTCTTAGGGCTTTGGGGTTCATAAACATAGGGGAAAAAATAGATTTGAGTCATGTTGGTTTTCAAATGACTGAGTTAATTATGTAGTGGCTGGATATTACAGCTGAACACCACATAAATGTTCAATACTTAGATTGAATGACTGTACGTGCACTGAATACAATATTTCTTTATAGGAATTGGAAAGTAAACTGCTATTAAGTTGAACTAATATCAGATAGAACTCTATTTTATCATGAACAGAAACAAAGGCAACCTGTGACTTCTGCCAAAATTTATTTCAGTGTCAAGTTAAAGATTACTTATCATACTGTATTTTGAAGTCCGAATTTGTTCCATCTTGAAGGAATATGTTACTGCTGCACATAGACTAGACTGTCTTTGCAGAGGCCCAAAAGGCAGGAATGCAGCAGTGTTAGTACAGCAAAGGCCAATACACTAGTATGTGTTTTATGCAAAGTGTTTTTCACTTCACAGATGTCATTTCAGTTAATTCTAAGGACAATGGTTCCACCTCACAGGGATGGATAGGAAACCTTAAGTCATGTGAAGAGCAGAGATGTTAGCCCTCTTGAGGTGCAATCACAAAATGCAGTGGAGCTAGATGGGTTTGAATTATCCAGGTTTCTGCCATGAATGTTTTTATTCCTTTTAAATTGTTAAGTTAAATATAAGTCTGTTTAACAGTCATGACTTGATTCTTATCAAAGTAAGCCCACAAAATTATTAATACCTAAATACCTGCTTTATTTTTACAGTAGTGTCTTCTTTTATATCTGCTCACAGAAATGGATATAAATTTTTGTACTGCTCAGCACGTGCTATTGGAATGGCAGGCATGACCAGAGGATACTTGCACTGGGTCAATGAACGAGGCACTGTGCTGCCTCAAGGGCCAGTGTTGCTGAGTCCAAGCAGCCTGTTCTCAGCTCTTCACAGGTAATGCAATTTCACTTGTGTGCAGAAAGAAACCCTGAGGTTGGTGGAGGCTGAATTCTCAGCTTTTTTAATTGGAAGTGCTTGAAAAACTTTAAATTTTATTTTTTTTCTTACATATTGGTGCAAAATTTAACTAAGAAGAAATTTTGATAGACAAAGACCAAAATACAATAGATAGTCAATAGATTGTTTTGTTTATGTCTTAGATGTATATTGAGGCATATCTGTGTTTGCTGTTTACCAATAGGTACTTCTTGGTGACTTCACATGTTTAATGGTAGCTATAGGAGAAATGTGGATGTTTTTATAGCAATCACTCGTATTGACCTGTAAGGCATTCCAGTTGGCATAAATATATTTCTGTGGGAGATTATTTCTTGGTGGGTTTTGAAGAAATTCATATGAAAATGAAGTGAAAGTTTCGTATGCCTGACTGCACTGTGGGATTCTATGGTGGACAGTGTTATCTTTTCCAGTTGTTGAACTGCAATAAGGGAATAAGAATAGCACAGATTATGAATTATTGTAACTTCTTCCTAATTTAGTGAAGCATGTCAAGTGATTACTGCAAATATTTTAAGCTGTTAAAAGCTGCTGTGACAGGATATATTTCATTAGAATTTTTAATGAAAAGTTGTTCAGGTGTTCTCCTGATTGAGTGACATGCTACAAGCTGTCTCACCAGTCATGTTCTAAATATAAGAAACAGGGAAGGTATTACAGTGCACTTCTCAGACTGATTAAATAATAAATGCAGTGAAAGGGTAGTTACCTTATGCTCCTCATATCTAGAAATACATTTAAAGTGATACTCTGGTATCTTATTTAGACTAAAGAATGCCCGTCTTTCAGCATAGACTGTTGTAACTGATGCGGTGCATGGGTAATAAATGACTTCATTGTTATCCATAGATCTAATTATTGTAGGTTTGAGATCAGGTGTATGTGAGACTCAGGAAAGATGGTTTTATTTGTCTATTGCACATTCTCAGACTTTGATTATACATGGATCTACTGTTCCAAAGGGCTGTTTTACTCCTATGAATCTTCTATACTATTCACATCTTCTTTGACATATGTGTTGGTGCTAGGATCTGGGACTCTGAGCTTCTTAAGCACTTTTGTGTCATGCTGGCATCTTCCTATGTTATGGGAACTCTAGACTCTGCCACCTGTTCAGTCTTCTTGCCAAGAGAAGCTGTTGTGAAAGTGCTTTTGCCCAGGGATGAGAACTCCTCTGTTCATTAATGAATTCTATATTCTGTAAGGAGCAACTGAAGGGAAATAGAAGATTCCTTTATTCCTCAACTTTTGCTAATTAGCAATCATGGAGGACCCTGACTGTAGAAGATTCTTAGCAGGCTGAGATGCTTCTAGCACATATGGTGATTGCAGTTCTTTTAAAAATAAAATTTAAAAAGGCACTATACACAGTGAGGGCTAATATAATCTATGAATCATTCTGCAGTTCTCAGGAGGCAGTTTACTTGATGACAGTTTATGCCTCAGAGGACTTGATTTAGCAGCTACTGCTTGTAATCCACCATCCTTGCTCAGCAGCCATCTTTGCAATGTACATTTCAATAGAAGTTCCCTTGTTTCAAAGAATTTATTTACTGTGTCCATTATGTAAGGTTGGGAATGCTGTTTTGTCTTCATGGGCACCCTGACTTCCAGATGAAAATTTATTGGAGAAGGGTGGGTGCTCTGCAGCAGTATATAGCTAGGTGAAAATGTTGAATAAAGAAAATAAAATGGTTTGTTCTGTATTTCATATGTACTTATTCAGCTTCTCTCTTTTATCATTTCAGGGAGGTCATAGAAAAGAAGCCAGAAAAATTTAAAGTTCAGTGTTTGACTGACATCAAAAATTTGTTTTATCCTAACACAGAACCCTTTTATGCTGCTTTTGGAAACAGACCTGCTGTAAGTAATAGCCTGAATTTATTTCTATTGTGGAGAACAGAAGGGTTGCTGTTATTTCCTGGTTCTGTTGCATTAGAGCCTAGAATATTTAAATGGGAATTAAGACTATCTTACTAGGCCCTGTACAAAGGAAATATATTCTTTCTCAAAAATACCACAATGTAGGATGCAGAAACAGAAGAGCACCAAGTAACTATATCTGCATAAGTTAACAGTTTAGCTTGTATGGAAATGCTGATCTCATTTTAGTTCTCACAGATGCAGTGTCAGTGAGATACCCGTGGGCAGACAGAGAGTATTTCAGATTAATATTGGTGGGGTTTACACTTCGCTCTCCTTGGATGTCCCATTGAAGTCAAAAGGCTCTGCATTGTAAGGAAAGGGATATGTTTGACATGGAGAGGGGAAGACAGATCTCTGTCACCCATTTGGAGGCTGTATGTTTGGGCTATAGGTGGCTGTTATTCCTGCCCTAAAACAAAGAATACCTTTATGCATCTAAAAGAGGAAACAGTCTTTGGGGCTATGGCAGAGCTGGGGACCCTGGCACATGCTTCTTTAAAAGCATTATGTCAGAGGTGACAGTAGGTCCTCACTGTCCAATTGCTATATTAAATTGTTATACCATACACATTTTAATTTCTGTTATCAAGGTACCTTTAAACATATGATTCTGAAATAAGTTTTTTAAAAACTTTTGTGATGTTGTATTATGGATGAATCTACCTCTATTTCCATTTTTTTGAACCTCAGGGAAATAAAATAGAATCATTATTTTCACACATACTTCAATAAAATTTCAAGTGAAACACTAAGTTAATATTTCTGAAGTAATTACTGGTAACTCAGTTCTCTGATTGCTGCCAGAGTGCAGGCATCAGGTATGTGATGTGCCACTGGCATTGTGAAGATCAGGATCATAGCATTCTCAATTTTCTGCTCTACTTGTTTTGTTTTTTGTTTTTTGTTTTTGTTTTGTTTTTACAAGAATAAACTCAAGGAAATTTCCATTCTTATGTATGCTACAGGTGTAGACGGTGTGTAGACTGCCAGGATGCTGAATTCTTTAAGTGGCTACAGTTCACTTTTGTTCAGCTACTTACTTTTTTATAAAACAATCTTTACAATGTAGATACAAAAATAATCTTTGTATCTTCATTAGTATTCCAGTTTTTCACTGCCTTGGCTTTTAAAACAATGATTTATATTAGCAAAATGAAAGATTGTTTTTACTCTGATCTTCTGGGAGATATTTTCATTTTTGGTTTTGTCAAGCTTTTTTTCAGAACAGATCGAAACCTATTTATTGCTTTCCATAGCAATCTGAATTTCTAGAAGACATTCTTAACTTTTCTAATTGTACTTCCCATAGTTGCATCTGCATTACCTGCTGGGGCTCACTGCTGCTATTCTGGCATATGTTTCTTTCTTTCCCTTGTTTCCCCCTTGATCTGACATGGAGTATGGCACAAATCTGAACTCAGGAGCTAAGAGATGTTTCCAAGGGTTTTAATGTAGACACATCTGTTATGACTTTCTTTCGTGACCTTGTCCTTAAAAAATAATTCCTGTTTTATGTGTCAGCTATGTTTTAACCTCTGTACACTGTTGGAAGATACTTGGTACAATGCACTCAGAAAATGAAATATTCTTTGAAAAAAAAATGAAAGTGCTAATGCTGTTACACTAAATACCACTAGTTTTTTATTGAATGTTATTGTTGAGTCAAGGGAAGTTACTGAAAAAATGAACATGATTTTGATTAATAGTTTAAACTGATCAATAGTTTTAACTGAAGTAGCAAACCCTTTACCTAGCAAGAAATTGGCCGTTTTATTAAGATTTTTTTAGACTTACCTCATTTGTAACATAATTGAGCATTTCAGGTGCACAAGAACTCAGTAAATTTAGTACCAATACTGTGTGAATGTATTCTCCTGTGTAATATGTTCCTACAAGAATAAACATTATTGTGCAAAGGCAGAATCATGACTTTTTTTTCTTTTTTTTTTTTAGGATGTTTATTCCTACAAACAGGTGGGGGTTTCTTTAAACAGGATATTTACAGTTAACCCCAAAGGAGAACTCATACAGGAGCATGCAAAGACAAACATCTCATCGTAAGTAATCTCATCCTTAACATCTTATGCACTAGATTAATTCTCTGCACTAATTTGAGACTCAAGTTGCCCAAACATCTATTCGATTTTAATAATGAAAAATTCCTTATAATACTTAAAAGAAAACAAAAAAGTAGAATAAAATACAGACTTTCCACTTTCCTTCAGTTAAGCTGACAAAAAGAAATATTTTTTTGTATTTCGTATAATATATCTCCCATCTACTTTAATCATGTAAAAGAATTAATAAATGTATCGATTAGTCTGCATAAAAATGAGACTCACTAGTTTGCTGAAGCCTTCGGTCTTTTCATGACCTTTTCAAAAGTTCCTTTTCCTGGAGCTTCTATGTAGAAGAGCCAGCAGAGAAAATCTGAAGAGAGGGTTGAGTGCTTCCAGCAAGTTGCTTAGGCACTGGTAGCACCTACCACTGTAATGGTCTTTGGTAATCTTTAGTGTGTCTTTAGTTGAAGGAGGGCCATATATGTATAAAATAGGAATAATCAGTTGAGCAGGGAGCTGCTTGAGCCAAGCTGGACGGAAATGGAGAAGCAGAGTATGGTGTTTGAGTGTTTAGCAGATGATCTGGGTGTAAAATGGCATTGGTTTCTTACTAGGTAAGCATCAGTTTTTAGAATTAATGGATTAGAATGAATTCCTTATCTGAACTGTGAATCCTTTCTGCAAGCTAGTCACCAAACTTGAGTTTATTCCTTTGAGGAGGAGTCTTTGTCCACCTTGTCTTTTTGTAGTATTCATGCCTTAGTGGTTGGGGACTTGAAAAAAATCAAAATAAGATGATCTGAAATGGTTCAGCATTCTTTTTATTTGTTTATTTTCCAGCTATGTCAGACTCTGTGAAGTGGTAGATCACATTTTCCCTTTGCTGAAAAGAAGCCATTCTTCAGATTTCCCTTGTTCTGACACCTACAGTCAGTTCACTTACTGGAGAGAACCTCTGCCGCCGTTTGAAACTCAGGATGTACATCCAGCCTCATCTTAACTGCATCTCCAAACCCTTGGCCTCTGCTCAAAGAATGAGATGGCTTGTATTGAAGGACACCAAGTGGCTTTTGCACTTGACAGTTCAGCTGGAATCTGTGATGTTGTGAGCATTGTATACTTCTGCTGTGAACAAACTTAGAAATGTTTTTTTCCATACTTAGTCACATTTCCAAACAAAAGGAGTCTTGCTAAGGAGTAGGAGTTGCATTTCTAGGTCTTCACCCAGCTCATCAAATTGTGCCATACACTTTGATTAAGTAGGGTCAAATAAAAATGAAGTGATGTTGGAGTTGCAGTTAAGCATGCCATAAGGTTGTGAAGTGGTTCCACGTGTGTTCTACATCACTGAAGCCACCTTCCATCTCATCAGAACCCCTTGCCAGTAAGGGAGCTGAAGGTGCTCACCATTCCTGGCATCATTTGGTGACACAGGCAGGGATTGCAATCCATATATTGAAATTCCTCTCTCTGAAGGAGCAAATGATTCTTCCCATTTCCTCTCGCTTGACCAACAACTGTTTGTTTAAGAGTTAATTACTGGTCTAGATCCTCAGCTGAAATACATCAGTATAGCTATCAAAGCCATTTGGGCTGTGTTAATTTATTCCAGTCTGTTTAACATGGGACATTTCCAACAAAATAAATTATGTGTAATCTAAATAGAAAGTAAATGAAGTAGGATGGCCAGATTCTGCCAGTCTTTTTCAATTTGAGAAGTATCATTCAAGAGTAGCTATTTGAAACAAAGTAAGAGTGCAAGTAGAAGATACAGACTATACCCATGAATAGTGCCCACCTTACTGAAGTGGGTGATTTTCAGTAAAGACATCTTACCCACATGGTGTGCTGAGGTTCAAGATTGTAACTGAGCCAAGAACACTGAGGATTTTGTAAAAATGGAATAGTTTTGTTTGAAACATTATTTTGGCTAAAGTGTGAATTTTGATGCTGGTGGATGATGCATCTCAGGTTTTTACTGTATGGATTTTTTGCTTTGTTTTGTATTGTAAAGAATGGATACTTTTAGTGCAATTTACTATCCTTTAAGGTAGTGAATTCCCCTCTTTCATCCTTTTTCCCCTTATTTATTCAGACACAAGCTGTAGGTACTATTTTTGCTACCTGCTTTTGACAGCCTTAACTATGCGTGCTAAAAGCAATACTGTAGAACAATGAAGAACTTAAAATGTGGACTTCAAGTGCCCACATGCCAAATGATTCTCAAATATGCTTGTAGTTAGGAAAGAAACTTTTTTTCCCTTTTAAAATGCAGTGGAAAGTCTAATTGTTCTCTGAAACACTGAAAAGGGCACCATGGGATTTTATGTATATTGTATTTCAGTATGGCTAAGCCAGTGGTTCACAAGCTGTGGTCTCTGCCAGCTTGTGATCTGTGAGGCTATGGTACGTTTTGCAGCTGCTTTGCAGTGTTTTCACTTCAGAATTTAATAACAGGAAGGCAGAGTGATCCAGAAGAAACTTTAAGATGTGATTATGGTTGTTATCACCCAGAAGTTTGGGAATGGCTGCTCTGCATCACATTTCTTCTGTTGCAACAAATTCTGGTTTTGCATGCCAAGAGTGATAGCATCGTAGAAAGGATGGTAACTCTGTATTAGGGGTTTTCTAACTTCTAGTACCGCAGACTTCATCCAGGATGTCAGTGGGCCAACTTATCATTTTCTCTGTGCCTTCAATATTAATAAATATAAGTGCAATCCTTTGCACAGCTGCAGTGTGCAGTGGTGAGCACTCCCTAAGCCTTTCTTTCACATGTACATTACTACTTCAGGCAAGGTTCCTGTCCACTTTGGAGATACCAGGGTAAGACTCAAAGAGGAAGTAATGCATGTTTAACAACCCAGACAGGTTGTTCTCTCTTGGAAGTTTTGGGAAAATGCAAATATCTTTTTACTTAAAGCCAAAAGAAGTGTGGGGTGGATTTTCTGAAAGACAGTTTGTGGGGATTGCAGGTTGCCGAACTGAGATGGTTGCATCTCTAAATATAGCCACACTTTCCATGAGCATCTATTAATACTTGTCATTAATGAGTGAATAAATGAATATATGTCCTAGCTGCGTCCTATTTAAATTCAGTTTTGGTAAAAGCCTATTTCAATCCACTTATTATGTAAAATAAACTCAACCAATCCTCCCTTTCAGTAAGAAGCTTTCAGTTTTGTGGTATTTATCCTTAACAGTAGTTAAGATCTATTTTCCTAAGATACTACACACAGCAACTCCCCACAGCAAGGACAGTCCCTGAAAATTCTCCACAATTAAAAACTGTGATATATTTATTTACAACTTAATAAACAGGTGATCCAGGGTTGGTTGTTGCCATTAGTGTTTCAAACCAAATCATAGTGTGAATGCGGGTCTGTTTAATTGTCAGATTGTAGCTGCAGTGCAGCGCTGGTACAGGTAACCCTGAGATGCTGCGGAATCTGTCCCAGAGTTTTGCAAGACTTGGTTAAACAGCGATATGACTGACTTGATCTAGAGTTAGCAATCATCTGCTTCAAGGCTGAAGTTGGACTGCATGACCTCCAGGGGTCCCTTCTGACCAGCATTTCTGTGATTCTGTGACATTAAACACCTTACTTTGACATGCCATATACCCCTTTGTATCTGAAAGTGGAAGTATAGCTAAACAGTGTCAGAAATGTGTGTTTCTATAACGTTTATCAAATTTGCTCACAAAAAAGACACTTACAAAAATCAAGGGTTTGGCCTGCTAGAAACATCACCATATTTTTCCAGAAAATATAAGAGATTTTGATTTGGTAGCTGATTAATTTTAGCATAACATTTAAACTGCCTTGTTAATTCATGTAGAGGAAAAAGGGGTTGTTTAATGAATTCCTACTCTTTCTGTGAAAGAAAAAATTTAATCTTGTTTGCAGTGTAATGCTGGTTTTTGTTACAGAAAGAATATGCTAACATAAGTATGCAGTCACATTAAATCACAGTATATTCAATTCATGCAATACACAGAAACTAGAATATGCAGCAGTGAGGAGCGACTAATGTTTATTTTCTTCAAGCTGATGACCACACTAGTCCAGCTGTGTCATGAGAGCAAAAGAATACCATACTTGTGGCATTAGTTATGTTGGAGAAAAAATGTTACTGCTGTAATTTGGGGAGGGAGGACAAAGAGGGTAGGGTATTGGGTATTTTTTATTTGTAGATATGGATTGTCATTATTTCAAAGCCTATTTATATACAGTATTTACTCTGTATATGTATGTGCTACTGCAAGGATGAAAATCATTTTAACACTTCATTTTGATCTGCTGAATGCAACAAAGGTAGAAATACATATTGTAATAAAGGCAAATATAAGTTTTTTCCTGACTTTTCTTTTTCTCAGTATCCTTTAATAATAGCAGAGTGCTTTTGCAGAACTGCTGGGACCTGTAAAATGGGGCTTTTGTAGCTCCAGTCTCCACTGCCAGTTTCTTATTGGGGATATCCAGTGTAACTTGCACTGTTTTTGCAGTTTGGCTACAGTGTTTTACCCAGAGCCTTTTCAAATGCAAAGAGTTTACTGAGGGAGATGGGGCCGGGGTCTGGTCTGGCTGTTTTGAGATACGGGAAGAGCACCTTGGAGCCACAAGGAAACAGATGGGAACTGGAGCAAACTGGAGCTGCTGGGAATCCAACCCCACCCCAGGATTTTTTTGAATCTTCCTTTTGTGTAACTCCTAGTGTGGTCTAAGCAAAAACTAGCCATCTGTTTTGAATGGAGATGTTGTCATTCATGGCACCTGATAGCCTATTTTTTGGGTCTATTTTTCTTTCTCCTCTTCTTTGACATTGGCCATTCTGCTGTGGAGAAGCCAATACCCTTTTTTTTCCTCCTGTCCCTGAGAACAGAGTGCTGCCTTTTGCTCCCACTGCCAGGTTTGCTGAGCAAACTAACTGCAGTGTAGTGATACTGCCAGGCTTGTGTGTGCTGGTATGAAAACAAAGATGTTTGGGGTTGATAAGGCTCTGCGACATCTCAATTTCTCTGGCAAAAATACAAGAGCAGCCATATTTGGGCAGCCTACAGTCACTGCTTCTTCAGTCTTCTCTACTTTCTGTATGTCTCTTGCTTGTATAAACATTTACCCTGGAGCTCTGGAGATGAAGGTGTCCTGTTAATTAGAAGTCAGCGTAATAGTGTTTTTGCATCAGCAAACCAAACTTTATAAGGACCTACTCATTGCTCCTGGAATATTCCATTAACTCAAGAGATACAACAGTCTGAGGGAGGAAGCCTCCTGAGGACCAAAGACCATAAAGTTGTTAGGGGGTTTTTTGATGCAATGAGGAAGGTAGGGAATATTTCCAGGATACTACGTTTTTGTCCTTATAAATAAATAGTCTCAGTTCAATATGCATTGCAAATGTTGTCAAGTACCACGGGAGAGTTCATGGTAAGAGACAGGCAGAAGAGGGTTGGTGCTAAGCGCTAGTGCCTAAAATTATTATAACTTTAAGCTCTTCCATGAATGCATAAAAAGGTGAAGTCTGAGGGTTGTTCTTCCTGGGTTTTTCTTTATTATGTGGTTGGTTGGTTGGTTTTTTTTTTCAGGGCTCTTTGTTGTTGTTTTTTTTTCATAAAAGTCCAGCAAGGAATGGTGGTGAATGGAATATACTCACTGTGCTACAACCTTAGATAGTCCTCACTCTTTTGCTTGCAGTAAAATAGACCCCCTCATTCTTTTCTGTAGCATGTTAGAGATACGCAATGAAAGGGTTGGTTGTAAATAAGAGCGGAGAGACTGGCTCTAAGGAACACCCAGTAGTGATGCTGAGGAATTACAGCTGCTGCATGCTTTGGGGAGAGATGTCATCAAGACATTTCCAGGATGTGAGGGAATAAAATAAAGGTAAAATGAGAAATAAGTTTTCTTCAAGGGGGGACTTGGGAAAGGGAACAAAATCAGAACAAGTGGCTAAAAAATGCCTTCATGTTCCTACCCCTGCAGTGACCCCCGGTGATGCTGGATCAGGTGCTCAGCTCTGCCTTTTACCCCTTAAGCAGTACTGCCTGAAATCCCATGTGTCTGCTCTGCACAGAAGAGGTGAGAAGGCCGTTTTGGCTTCATTTCCCTAACCGAAGAGAATAACATTGAACAAAAGGAAATCTATGCTCAAATGTCCAAGGGATACTGCAAACAGCAAAACAAAGTTGCAGTTACTGCTAAATTTTAAGCTTATGTAAGGACTAGAGCTTCTTTATTATTTCATGAACTTGGGAAGCAAAGCTTTCACCTGCAGTATATACACCTCTGTGGTACCATGTGTGCATCCTTTTAATATGGTTTGCTTCAGTGAATAAATACAGACATCATCATTTTTCACCCAATTTAAGCAAGTGTTTAGCTTGTCCCTTCCTGAGCTGAAATTTAGGCATGTTCTTAAGCACTTTGCTGGATTAAGCCAACTAATTCCAAGAAAACTGTGTGCTGGGGAGATACAGTTTCTGAACTGAAGAATTGATCTGGCTTTACTAATGGTTACCCTTGGACCAGTTTTCAGCCTCCAGCACTGTCAGGTGTTCTTCCTACTGCCAACAATCTATTTATTGATACAGGAAATCCATTTTGCCTTGCTTTGCTTTTAATGAGTTTTGCAAGCAAGTGGCCCCTTCCTGTGACTCATTCTGTGTTTTCTGAGCGAGAGATTGTGGTTTTAAGTTTCACGTTGGAAAGTAACCACTGTGTCTGCTTTCCTTGTCTGCTGGAATCTTAACAAGAGGAATACATTTTGGAACAAAGAAATGTAAATGGAGTAGAACAGTTCATGTTTCTTTGCAAAACTGTATAAACATCCTTCTTTTCAGGACAGTTAAAAACACTAGTGCAAAATGAAAATGTCATGTTTTAAAATAATATTTTATCTTAGAACATTGCTGTTAACACAGGCAAAAGAAAAGGACATTTTCCCTGACATCTTAATATTTGTTGGCCCTTTGATTTATAAACATTGAAAAAAGTAAACAGTGGAGGCCTTTCTCTGATCTTCCTGAGGCAGGAGTGGCTTCATTAACTTCTGAATGGCTGCTCAGATGTGCACAGATACGATTGCAATCTGAAGTGTGAATAGTGAGTGCAACTGATTTCCATCCATAGTGATCCCTCTCATCCCTTTAGAATACTGTAGCCAAAGAGGTAGGAGATGTGGATGTATTTGTTTCTGGCTTTTGCCAAAAATATGGTGGCGGAAGGAGAGAATCCTCAGCAGGCTTGGACCGTTAGCACTGAAAACTTAAATTTACGTTAAAAACAGCCATAAATACATCAAAACCAATGACCAAGACAGTTTCCATTCCCCATTGCTAGATACAACTATTTATATTTTGGGCTCCGTGGCTATGTCTGTGCGGATAAATTGCTGTCCAGTAAAGGACAGTGATCATTTTTAGCTGCCCTCACCAACGGGCTCACTTGGCGAGTGTCCAGCTGCCTGCCTGCCACACAGGGTGATTGCTGGCTCTGCGGACCCTCGGGCTGTGCCTAGTCCTTGCTTGGATGAGCACTGGCTGTCCTGGCTGAGGTCATGCCTGGGACCTTGCTGTCAGCATACTGTGTGCCAGAGCTGGGGCTTGTGCCCTGACACTTTGCTGATGTGTCCATGGTGTACTTGGGAAGAGACGGGTCAAGGGCTTGGGTCCGGGCTGTAGCTCCTTTCCCCATGTGTGTCCCAGCTGCCCGTGTAATGGGGTTTGGGACCTCTCCTTCCAAAGGCTTTGATATGATCTGAGCTCTTCCTATGCCTTGAGAAGGTTCTTAAATTCGTCTGTAGTTTAGTTCAGTCTCAAGGGGAGGCACTCTCTGGTCCTGAAGTGCTTTCACCTCTGTCTAGTGCAAGCCTGTGCAATATTAACCTATGTTAAGGAAGCTGCAGTTCTTCAAAAGGCCAGAAAAACCTAAAAGCCCTGCTAGCACAGGCTTCTTAGAGTTGAAGTGTGGATGGGGATATACAGAAATTCATACCTCAGAGCAAATAAGCACATTGGAAAAGCAGAAATCCAACAGATCATGCTTAAAATGTGACCTTCCAGTTACCCCTCTCAGCTGTCAAGTTCAAGCTGGTAGAGACCACAATTGGAAGGAAAAATTGTGAGGCTCAGAAACTGAAGCAGCTTCATTGGGAATGTACTGAGAGGAAAGAAAGAGTGAGACCCAGTATTATCATACTCCTTTTCTGTAGGGATCCAGATATCATGTGAAAATCCAGTGCTCTGTATTGTGGTCTTTGTTTGTGACCTATGTATTGAGCGAACGGAAATAACATGGAAATGTCTTTATTTCTCAAAGTAGGATGGGGTGATGTGGTTTTTTGGGGGCTTGTTTATTTTGTGTCAGTAACAGATTGTATGGTATTGCAGTGACTTAGGGAGCAGTTCTGCTGTTCACACCTACATTGCTTTCTAATGCAGTCTCCACACAACCTGAGAGTCTGCACAAGTATTTCACCTCTCTGCAAAGCCCATTTCTTCTCTTGCTCTGAATTGGTCTTCTGCACATCACTGGTATGGAATCACTTCGATTTCTTTCGACCTACTAAATACTTGTAAACCAAGGCTATGGTTTCATGGCTAACTGATCTGATCTACTGGTTTTGTTACCACCTAAAGAAAAAAAGTCACTCTGCCTGTTTCCTCCTTTGCCTCTCCTGATTTTCCACCCCTCTGTACTTCTGGAATAGTTTTGTTCTGTATTAGTAAATTAAATGGGCTCAAAGGGAAACAGGGTCTTATGCTTTCGTCTGTCCCATGAAACTGTAACCTCAATTTTACTGTGTCCATCCCAATTCTATACCTGATCTCTTTATTCTTACAGTAATCATCGTCTAATTGCAGGCAGACCTTATAAAGTGATATGCCTAGTGTTCATCAGTGAACTTGAGAGCATAGTCATAACCACATTCAGATGAGACCATGAATGGTAACATACAATATGTAAAGATATTGCAGGATCAAAACCATCTGCCAAAACAGGGGGACTGATGGGGAAGCAAAAACCTGGTTCCAAGTGAAGAACTGGATCCAGTCCACGCCCTGGCACAGAAATCTTGTGTTGACTGAGGTGAATCCTTGCCTGTGCTTTGTCCCTCAAGTCTCCATGCAGAAGGTGGCACGGATGGCAGTTCCTCTGTCCTGGCCATGCTCTGCAAACAAGTCATTAATGCCTAGGAGTTGCTATGATATAAAACTGAAGGGGTCAAGAAAGATCAGTGATTCAGGTTCTGAACACCTGTAAATCAAGTTTTATCTTTGCTGGCCCATGAGAGATGGAAGAATAGTGTCCCCATTTAGCATTAGGAAACATCTTAGTAGCCCCAGTAACTTCAGCTTCCATTTCCAGAGTCTGCTGTCAGGGTTCCAGGTGTCATGTCAGCCTTCAGACTGCTCAGAACAAGAACTGAGAAGAAGTGAGTAGCTTGGGAAAGATCCTAATTTGTCAAATAAAAGCTTTTGACCTTCAGACTCATGAAGGCTAATAGTGCCTTCTGGTACTGTGGGAGCCTTTTGGATGCCTCATCATGATCCCTGCAGTAAGAGACCACCTACAAATAGAGCCCACCTAGAAGAAGAAAACCATCTACCAGAATAATCCAGAAAAATTAATATTGCAAGTATAAGGCTATTTGAATTTGCTGGAAATGGGCAGTAGTTAGGATGGTGCAGAGAGACACAAAATTAGCATTAGCCATTGTAACAGAGAACAGTATATACCAGGGTATTCTGGCTTTTGTGGGCTAACATCTGCTCTTGGGGTCACTGCATGATGTCTGTTTGCTTGCAGGTTATGTCCCAGCTAATTTTGCAATGTGAGTCCAAATCCTTCAGCTGCACATCCACTTTGTAATTTCAGCCTGCATAATTTTATCTCTGCTTGCTTACACCCACTGCCTCCTGGTTTACACAGGCCATTGCTGGTTTCTGTAAGAATTGCTGCATTGATTGATACATGAAACAG
This sequence comes from Sakesphorus luctuosus, assembly GCA_013396695.1. Taxonomy (NCBI): domain Eukaryota; kingdom Metazoa; phylum Chordata; class Aves; order Passeriformes; family Thamnophilidae; genus Sakesphorus; species Sakesphorus luctuosus. Next base: position 405,252 of record VWZD01004032.1, read on the forward strand.
GAAGGTAGGATGTTTTAATGTGGAACGGTATTTAGGGAGATGCAGCATCTGTGTCTAAAGTGAGAGATAGTTACAGGGTTAGACAAGTAGGCCATCAATTACTGGAGACTGAGGTTAGGACCATCTGGCTGTTTGAAACAACACCAGGTGTTAGCAGAAGCAAATTTCCTGTGTTGCAACATAGGAGGAGAACAGCAGGCAAGAAACAGCTCTCCAGAGCGAATCTCAGTCATGAAAGAGGCCGCTTCTCATTTCCTTTTTTAGTGCTGTTTGTGGGGAAAAAAAAATCACTCCAAGAGGCTGACACACCTGTGTCTCTTGCTCAGTGCCTCCAGGGGTTGCCCAGGGGCAATTCTCAGTTGGGCATGGGAACCCACTCCTCTGAGGAGGGCTGAGCAGGACTGGTACCCTCACAGCTGGCTTTGCCAGCTGCTGACTTTCAGTCCCAACTGCATCCTGACCCTTGCTGACGGACCTGAGTACGAGTGTCCTGGTTTGTATACTCAGCATCCATGGTCCCTTTGAGACTCTCCTTGCTGCCAAAACCACAGTACAAGGTACCTCCAGCCACATACATCCCTGCCTCAGTTTCCCTCCCCACCCTGAACTGTCTCCATCAGCCAAGGGTGAGGCAGCCAAGGGTGTGGTGGTTGCTGGTGGAGAGTGCCAAGAGGGGCAGAGAGATGACCATCACCCACAATCTGCTCAACAGATGAGCATGCACTTACAGCCATTTTCAGCCATTCAAGGCTACTGGGCTGTATTTTTAAAGAGTCACTTGCTTGATATATGCAAAAATATTGCTGCATTGTCAATATGTGTACTGTTAAATCTGAAGGAGTTTCTCATGTGGCTGTGCTGCTTCACATTTTCTCCAACCTGAAAGTTGCATTTATATAAGTAAATTAGGAAGCAATCACATCTCTCACTAAAGTTGTTCTTACTGTACTAAACTTTAAGTGCAGGAAAAACTTGGAGGAGGATCTGGCAAGGGGCAGTTTCCAAGGTAGTTGTTCCTGGTAAGCACTCCATTTCAGCAATGTCCTTTCACAACAATCAGTGAAAATGTTAAAAACTAGGTGAATGCAATTTCAGGAACTGGCAGCTGAACCTTAGATCAGTTTTTCCTTATTTCTATTTCTATCAGAGAGAAAAAGCCCTCACAAGTTTATTTTAAACTTTAAATGCTATAATTATTTCGTGTCAGAGGGAAAAGCCTTTGATTTGGCTAGAAATGCCAAACTTACATGAAATCCTTGATAAAGCACTTTATTTAGGGGCCACAGCAAGGGTTGCTAAGTGACAGCAATGCAGTTCTGTATCAGAGCACTTCCAAACTCCTATTGCCGAGGAGAAAATGAAATAGCTGATGACACGTGTGGTCAGGGTGGAAGGCTAAAGGGCTCTGACTTATAAGCAAGCCCATGCCTATGTATTTTTAGCTACCTATTAAATGCAGTGTGGTTTTCAGAAGCTCTGAGCATTTATGACATTGACTGAATAAGGGCTGCAGTGAGGTGTCCAGGTCACTGCTCCCCAGGTACTCCGGTGAAAGGGGATAATATGGTGTTAGCTCCAGCAGGATTTGAAACCATCAGCTATTATGCAGATAAGAAGGGCTCACAGTGTCCATTAAAATGCAACCAGATGAGCGTTGACCCAGGGATAGCATTTCCAAAATGTGCCCATGACAAACACAGAGGTAGAATTTTGGCTAATGAGAATTTTTAAACAGTGACTTTGAAGAGAGAGAGTGTTTGATGGGGAATGTTGCACACAACAACAATAACCATTCCTGAAAAGAATGCTTTGATTGTAATTCATACTTAAAAAATATGGAACATTTCCAATATCTGGTCAAATTAGTTTCGTACTGATTTACCTGTGAAACTGATTGGAATGTATGAGTAACAACCACATGCACAACCTTCCACAGTGGTAAGCAAACACTTTTTAAATTCAAGAGGTGTAACCACATAAGTCAAATAAACCACTGACTATTTTCAGGAGTAGAATAATAATTTTTATGTTCCTTTTTTTGTGAAAGATTTTGTTGCATGTGACTATTTCATATTTTACAGTTAGGGATGAAAAAGTAATATTTGTTTTAATGATGGGCACTACAAATACATTGTAGTCTTTATCTCTTTAAAATGCTTTTAAAAATTTTAAAGTGACAATTTCTCAGGTGTTGTTTTTTTTTATCTGGAATCATTTTACTTAAAAACAAAACCTTATTTACAAACCAAATGAAATTCTAACCTCTAAAACTATGTAAAAATGAGACAGAGGGATGGTTTGACTGTTAAATGAATGTATCAAATTAACACATAACCACAGATTTCCAAGATTGGGCTAGAAAGACAAATATACAGAAAAATTTATTGATTGCATCTAGGCTGGACATTTGCTTTTGTGTTTTGGGTAGATAAGTGCCTATTATGTGTTTCTTGTGTTTCTTTCTTCTTCTGCATCCACCTCTTTTGCATTTCAAATTACACTCTTCCGAAGTGTTTAGTCCTTACCTTCCTTACCAGCTGCCTGTTTTGTGTGCAAGTGTCAGGACCTGTTTCTGTTTCAGATGGACCTGAAACAGAGCTGTGTTGGGCTTGATCCCACCTACATGCTCATCTGCTTCTCTGCTGTCAGCAGGCTGTGCTGTGGGGTTGTGGCAAGAACCAAACAACAGCTGCTCCAAGGCTGACTGCAGCGATTTCACAAGGACTGATTTTATTTACTAACCTCTTGAAAACTGCCAGAGCCGCCCCACCTAAATCAACCCTTAGCCTGGTCATTCCAGCAACCAGTTTTAGCTGGGAGTAATGATGCACTGGATTTGTGCAGAAACATGGCATAGCTTCTCTGTACAAAAGTACTTGTAAAATGACCTTTATACAGGAGCCAGGTGACTGGTTCCATTTGCAGCTCCATCCTGGCTTTGCACATACGTGTAAGAGCATTCAGGAAACTTGTCCTCAGACAGCAAAAATGTTGTGGTGTGAGAAACAGAGCGCAGTCCAGCTTAGACGCACTTTGGGGCTTATCTAAGCTGCAAGGTGATGCTTCTTGCATGGACCTTGTGCTGGATGAAACGTGGGTGTTCGGGCAACCACTGTCACTTTGGCTTCTCTGGTCACTGCCCAGCACTGGCACTCACTGACTCTGTGTCTTGGGTTGAGCTGGCAAAATGCCAACTGTCCGAGACAGAGTGAAAAGGGAAGAAGAGGGAGAGGGAAAAAAAACCCTCTAAACTAGGTTATGCTGAAGCTAACTACATGTATTTATACAGAAAAAATTAAAAGCAAACTACAATATAACACACACTTATACAAGTTATATGTAACAAGAAATAACTTCCCACCCCTCTGTTAATACGAAGTGTATTACTCTAGATCTATAAGTACTCTAAAAGACATTCAGCAAGAAACAGAAAGAGTAACAACAAAATGTTTCTATTTCTTGAAACTCAAACAAAATGCAAGTAGCGGCAGCAGCAGGAGCAAGGCTTAACAGAGTAGAAGAGCTGTAGGATGTCCTCTTTCTTTTTAGCCATGATGGAACTGAATAAGGCACCTCCTACTGCTACACGCATATCTTAAGCTTGCGTCATCTGGTATGAAATATTGCCTTGGTTACCCAGTCAGGTGACAGCTGTCTCCCAATCCACGTAGATTCTCTGAGCCTGCTAATTTGAGGCTTAGCTAAAACCACTACACTGTGCAAGGCTGAAATTTTTGAGTTTGAAAGAGCAAGACCCATCTGCCAAGCAGCTCCTTTGCTTGGTCAGGTCCATGCAGACAGGTGATAGCTCAGCTGGTGGTGTGTTACTCCATGGTAAAACAAGTCTGGCCAGCAGAAACACAGTGCTGTCACATCCTGAATGAGTCTGCTCTTGCAGTCAAACTACTGGTACCCCAGTAAGTACCCTGGGATATTTAAATACCCCAGTCTGAGGGTGGAGCTGAGGATGATTTTGGCTCCTTGACTGTTGAGTTAATTTCTGGGGCTTATGGGCCATGAGACTGCTTTGGGTACAGTCTTGGGGTAATGCCTAAACAACTACTCTGCAAGCAGTCCTGGGAGGCTCTGTGCAACCATAATGCAACCTCTTGCCTTTCTGATCTGGAGGCCAGGATTGAAAACCTGATGCAGGGATCTGCAGTACAGCCCCCTTCCCTTTGGCTTGGTAGGAGGAACCAAAAGAAACCAGAGAAAGAAATATTAACACAACTGTCTTTGTTCTGACCGAGAAATATACTCTCAAGAATAATATATGAGAAAGGCATCAGAATTTTTGCCTGCTTAAAATTTCCCATTGTCTTCTAAGGAGCAAATACTTTGATGTGTATTTTGTTCAGCCGGATTCTTTTGCTATGATGGTCTGTCTACACTGACTAAATTCTTGTGCTAATGGCTCCATGATGCTGCATTTAAAGATTATAATGCATTTATAGCCCACTGATAGAAAAAAAAAAGGCAGCTGTATAAAAGCCAGGTATTAGCTATTATTAAATAAAAATAATTTACAGCTTACCACAGTCACAATGAATGAGATTGACTCACTCAAGGGCTTTAAGACAATCTTTCTAGTTTTTGTTTTATGAGACTGTACATAAAGGATGTTAGCTCAGTTGGAGATTTTCTCTTTTGCTCTATGCCAAGTTTTTCAGAAGTGACTAATGACTTTGGGTGCTTAACTGGAAACATTGCAATAATGCCTGAATTTCAGAATGGCTGAGCACCGATCATCTGAAATTTAAGTCCTTTTATGGTCGTTTAAATTCAGCTCTCAGGATTGAGATCCTCTAATTCATCAGGAACTTTTGAAAAGCTTAGAAGTTATGGAAATATATTAAAAAATTTAAGATGCAATTTCCTCCTTAAAGGCCTCCCCATGCCAAATTTTCCATGTCCCAATATGTGCAGAATTAGAAGACAGAAACAGGCGATTATTGAATGCAATATGCTTTGAGCTTATGATAAAGAAATGCTCTGTTCATTTCCTTACCACAATGTGGTAGTCCTGCTTTTCTGATAAATTTTAATATCCATAACCTTATGTTTAAAGAATGTTGAGTCAGTTCTCCAGATCTGCAGCATAAACCAGTGAAGCAGTTGAGGGAATTCAGCCTTTGTTTTGCAAAGGTGGACACAAATCTGTTGTCTTTATATAGAGAGGAATGATTCACAGGACATTACAAGCACAACAGGCTTGGGATACCTGGGAATGAACGTCCCACACAGGATGACAATACTCTTTGCTTCACAGACTTTCTGGTGCTGTGCTGCCAGAAACCCACATAACCCACTGTTACGTAGTGGACACATACTGCCTTTCACTTAAATTGCCTTTGCACATACCTTGTCTGATCTGTCTTTGATATCCACTGGTGCAAACTACCACCAGTTGAATTTTGCCATCTGACACTAGGTGGGCTTAACATTCCATTGCTCACTGGGAGATGAAGCCTTTCCTCAGATAACTGGAGAACTCTGGCTGACTATCTCATAAAAATCAGCTATCTCATCAGGCACAGTATAGGTGGAAGTGAGTCTCTTAAAGGAACTGTATCTGTAAGTTTTACTCTGTCTAGCAAGGCAGTTACCCACAGTTTAGATCAGATCTGATCTTTTTATGCTTCCCTACAAGTTTGCTTTGATTGGCTCCCCATTTTCCAATAAACGCTCTAAGACACCATTGGGCAATTACTGAGGAAGTCCCTGGGAACTTTTCCCACAAGTTTATCCACAGCATGCAGGGTATAAAGGACTTGCCCAGGATCACATGCTCCCAGATACATAGGGCACATGGATGGCTGTTCCCAGAACTGGATGCCAAGAAGCAAGCTAGTGAGGGGCATGGGAACAGCCTTGTGACAGCAGCAGGAGACAGAGGGCTACAGCTAGACTGTGAGAAATGAAGCAGCATGTTTGGTTTTGAAGTGAGAAACTCAAATGCTTGTCTGAAGCATAGTGGACATCACTGGGCATCCAGGTTTACAGTGACAGTGCTACAGAGAGATGCTGTGAATCCTTTGTCTCTGCCTGAGTGACCATTTCATCATCTGGATGGTCCTGAAAATTTAGCTCTAGGTAAGGACAGAAGAGTAAGTTCATCTTGGCATCTTCTACTCTCTTTTTATTAAAGGGTTATAAGAACTATTGTTTCCTCCAAATGTTTTCCCACATCCTGCCTCTCAGAGCCTGGAATGTAATCCTACAATCATTCCTGTACTGGCTCCTTACCTTTCCAGTCTCTGTCTTCATATCATCTTAGTATGTTCTTTCCCTGTCTTCAGCTAGGTGATGCCTTTGTGGAGGGCACAGTGAAGACAGCAGCTTCTTGTACCTTTTAGTAATTATTTATTTTATTTTTTCTTATCCAGATGAGCCTACTGCAGTTTGCTCTATTGAAATCCAGCAAGACACATGGGAATCTCCCAGTGTGCAACCCTAACTATAGCCAGGACTTCCAGGCCCTTGTTACCCCACATCAGTTCCTCTTGTTGAGAAGGCTCCCTTCCTCTCCTCCTGACTGTGACAGATACTTTCGGGTGCAAGGTCGGGCCAGGAGCAGCCAGGCATGTTGTGCAGCTACACCATCTGTACTGGCAGCATAGAATTGTAGAATCATAGACTATCGTGAGTTGGAAGGCACCCACAAATCCTACTCCTAGCTCTGTACAGGACAGCCCGAAGAGTATGTATGGTTTTGGGTTTTTTTAATCCTGTCCCAAGAATCACACCAAAAATGATTCTTTTGTTTTCCTGCTGTCCTGCATCCTCTAAATTACCAGTCTGCCAGTCAAAGTCCTCAGCAAGGCAGACACCATGATGCTGAGGGCAGCCTAATGCCCCATACCCCTGCATTACTTCTCCTTCTCCCTTCTCATGGTGTGATGTGCTGGAATGGTTGCAGGAAACATAAAAAAATGAGGGTTTTTGAAACATTCTGGCTGTTCAGACACCCTTCAGCTGACGGTGAACAGCTTGTGCTCCTAGATATTCCCAGATGACCAGACACTTATGTTCATGGCACCTATGGCATTGTCCTTCAGCTAAAATATGTGATGTCTGTTTTAATAAGAGCAGAATGGCGAGATATGTATGTCAAGACATCTGAAGTCTTTGGACTTAAGAGTTTTGCAGATGTAAAATGAAGTAGATATTTTATTTTTTTTAATGAGTCTAAGAGTTTGGACAACACCATCCCTTTAAAAGAGTGAGAATACTTTTACTCAAATAAAAGTACATTGTACTAAGTTAGTGTCAGGACTGGGCAGAAAAGGTAGGGCAATGGACTCTAAAAAGAGAGCCTGGGAGATAACATTGGAGGCATAACCAAACCAGCAATCTGTTGCCTGGCTCATTACCAGGGAATAAGGTTTGCCCCACTTACAAGGAAATGAACAGCTCCCTGGAGGTATTTCTGAAGAATGAGACACTGTCATCTGCACTAAACATGGCTCACTATGACCTCTAAAGCTCCAAGGCCACATCTTCTGCAGGTAAGGAAGCAGAGCTGTGCTGGCAGCACAGTGCCTGTAAACACCATGGTGCTAAAGCCCCACTGATGGCCCCCAGGGCAGCGAGGTCCCTGCATAGTCACAGCTGCAGGAAAAATGTCTGCCACCCCAACTACATCCCATCTTGTTCCACTTCTGCTGTCAGAGTGATTTTGGTAGCTAACCAGATGCTCTTTAAGGTCCCTTCTGACCTAAACCATCCTATGACTCCACGATAACACCTTTTTTTCCCCCACCCCTCCTTTTTTGTCTATCCATTGGCAGCTGTGCTGTGCCAATGAGCAGCACAACAGTGTCCGACGGCCAGCTCAGACAATAGGACATTTTGGGAAGGTCTCCCCCAGCTCCATCCTGTCCTAGCACAGCACCCCCAACCCTTCCAGCACTTCTTTCAGGCATTCAGGCGCCTGTGCCTAATTGAGGCAGCGGCTGGTTTTAATAGGAGTTTTGAACACTGTTTTGGGGTTTTTTTTAGATCCTAAATTGCTTTTAAAGGGATGGTGCATCATTCCCCAGCCACTAGGACCGCACTTCCCTGGGAGCGGCGGGACAGCCTGTGCAGCCTCCAGAAGATGGTGCCCTGCTGTTAGGAACAATGCTGCAAGCGCAGTCATTCCAGTTCACTGGCACAATGTCACACAAAACGCTTTATGTCTGTCAGCACATTCCTGGAAGGTCACAGTGAATGATGAATGCTCCTGTGTAGGAGCTGAGAAGGGTTTGGGTATTTTTTTTTCCTTTCCCTTTTCCCCATGAATTGCATCACTTGGCAGCCTCTTGGCTTCATTCATTTGACTCCTGTGGTTACAAACCTTTCCCAATTGTTGTGAGCCTGCTTCCTCCACAACCCCTCTGTGGCCAAAGCAGGATATTCATGACTGACTGCCCTGGAGAAACTGGATGACTTCCAGCTACTTTCCACAGCAGAGTTGCTCACTTCCCTCCCCGCGAGGGCTGAAATATCCTGTGGTTCTGGTTAGCTTTCTCTCCGGATGCACATCAGCTAAAGCATATGCATTATCATGTGATACCCGAGGTTGTTTCAGCACAGCTAATTGTGACAGAGGCTTTATTTAGATGCCATGTATAAAAAGATGAGTAAAGCACTTCAGTATGAAGTCAGAAGGATATTTTATTTGATCCTAAATGAAAAGCTAATTTTAACTGGCATGTAGCATTGGAGTTCTCCATTGAGCTTTGCACATATGTCTAAGATTTTTAAATAATTCCAGTAAACTATGATGTCATCTTTGTAGCTGCATTGCCATTTCCTATGATTTGGTTCATGATTTCTTTCCACTCTGAGCTACTAATTGCTTGTGAAGCTTGTGCAATTGAAAGAGGCTCTTCTATTTTTCACACTCCCTCCCCCCTTACAGAAAGCACACAGACATACTAGTTCTAATTGGGGGAAAACCACCTACAGCTAAATTCAGCATTGCTTCTCAGTGGGAATTGACCAGCATCCGAGTAGCAGTAGTCACTTGGCACAGTACGGCCAGCCATAGTGAGGGGCATTTTTTGGGTGTGTGGAGTGTCTGGATGGGGAGGAGTGTTCAGAAGAACCCATGCCAGAGTGAAACTGGAAGAGGAACACCTGCTACCCACAACATCTCTGGGCAATCTGTTCCAGTCACCTACACAGTAAAGAAGTTCTTCCTCATATTCAGGTGGAACTTCCTGTGCAAATGTATGTGTATATGATGCCATGTATACAGTGTTCATGGGCCTGTTCACAGGCTCATGTGGGCACACATTCTTCCAAAGGATGGAGATGCATTAAATGGTCAGGACAGTTAACAGCCACCAATTCACTTGCTTTTACTTGAACAAATGCAGCAGTTTCTGAGACGAGACCACTGTTGAGAACTCCTTCCTTGTCTCTGACACCATCCGACAGTGTCTGTACTGTTAAACTCCCTTTGTCTTCTAAACAGGGTGGCTGTATCTAACTTGTTAAGTAAACAGTCTCTGGTCTAGCACCTTATCTGTGCCCAGAAACTGGTTGGAGGATGCTGGCAGGCCAAATTCAGAAGTGGCCCTGGCACTGCTGTAACTATTCTCTGGTTCAGATGATGGTGATCTGTTCTTGTGTCCTGGTTCTACTTAACTGTCAGGTATGGATGTGGTTGGACAGACTCCTGCAGGCTGTACAGGGTTCACCTGTAGCACTGGGAATCTTCATTTTGGAAATAAGAAAAAGTTTCTTGAGTGAAAGAAACTGTACGGGGTGAAGAGAGTCAAGATAGAATGTCAATTCTAGGTGAGGACAAGTGTCTAGACTTCAGTAAAAGACTAAATAAAGACAGAGAGAAAAAAATCACAGGCCAAATGAGTCCTTAGGAGCCAAAGTTTGTGAAATAAAGTAGAATATATTTTCCAGAAAGCTGCAAGGAAGCACATGTTGCTGCCAGTATTTAGGAAGAAACTAAACGAAACATCAAGGGGTTTTTTCAGCAGCAACAAGAAAGTACATTTTGCAAAAGCTTTGGTGAAGACAAGCAAATTGCAAAGTGCTATCCAATAATGGCTACATGCTGCAAAATGTGGGATGAAAGGAAAAGAAGGTTGAGGATGTTTCATACTTTATACATTTCCAGAGAATTCATCAGAACTTTCAAGTTGTTGAAGAAATGACAGGAAGTAGAAAAGTGGAGGTTTTGCTCAACCTATGAGTAACTTAAAAAAAAAAAAAGAAAAGAAAGGTACTCCAGTCAGAAGAAATTAAAACTTGTTTGGGTTTATTTTTGTTTCATGAAATCCTTTGGTACTATTATTTCCCAGGTCTGTATTTACAGGCTGAGGTTTCTTTCTCTTCACTTTGTACAGACTAAGAACTGTTCCATGCGCAGGCACACAAATTGCATCAGAAACCTTCCTTGGACTAAGGTCACTTCAGATCAAATGAGCATTTTGTCAGCATCTCTAACAACCTGATAACAATATGTGGAAGCAGGTTAGCCAAGAGACATTACAGCCAGATTTGTCTTTCATCTTCAGTATTTCTTGATGTCACTAAAGGGAGATGCTAGCAGGACCCTTATTCCTGTATTGCTGTATCAAGACATGGTGGGTTGCCCTGTGTACCACTTGTGAAAAACACAAGGAAGTAGTGATGTCTTCAGGGCTTTGGATGAAGAGCTGGAGGCATTGTGTGGTGTGAAGTCAGGTCTGCAGCATATTCCAGAGCTGTGACAGAGGTCCATGTAGACACAACGACCAGCAAGAACAGCCCAGCTGTGGTCATTCAGGCTTCACTAGAGGCTGTCCATGCTCATGCAGGATGCAGGCTTTGCAGCAGGTGGCTTTCTCTAAGTCCACTGTGTCTGCTTTTCACAGGTTGGCTATAGCTCTCTTCATTGTGTCTATCTGAGGACAGGAGATCCTCAGATCTCCTTGCCACATAGGAACTATACACCCAATACCTCTGAGAAGGAGATCACAGAATGGGTCAGGTTGGAAGGGGCCAGAGTGGGTCAGCTGGTCCAACCTCCCTGATTAAGCAGGGTAATCCTAGGATTGTGCCTAGATTGTTCTGGAATACCTCCAGTGAGGGAGACCCCATAACCTCTCTGGGCAATCTGTTCCAGTCAACTACACAGTAAAGAAGTTCTTCCTCATATTCAGGTGGAACTTCCTGTGCAAATGTGTATGTATATGATGCCACGTGTACAAAAAGCTGTAAGAAGAGCAGTGATGTTGTCTGCACCTGCCTTCCAGGGCTGTCACAGAGATATTTGTATAATTACTCAGTGATAAGGGCTACAGCTCATCTGACTGCACATGAGAAGAAAGCCTGCCAAATCTGCCTTTTCCATCTGTCCAAGAGCAAACCTCAGTGTGCCCTCATGCAGACAGGAGAGCCTGTAACAGAGAAGATAAGGAAAAGCAGCCTGTTATCATTCTTAGTGCAACACAGCTTGAGTACTCATGAGTCACAGTTTGCTCTCACCCTTGACTGAAGGAAAATGCCTGGAGATGTGTCAGGAACTTGAGAAAAGTAAGGACTCTAAGGGTCTTCTCAAGGTATTCTGACATGCACAGGACACCATTTGAATCTGAATAACAACAAAACTGTTACTAGCATCTACAGAGTGACACCAATATGCGCTCATCACTGGGATGGAGGGAAAGAATGAGTACATGCACAGGTATGTATGAGGGAAAAGGATTAGACCTTCTAAAGTTGTTCAAAGACGGTGGTTTGATATGTACTCTGACATTTGACATATGCAAATAAAAACTTCCTGCATATTTTGGCTTCTACAAATGGCACTTAGATACCAAGGTTCTGAGCACTTAGAGTTATCTGAAGTGAGAACTCCTCTACTGCAGACTGCAGCTGGAGTTTTCCTTGTCATCTTGATCCACAGTGGCAGCAGAACTACCTTGGAAGGACAAGATTTTCTCTGCTACCGTCCATAGTCAGCACTGGCAGAGCAAGTCAGCACCGTACTTGTTTCCTGAGCCTCTCTCTCTGATGTCGTGGTGAAGATGAAGGTGGGAGAGAACAAATTCCCACACGTGAGATGTCTTGCTTCTGGGTGGTACGGGACTCCCATGTCCTGGCTCCTTCATGTGTTTGACACAGACAAAACCCATGCTTGGCTTCAATTTTGTTCTTCTGAGGCCCTTGAAAGGAAAATGCCAGGACACTGTGGGATGGATGTGAAAGATACAAACATGATTTTCAATTACCACTACAGTAAGTCTAGGCATATTCACCATTGAAATCAACAGGGGTCTTTTTAATGGCTTCAGCTGGGCTTGGAGTCTTACTCTTAATTGTGTGCCTACACAGGGTTTGAAGACTGGGAGTCATCTGCCTAAATGTAGGTATTTGATGAAGATGTCTGAGGCAGAACAGTTCAAAGAGACAGATGCAGTCAAGCAGTGGGTTAGGCTCTATGACTGAACCCATGCCATGCTGTTAACTGTGAAGAGTCATTAAAGAGCTTAGTCTTCTAATTTGGTGCCTTGAATAGTGCCCAAACTTAGTGGGAAGAACAGGTTGAAGCACCTCAGTACTCAACTGAAACAGTGGGAAAATTGTTGCATAATTTTCTCTTGCCACACTTACTAAGGTTAGGATGGCAATGTGCACATGTTGCTGAGTCTGATTGAGGGATGAAGAAGGAATATAATTAATTAGAAAAATTAAAATGAAAATAAACTTTTATTTTTATGCTTTATCCTAATGTAGCTAGAATGTTAAGAATTTATCATCTGAGATAAAAGACTTAATCATTACTAAACCCTTTGGCAATTGTTTTAATAACATTAATCAAGATGAGCTCATTTAGTGCTAATGGGGGTGTTTTAAGTACATTTATAGGATTTCCACTGAAATTCAGAATTAAATAATTGGGCCATTATTCTAAAGTGTTTTCATCATCCCTCAGGGAAGTCCCAATTTCTTGGATTTCATCTGCTTGGTTTTACTTACTCTCATGCATTAATTCTGATTGCCCTTGACAATTTTGGAGCACCTCCTCCCAGTTATTAATTTGACCCTCCTCTGAGCAGTCTGAGGTTGGTTACCCCTGGTAATCTATTTTGTCAAGGCAGTAATGGACAAGAAAGATTTAAAATACCACTAAATGAGGGTGGTGATGGATGATGAGATAGGAAGGGTGCTGATTGCCATCACCTAAAGGGTCTAGTGAGTTGAGTTTTTCCCAACACACAGACTAGATGAGCAATTGGCTAATTAATTGTCCAATTCTACCCAGTGTTACCTTAAGCATGCTTAGTCTTTATTAGGGTCTGCAGTCTTTGCAATCTGGAACACATTGGCAGTTGCTGTAGGTATTATGGAAGGAAGGCAAAGAGTCTTCCTGAATTTATGTTTTTAATGCCAGCTAATATGGTCAAATGTGCCTGAAATATCCTCATAAAAATGGCAGGTGTAATGTAGGATATATGATTGACCTTTGCCTTCCTTGAAAAGCAGTTATATGTCATGAGTGATCTGAAACAACACAAAATGTTTGGGGCAGTTGTATTGAGCCTTATGGTTGGAATCCATTAGAGATTAGGACTCCACATGTTCATGTATATCTGTTTATATATAACACAGATATCCAGACTCTTGTTACAGTCAGTGGAGATCTAGTTAATGCAGTCACTGAAAATCAGCAGGTCTTTTGGCTGCTTAAACACTGTCTGTCTACACTCAGGTGAGTTGAGTCACCCTTCAGGCTCTGGTGAGTGTATCCAGCACATCTCAGTGCCAACTGGGATGCCTCAGGCTCAATTCAGCTGACTGAACTTTGATGCTTAGTGCCATAGTAGATGCTCTGGAGTATCCTGACTCACTTCCAGCTCTATCTTCAGGAGCAGCAGGCCATCTCTACCAGCCCTATGTGAACATCTCAGGCATTTTATGACACCTAAAAAATTGCAAGATGGCAACATGTGAGCACCAAAATGCTGCCTTCTACCACAGATTGCAGTATGCGCCACACCAAGTCATTTCAATATAAATGCAAAAACCCTGAATCATTTGTATAGTTATATGTTCATTTATATGATAGTCGTATTTTTATTTAATCTGATAGGAAATCCTGTATCAGCTATTCCCAGTTCTGATAATCACAGAAGATGCTGCCATCTCAAACTCACTCCATCTATTTGTCAGGTCATATTATACCAGCATGTTTGGTAATTCACATGCCTAAGCCTAAAGAATGACAGCAAAGGTCAACTGTAATACATTTAAAAAAGAAATAGTGCATATTTTTTCATATTTAAGCAGTCTTACGACTGCTGTTTTCAATTTTTTCTCAGAATAAATAAAAATTTCTTGCTCTTAATCTATTTCTCTTACTCTATTATGGTAATTCACAATAGTACAGGCTGGCAGATATATGAGGGGAAAAAGGAGGAAGAATGTATTTTCACTTTATAGCTTGTCTGGAAAACAAGATTTTAAAATTTCTTTAGAAAGATTATCCTCATTGAAAAGATCTTTACTCTCATCATTGTATTGAGCACAATAAACAACATACATTATATTCAGCAAAACTTCAGCTTCATAAATCCCATTTTCCAAGGCTTTATGTGGCAACAAAGATCAAATTCTGTAACTAAAGTGTGTAAATCTTGCAGCATGCACATTCTGTTTGGTGTCAATTGTTGGCAAACTACTCAACATTTCAGATTTAACAATTTCTATTTTTTTATTCACTGAAGGAAGTTGAAACATTACACTAAACAATATGACTAATTATTTTCAGTATTATTATTTCAGTATTATTATTTTGGATAGCTTAATAATTAGGTATTATCATTAAGATGTTGTATTTTTACTGTGTAAAGCATCTTGGGTTTTATGTTTTTTGTGATCCCATAGACAGGTCTCAGGTTTTGCAACACACACCGGAGATGGCATATGGCCATGCCAAATGTATTAGGAGGGCAGGATTCAGACAAAAATATGTGATGTATCCTGTTTGCACTTACACAGTTATAATAATTCAATCCTTTACACAAAACTGATGCAACAGGTTTCCATTTTAGGAAGTTAAACTCTGTCCACATGTGTGATGAATGCTCTGTTGCAGGCTACAGCTGACATTTATGTGTCTCCACTACAGCTGCATATTACTCAGTCTAACAACACCTACTGCGTCCAGTCCTTGAAATTACTTCATCAGGACTTCTAAAGGTTTAACTCAATTTGAGCTTTAGCTAAGCAAGAACTGAGTAGGAATTTCAGGATTTCTGTTTCAGCAGATAACTGGTGCAAAAATGAAGCTGAAAAATTGATATAATTTTGCCTTTTAATTCATACCAGTGTTGCACCAAGCAGTGGTCAGAACAGCCACGTCTGGAGAGGCCAGTTTATCGTGAATAAGCTGGGGGGTTAGAGCAAAGAAAAAGCAGCTTGATTAATCGTAACATTTTTTTTTTCATTTAATAGCTTCATAGATTCCAAGGCCAAAAGGGAGCACTCTGATTATCTAGTCTGACCTCATGCAGAACAGAGGCTGTGGAGCATCACCAGGTGATTCCTGCACAGACTGAACCCATCTTTCCTAGGCCATAAGGAAACTCTGCAGCCAGTTATATGGGTAAGCATTACCTCATGCAATATATTGGGCTGTATCCTGAACTCATTTTACCATCCTGTAAATTCTGAGACTTTCACTTGGCAACACAGGGCTTATGTGAATGAAAGAGAAATCAGAATTTGGCTCACCCTTCCTCACAATATGGTACCCAGTGAAAATTTTTCCTTACTCTCCTGTATAAAAGGTGCAAGATACATATTTATGTATTTGTTGTGCATTGCTTTGTCCTGAAATGTAATGTTTTGAAGAAGTTGAGGTAACTGACCCATTGGTCCAATCGTAGAATTTGGCCTTGTTTAGAAGATAAGGAAGAATCTTCATTACTTTTATTGCAATTTATTGACATGTCTTACCTTATGCCTTGTACACATCAGATTTCATCCCTAATATCAGCACTGAATCCAACACTTATGGAATCAGAGCGAAACCTCTGAAAGACTTAAGGATCCATCATAACGTTGAGCAGCTCTTTTCAAGCACTTTCAGAAGCTACGAGCCTACCTCCAGAGAGGAAAAAAGTGAAAAGAATTACATTACAGACTGAAATTCCCTGAGTGTAGTCAAATTACATGTTTATCCTTCCTGTTAAAAGCAAACCCAATATATTTTAAATACAGCTCAATCTAATGTGACAAGAAATTAAACAATTCAAGTATAGTCGTTATTCAAGGTAATATTCTGCATCTGTGCATCTAATTATAGCCAAATAGCAGACAAATGCTGTTATATTGTAGTCAGCTGGGAAAAGAGGGGTTAGGACAGCTATGTGTGTCAATCAGGTTACTAGGTAGCTAAATCTGGGGGTTTGCCAGCCAAAATTTTTAAGGCCTATATTTGGCTGAGATCACCAGGTTTCTTTGATAGTCACAGTTATTTACATATCTGTATCTTGTGCATTATGTTTCAAAAGAAAAGACATAGTTCCTTTAAGTCCTGAGTCTAAAGTCAATATATGAAAATGATCCATAACTCTATTATCCCAACCATACCTCCCCAGTGATACTTTTTAATATCAGAAAAAATTGTTGCCATGGTGACTGGCCTGACCTGAAACAGTTCAGTTGATGTGGAGCTTCCTTTCCCTTCCCCCGCAAAAGGAGCTAAATATAATCTTTTGGAAAGGCAATTTTTCTTTTGATTTGTTAATGGCAATGTCTCACGGCCTGTTGTTCATGCCATATTGACTTATTAACACTCTCAGTTAAAAGAAATAGAGAGTTCAAAGAAAACTGAGCTTGAAAGTAGGCTGCAGTTCTAAATGAAAATTATCCTTGTAAAAGGATGTTGTGCCCACCCATCTCAGGACACCATCTAATTTAGCTTCTTTTGAATGGAAATGGAAAGTTCAAATGTGCCATTAAAATCCAAGAATTCCAGTAGTGCATGAATTCAACATTACCTGCCCACAGATAAAGTAGACAGTGGCATGTTAAAAGTTTCTTTGATCCTTAGTAACTCACTTAATTTGCCTCATCATTAGCATGCATTTTACTTTCATCCTCTGTTGGATTAAAAGGAGACCTTTGCACAATCCTCAAGCAAAGAAATATTTCCTTGAAAATTTTCTTTTCTTTGAAAAGGATGTTAAGAAGGAGAAACAGTCAGGTGTGACATCCTTCTGCAGTTCCAGCAGCAGCTGGGACATATGCTAATGGTGAAAAAAGGGCTGAAATCCACAAAACGTCACAGGTGCTAAGGAAGGAGTCAGATGGCTTATCAGTGTTTAAAGGCCAAGAATGCAAATCACAGGACCAACACTCAACACCAACTATGACTTCACTGAATTTTTCCAGGCATCTAGGGAAAGGCTTCAGCTCTTCAGTGTGATCCAGCTTGCCTAAGGGGCATGCCTGCGTTTCCTAAGGGCAGTATATTGAAGAAGTTTATGTATATAACCTGGAGGTAAGGGCAGTCTGCCTTTAGAATTTAGAACAGACTTTTACCCAGGTACCTCAGACTTCCTGTATTTCTCAGATTGTTTTTTAATAACCTCAGTTCAGGAATGTCAGCTGTAGTCTAGGAGTCCAGTTTGGGGGAAGGATCTTGGGACCTTTCTTGCCAACTCCTTCAGAATGAACCAGCATTACCCACTCTAAATTAGCAAGGATATTGGCACCTTTTCTCTTACCTCTCTAGTAATAAGTCATCCTTTCCACACCAACATCTTCCTCCTCCTGGCTGAGTGCTTTCACCACCATGCTCCAGATTTAGACTTCCTTCTTTTTGTCTCAGACCTTTTGCAGGTTTGGTGAACTTATGGTTCAAAGGATCTTACTTTCTGACAGGATTTCAAGATGTGAATTTTAGCCTGTGCTTTGGAGACGGATTTACTGGCATTTACTGGCTTGCCTTTTAGGCAACAACTCATCCAGTGCGTGGGCCTCCAGGTCTGACCAGGGAAATGAGGGTCTGAATGCAGCATGGTGAGCTCAAAGAGACTTGGGAAGAGTCCCCATGTCTCTTTGTGGGATATGGTGTATACTAATACCAGGAGAAACAAAGAAACAACTAACTTGCTCTGTATTCTTGGCACATCATTTCACCTTTCCAAGGTCTCTTTCACAAACAAGAGGGGACACATTAAAAGCCACTAAGAAAATAGCCACTGAAACAATGTCTTACCAATGACATTGATGAAGACTGCATTGCTCTAAATTTCCCCCCTTTTGGTTGGAAAAATGATAAAGCAGAATTGTTTGGCTTTCAGCCATGTTTAGCTTAAAAGATTTTTGCTCTGCTAGATCTTTTTTCAGGAAAAGATCATTCTGAGCACCAATATTTATATAAGACATTTCAGAAACTAGCAATGAAAAATGATCTTGAAATGCAAGAAGCAGTAGTGTTATAACTGGAGACACCACCAAGGCAAGATTTGTGGGGACAGTAAAGTTTTTCAGTTTATCATCTTATATAATTGGGGAGAAAAAATGGGCGTGCAAGCCCTTCCTCAGACCTCACTGACTTACAGAAAGGCCCTAGCTAGTAATAAAGGGCAAAGAAGTATTCCTTCAGCTTCTCCAGAATTGCTCTCTAGAGTCTGTAATTGCTCTTTTTCACACACACAAACATACACAAACAAGTTTTAAAACCACTTGTCTTGAACAGGTCTGCAATCTGCCAAGTACCACGTTCTCTGAAAGGTTACAAAGAAACATGGGATTCCTCTTGCGCTAACAAACTAACTGACTTTGACAGCTAAATTTCCCTTTAAATATGTTTAGAACTTCCTCTGTATAGAAGTGTGAGTCATTCTGACAGGCTTAATTTGTACTGAAAAATGAATGTGTTAAACTTATTAGCCATTCAGGTTAGAAAGACTGTAAACAGTAGATTGATGACATTTGTACTTGGTGTACTACACCCTGTGTCCCTAAAAGTGAAATTAGAAGAGTCAGTGAAAGACATGCTGGAGATTTGCTAGAAATTATCTCTTAATGCCTTTCTGCTCTTGACTTGATGTTTCCTTGCTATTTAATTTTCAATAGTAAGGTGTGTATGTATGAAATGAAGGCCCTTTTTAAACAGCATCATATTTATGGCCATTTATTCATATTTGCAGCAGAACTAAGCAACAAATAGCAAATGTAGAAGCTTCTTGGAGTTAAATCACTGCATGATAGACCAAAATATCTGTTTGAGTTTGAAGACCCATCAACTGATATTTAAGAAGATGCTGAAGTTCCAACCTTTGTTTAGAGGCTTTGACAATACCTGAATCTGAACTTCTCTGGCTTGTTTCTATGTCAAAATCTCACCTGACTTGTAAATAAGAGTGAGTGGAAGGGATGTGGTGTTCACAAAATCAAGTGTGAGTTACTTAGGAAATCTTTCAACCTCTCTTTCTTCTCAATGGTAAGAAAAGCTCTCCAGAAGGTGATTCAGAGGTGATGCCTGACTTGGATGCTCATAAGCAACCCCTAGTATTGTCAGATAAGCTCAGAGTGTGAGATGATATCTCAGTCCAGTCTGCCCATGCCTTTGTGTTGAGCTGTTTGGGGAGAGCTGGCAGATTCTCCAGCAGGGAGACTCAGGTAGGAGCATTCATGAGCTCTCTCCAAGCTCAGAGCCTACTGCCTGTACAGTTGGATCTTGGGTCTCAGGCATCACAATGAAAGAGGATACAGACCTCATGTCAGGGTGTCTAAGTCAGCTTTTGGCTTTGAGTGGTCTAGATTACTACTAGAGACACAAAATTAGGCAAATTAGGATTAGTAATGGTATAAATAACTCTTCTGTGCTCTTCATAATCCAAAGTGGACAAGATCATACAGCTTGAGAAGACTTGCTTGCTTATTGTGCTATGATCTGGGTCCTCTTTGGAAAGGAGGTAGGACTCTGGATCCAAATCTGCCCCTCTGTCAATAGGTCAGGGACAAGGTGAGAGTCACTAGCTAAAGCTGAGGCTGATCTTGTCAGTATAGTCCTTTCCCTGTCTCCGTTTCTTCAGCAAATAGCAGTTCAAGAAGCTTTATAAAGCCTAGCCATGTCATGTAGGTCACAATATTTCAGTGTCTTTCATATTTAATTTATGGAGAATTTTCTATTGTGATGTGCTTGAGGAATCAATGGTAGTATGGGGAGATATCTCTAAATTAGAGACATTTTGAGGGTTTGTTTAGAAATCATACTCTTGTCACTGATACTTGAAAAACCTTCATAGCTCATCATCAAATCCAGTAAGTATATTTATAGTAGTCAGGAAGGAAATGTCTGCTGAGGTTACTTTCTAGTGCTATCCAGACCCTTTGCATTTCTTTGGAGCGTATCAGAAGTGTGGAAGAGAAGATAATGATAATGCAGAATCCCTGCCACGTAATAGTGCACGAGAACAAAAGAGGATTAGGGGTGTACAAAAATGAACATTCATCTGATCTAAACGTGCCAGTTCTATGAAGCCTTGAACAGCTAACAGCTTTGGTGTGAGGTAGAGGACTGTGTTTTTCTTCCTTCGCTGACAGTGTTTCTTCTGGGAATTGATGCATTATTATATTCCATGGCAAATGTTTGCAGCCCATGGAATGGATAATGAAAACATGTGACTCATTTGGAGCATTTTAACCTGTGTGTATGTATTCTTTCAGAACTGCTGTATGTGTTGTGCAACACATTTGCCACCAGACCAGACTGCAGCTCTCCACAGGCCTCAAAGAGTAGGAGTCCTGTAAAAGCACACATCAAAAAAGATGCAACTGTATACAGGGAAACAGTACAAGGAGACCACATAAATGTAAAAACACAAATGAGTCTAACTATTTTGGATATCTTTTTGTTTGGATATGACTATCTGTTTGGATTGAAAGATAATAAGTTAGTAGTTTCAGATTTTTTACTATAGTGAGTCAGAAAAGATAATCCTAGTGAATCTCTGTGCTCTTCTTGCCCTGGAATTCTAAAATCGATTTTATGTGATGCAGTCTAAGCTAAGTTGTACTAGAAAACAAAATGAAACAAAGAATCCCACCCAGTATGCAACAACTTTTAAAAGAACATTTCTAGGGTTGCAGATGCAGAGATTTAAAAATTAACAAAATACCAGAATTAATGTTGTCTGTGGTTTTCCATTCACTTTCTTAGGTTACAGTATTGAATTAAATAGTTACATATGATTTTTCCCACTCTGCCAGGGGGATGAATCAGACTTGTGCTGTGAAGACATCTGTTGTCTGTTAAGTCCCCTGACTAATTTGTTGCACAAGTTTGAAGATGTGAGATGAATGAGGCAGGGGACAGCAGGGAGAAAGCAGGCTCTCTGGTGGCTGAGGTAGATGGATGTCACTCAGGAGAACTGGATTTCACCCCTGCCTCTGACACAAATATCATACGAGGAATTCTGCAAATCATTTACACCAGTGTTATTATATTCAGCCATGGACATGAAGAAACTCCACTATGAGCTTCCTGTTCCACAGATATGGATTTCAGTTCCTTCATGGATCTCCCTGTTACAACCAAGCTTTTTCTGGCCCTTTTTCTTTGTCCTTGCTCTGGAGAGCATACTAGTGAGTTGACTCCCCTAGTCCAGTAGGGAACGTGGCAGGACCTTTGCTATTACCTTACAAGGTCTGTGCCACTTCCAAAGCTCAGGATGTAACAGAATTGTCTTAGGAGAGAAGGGTACAGACTGCTCTCTACAACCAACAGAGGATCACCGAGCTGACCAACCTCATAATCTTTTCCTCAAGTTTTGAGAACTAAATAATATCAGATTTTTTTCACTTTGAAGAGGTTGGAGCTGATCTCCTCTTCCCAGGAATTTCTTTGTGCTGTCCCACACAGGAAGCTCAATGCTTATCAGCAATACTGCATCTGTCAGAATTTGACTGTTGGATGTAACAAGGATGCTGCAAATTTCACACATGTGCACTAGCAGAGGATCAGACACATAGTCAGGCAAAGAACTGAGCTGAAAGATTTTTATCTTAGTAGCTTTAAAGGTGGTTGTGTTTGACTTTTCAGCCCCTTAAGCAGAACTATTGGGCTACCTGTTCTTTTTCAGTCCCATTCCAGTCCTGTTCTAGTCCCATGCTTAGCTCCTCACTTAACACCATGGAAATCTGAGAAAATTCAGGTATGCCCCATTTGGGGTTTCTTATCCCATTCTCACTCTTTTCCATTGCCAAAACTTTTCCCTCATCAAATATTCTGTCAGTCTTGGTCAGCCTTCAAACTTCTTTCTGTGGCCTTTATTCCTTTGCACTGCCATCCAGTCTCTGTAATGGGGTCCTCATCCCATCCCTTGTGCGCTTCTGAGCACACAAACAGTCCCATCTCTTCCCTCAGTATGGCCATAGCTACTTCTTGGACCTGTGGCACACCTTACTGTCTTCAGGCTCAACCCCCTATTCCCCTTTCAGGCTTCCCAGTGTGCTGAATTCTTCCCAGAAAGACTTAAGGACAGAATTTTTATCAGGGCCTATAGCAATAGGACAAAGGATAATGATTTTAAACTAAAAGAAGTCAGATTCAGACTAAACATATAAAAGTGATTTTTTATAATAGAGATGCCCAGAGATGTGGTAGTTGAACCATCCCTGGAAGCATCAAGGTCAGGTTGGACAGGGCTCTGAGCCACATGATCTAGTTGAAGATGTCCCTGGTCATTGCAGAGGGTTGGACTAGATGACCTGCAAAGGTCCTTTCCAAACCAAGCTATTCTATATTTTCAAGGATCAGTCCCAGTCTCTATTCCTTGACAACATCTAAATGTAGTGTTATCTCTCACAAAAAATCCAGTTTTCTACATACATAATTTTCTTGATAGCTTTTCATCTGCCACTTATCCTTGTCCAACGGGAGGTAGGTATCACCCTTCTCTGTGATGCTCTGTTTCAGCAGTGGATGGACTGAGAGGGCAGGAGACACCAGCTCCCTGGGGCCACATCCTGTGCCCAAGACTTCTCCTTCTCAGGATGTGTGGGGACAGTCATTACAGAGAAAAACTTTTTTCATTCCTATAACCTGTTCTGGAAAATTCTGGGGTTTTTTTCAAAAACTTTCTTTTTCCAGTGACTGTGAAGCACATACAATTCAGCATATACAGAACTTGCAAAGAGCTGGGACATGCTCAGTGGAGACAGACTGCCTGGGGATTTTAGCTGTTAAACTCTGGCAAGTCTTTATGAAGTATGTGTAAACTACTACTTGTCAAAGACTTCTACATTTTTACTGTGTGTATATATTTCACAGGGAATAAAAATGAATAAATGAGGTTTATCCTTAACAAAAGCCACACTCTTCCACCACACAGGGTTCCTGCAAAACGCAGAATCCCAAAGCTTTGCAGCTGCATTTTTAAAATGTTGTTTAGCAGTTGTTTTTGTTTTCTCTTCTGCTCTTGCTTTTTTTTTTAAATAAAGTCTTAGTAATTTTTAAAAAATCAGGTAGCATGAAAGATGACAAGTGTGAAATCTGAGAAAGTTTCTCCAAACTTCAAATGAAAACATGGTTATACAAAAAGAAATGTCAGACAGCCTTGGCTGCTTTGAAAGGATAAACACCCAGCTGAAGTGGAAATGGACCTGCTATGTTCATACCCATTATTGAGCCAAAAATTATATCAGAAGTCAATTAGATTGTCTTGTATTCAAGTATTCTTATTAAGAGTATATAGGTGTGCAGATACAAAGCAAATGCCTTTCTCCATTCTTCAATGTCTCTTTCAGGAGTTAGACCCAGATTCCTTTGTTCACTGAGGAGAAAAAACACCTTAAAAAAATGGGGAAAGTGAATATATGGTATCCTGCTGCATTCACCACACTGCAGTGGTGTTTCAGAGCTCTCAGTGGCAGCACCTGGCCATGTGCAGGCTCATGGAGGAGCGGTGCTGCCTCTTCAGCTTTTGCAGCTGAGTTCTGGGAAGCCACGAATGGGGCCATTCACATCTGTCTGGCTGTGAAGCTCGTCTGAGAGGAAGAGGAGAGGGAGATCTCATAGCTCTACAACTAAGTAATTTTTGTCATGGAAACTTACTTTTAATTTGTTCCATATGAATCTTGGGAAAATGAACCATTTGAGAAGTTTATCATAATTCTAGTCTAGATAAACAGTTCAATAAAGAATAGAAAATATGTATTTTGTCAGAAGGCACCACTAAAAATATTCACATATGGCAATGATTTCCTCAGGATTCAACAAAAGATTGGCTCAGGAGCCTTCTCCTGTAGATACAGATCAGATTTATCACTGTGGTAATGTCACCTGACTTATACCATGTTTAAGCTGTGAGTCAACAAAGAAAAAAGACATAGTACTCCAGCATGTACAGTATTTATCCTTTCCTTTTCCGCTCACCAGTGCTGATTTTGTTTTTAACCTTATGAAGGAGTGATTCTTCATAGCTAAGGTTACAAATGAGTTTGTCTTGAAAGTTTGTTTTGGCTTGTCCCTATGAGCTACCCTGCCACTCCGCTGTTACAGCACCTTGGAGATGGTAATCCCAGCCCAGAACAAGATAATCCATCTTTTCAAAACGTGAATCAAGTGGAAGGTTTGTAAATTCCAGCTCTCTGAAAGTGAAAATGCTCCCACATCAGAAAGAGAAGTACACTCTTTGTTCTGTTGCTTTGTCCATCTTCAAGAAATTGGTATAGAATTGCTTTACTACTCCATGGGACATTCTGGGTGTTTCCTGAAAACAGACCTCCTGTTTCACTCATCACAGTTTAAAGACAGACATTGATTAGAATAAGATAAAAAGACAATAAACAATATATATCAGTGTTAGCTCTTTGTAATGAACAGACTGTGGATTTGAGTGCTTAAAGCCTGCAGGGCAGTGATGCAGATATAGATGCACATTTTTTAAGAAGTGAAGAGCCTAAATAAAAAAATGTGATCCAACTGAAAAAAAAAACCTGTCAACCTGAGACCACTGAAGTTGCAGACTCCTCTGTTTGGCCAGTGTGGCCCTGCTGGGAGCAGCTGGGAGCTGGGGAGAGAGCAGGGCAGAGCAACAGCCAGGTCCTGCAGGGGCCCCTGCTGCCAGTCAGGGACCCCTAATGCCCTGTCAGCACCTGTCTGCTCCTGAAACGTACCCATGGCAGTGCCCTTCTGCTTTCTCCGCTGAAATACTGTCAAGTGTGAAAACAGCACACTGCCTTCCTCCACCCCATCCTTCTTCCCACATGGAGTGGAAAAGATGCTCATGTCTGGGACTCTGAGGTGCCTGAGGCACTGAGGAAGGTCTGGGATTTAAAAGACTTTAAAACTCTCTCTTTTTCTTTATCTTCTTGTTTTTTTCCTTTCACCTAGCACTGCCTATAATGGGTAGTTTGAGATGATAAGTATTTTGTGATGTACTGGTTTTTATACAAAAACTTGGTAGCAATTGTGGGAGCTTAATACAAGGACACAAATTCCATCCTGTGTGTCATGTACATAAAAACTGAGTGTTGTAGTACATGACACATAGGCAGCTTTTACTGGATTTTTTTTTCCTGAACAAGGATGCTGAGCATCTACATTCAGTTCAATGTTTAAATTCTTTTGATTTGGTTTAGTTTAGTATGTTATTGTTCCTAGCTGCAGGAATCTCTGTCTAGGCTTGCAAACCTCAGCTCATATCTGTGGGATGGTCAATCAGCACAACCCTCACCTGCACCCCTAACACTTCCTCTGTTAGACCAACATACCTGGGACATGTCCCACTTACCAGGTGCAGTTCACAGACAGCCTGTGCGTAAAGTCATAGAGAAGTAGGGCTGCAAGGATGCCAGGAAATCATATATTCCACCCTTCCAGCCCTAGATGACCAGCATATTTGACTCTTGTGAGTTATTAAGGAAACCTGTTTCTAAATATGCCTCATAGCATTCTCAGGAAGTCTATTACACTAGGCTTATAATATTTTTCTTGCTTCGTCTTTTCACTGTTATTTAGGCTCATTATGCTTTTTTCTTTTCTGCCCCTAGACACAGAGGAAAGAATACGCCTTTGCTCTTTGCAGCTGCTTTTCTGTTTGAACAGTTGTTCTGAGCCACATTGGCTAGGTCTGCCACATCCACTCTGCTGAAAGTAGTAGATCTTGAAGTGTGTCTGAAGAAAAATTTTGGACATTAGTTAAAAAGATAGTAAGATGGCACCACCATTGTGATGGGGTCATCTGAACACTGCTCAACCAGAAAACAACTTTGGGTGACTACCGCAGATTTAACACATTAATTGATGTCAAATGAGGCAGCACTACAGATTTTTATCTCAGAAGGGGCTATCCAACAGTAGGAGAGTTCTCTTTGCAGATGTGGGAAGTGAACATTGACATTATCATCAGAGTTGAAACCAGTGTAGCTGAACTATATCACAAGATAGACCATCTGAAGGCATGTGACCGGCTTAAAATAGTGAACTTTAGAAATGAGGAAGTGTTATTAACTGCTCTTATTTGCCTTTGGTTTATGAGCCTGCAGGGGTAGCATAACATTTCCAAGCTTTCTTCTGGAAGCCTCTGTGAAAGAGACTGAAAACTGAGATACTTGGCTAATCACTTGGCTCTAGAAATAGAGGCTTTGGGAGAACACCAAATGTTGTAATTACATTGCTAGAATAGGTGTCATAACATTTTATTTCTTTTTTTTTTTTGTGGAAAATGAGAGAGCTGTAGTTTTTGATGAGTTCTTGGATAGGAAAAAGGTGATTCACACAGGAATTCATACAGCCCTTTCTCAAACATCAAGCTTGATTCATCCCTACTCATTGCTATGATGGATTTCAGATTGTTGTGACAATTGTTAGACATGAAGAGAACTCACATTGCAACTCTCTATGCCATACTTAGCGGGCCCAGAGGCACCTAAAAATTTGCCTGGGCATGAGAACAGCAGAATCTGAGCTTAGTTGACACATTAGATGAAAACAAATTGTTCTGGTTTATCATTAGCTTTTACCAAGTTTGCTGTGAGATATGGGAACCATCAATAGTTAATGTGTGAAATATCAGATAACCATTAGTGAGAATTTGTGGGCATTTACACTGACATATCAGATTGCTGCAGCACTAACTTGAAAAGATGTTTTGCTTGCTATTGATTAGAATTTGCAGAAGGAAGAAATATTTAAACTCAAGACAGAGCTACAATTATGTGTGATGGATCTCAAAGTAGTTCAAATATTTACTTAATGCACAATAATTTAAATGAATTAGACATTAGTTTATAATTGCAATCAAAATGTGTTTTCCCTAAGACTTTTGCTGTTTTAATGATTTTTTAAGTGTAAAGAAAAGCCTGCTGCTTGATTGAAACATGTCCAAAAGGCATCACAGCTGACAGGAACTTGAATTGGTCTTCTGCATTCATTTCTGATAGCAGAGGCAACATAATCTGACAGCAGATGTTAAGCAGGCAACATTTCTATTTTGTTCCTAGGAGCAGCTGACAAGAATCTGTAGCCTATCTTAAAACAAATAAACAAACACAACCACCACCACCAAAGTTGTCCAATTAAAATCGGCTTACTTTGGAGATAAATAACATTTAAATAATGGCAGGGGCAATTAACTCGTGCTGATTATTTGTAGAAGTGAGTACTTAACATTCCTTGCCTATTTTTAATATTTCTATTCCTTCAGTTCTACTTTTCTTGCTTGACTATTCTGTTTAACTGTGGCAGACTGATCTACATTTCCTGAAGGTAAGGAACCCTGACAATGTTTTGTCCTTTTCAGCATGACTATGTGATCCTTATTTACCTCAAGAGCCTCCTGAACAGCTCTTTGAGCTTGGGTACAAATCTATTTATTTGTCTCTCAGTGGTACAATGTTTTCTTATTTATTCTCTGTTAAATGGGTCTGTTTCTAAAGGGGGCACTAAAACCTCTTGCCCTAATACTGGTTTACCCCGATAATCAGAGCAGCTTATGGCCTAATTGTTAGAGTGTTCAGCATTTAAGATGAAGATCTTGCCTTCATCTTAAGTTGACTAAATGTCTACACCAAGCTACACTTGAGCTGGAAGACTAAACTTCAGTGATGGTCAATGGAAAGACAGTTCTGTCAGAGGAGCATAAAGGGCAATTTAGATGCCCAGCTCCTACCTGTCTGCTATAGGGAGCAGTGAGTAACTCCGCTGGGTGAGAGAGAAGGGAACTTAGATGCCTCTAGCAGACATCTACCTTTATTTAGGTAGCCTATGCTTAAGAAGAATTCCACCTGGCAGGTTCCAGTCTGTATTTCAGACAAGACATCCACTACCACTGGAGATCCTCTAGGATATGCACAACATCTACATGGACTTAGCCGATACGATGCAGGACCTAGGAAAGAACTCCAACTTTTTGAAGTAACAGCAGCAGAGGCAAGAGACCAAGTAGATAGCACCATATGTCTATGTTTGGGTAAATAAACTTAGCAGAAAGGATGGGATTTCATTGCCAAATCTTGAAATAATTTACGTTCCTCCTCTGACTCCTAAGGAAAATTAAAACCCAGCTTTGTCCTGGCTCTCTCTTCACATTTTCAAGATGTCTGCACTTCCTTTCATCTGCAAAGATTTCTTGAGCCTCTGAGCAGCATTGAACCAGGACCAGGGTCCTTAATGATGCCACCCTTGCTAGAAATCTCCTTCCGTTGTGCACTGGATAATGTCAGACCACAGAGTAGCCGAGGGGTGTACACACTGCAGTTTGCAAAATTCTTGTTATGGGTTTGTGCTTCTGTCCTGGGTGATGCCTTTAGGCACATCGCCTTTACAAGTTCCTGCAGGAACACCAGACTATGACTTTTTCTCTTGTGGCCTTAGAGCCATAATTTGAAGTCCATAATGCCTGCACTTTAGTAAAGGAATGACCCAGACATTGTTATTATGTTATTATATTATAATTATATATCTATTTTATTATTATGACTGCAGAGCATGACCATGTGAATGAACTCAGGAAACACCCTCTTCATTCTACTGTGACAGAGCATGCATTTTGGGTGATTTCTGCATCTCCAAATCACTGTCTATACGAAAATGTTGATGGCCGTCATGATCAGTAGCCATATAGTGAGCTATTCATTAAAATGCCTTGGTTCATTACTCCACTACATACCTTCATGTAATTCTACTTGAAAAAACCTCAGACAAAACTCTAAACAAGGGTTGCATCCGAACCAGCAAAGCCTTTTTAAAATCTATGGCTCAGAGTACATCCTCAGAGAAATTTCTGGATCCTATTCATGCTTCATTTAGTTATGCAGTTTATTCTCCATAAGCTTCTAATGAACATACTCAGGATTTAACAGTTTCCTTTCCAAAAAAGACTGATTTCAAACAAGAAAATGTTAATATTCACCAAAAAACCCAACCAAACAAGGCCCAGGCTGGCCTTTTTGAGCAGCAAGCCTCAGGTTGCTTTCATGACAATATTGTTGATCTTAATGTAAAAGGATCAATCTACAACATTTAGACTTTGACTGTAAGTTGGTTAAAAATTTCTGTTTCCCAGATTTGTTTGGCTGTAGGATATCAGCACATTACCACAATCACATGTTGTCATTATGAAATTTTGATTAGGAGACTGTTGTGAAAAATCAGGGGCTTTGCATTGCTCTAAATCCTTTTCTTTGCCTGTAGAGGCTGTACTGAACAGTGATTTACTCCATTAAGCCCATCTGAAGTATTATTGTTTAGAAATGTTGAAGTTGTATACATTTTAGTCTAACACACTGTGTATACACAAAAATTAGAATATTTTCCATTACCTGTAGTACTCAGCAATGCTCAACAAATGAGCAGTGAGTGTTCTCAGACCTCACTCAGAATAGAATAAAACCCTACCTATTTTAAGAGAGAGTACAAATAAATGTGTACACTCATATGTAAACAAATAATCCTCTGCCTTTAATGGTAGCCACATAAAGAAAATGCTTAGGCTCATTATCAGGAGCAAAAAGTATTTCTACTCTTTTTACTATCATCATGGACTTTTTATGGAGAAGCCCAATTCAGTGTGCTTTCAGGAAAGTATATTTGTGTCTAAAAATGACTAAACACCCCTCAACCACTTTTCTTCTTCAAATGTATATCTAGAAATTTCTATGGCTAGATCTTATAAATTTTGTGTAAGAATATGGGCAAAATCTCTGATAAAAATACAAATAGGTCTTCAGTGTCTTTATTCATATTAATTTAGTGGAAATCTGGGTTAGGGCATATCACACCACTGTAAGGATACATGAGAGTCATGGGGAAAAATCCCATTAATTAAAAGCCTAATTTAAGAAACATTCTTAATCTAAATGTCAGTAGTAAGAATTCTGAGCCTAAGGTTACACATATGTTCATGTGTCTGGTCGAATCAGGAGTTTGGGTTTACATTTATAGTAACAATTTTTTTTTTACAGTAATATATAGCCACTCAAACTGATATATTCTGCAGCCTCCTTGCAAATGCCAAAATATGTTTCTTGCAGACTACTGAAAACTCATGGATTTAAGAAGTTACCAAACTCCTAAATGATACACAAACCAAATACCAGTGAAACTACCAGTGGTCAGGCACCTAATTGATATTGTGGGTTTAGTCCATATAGTCTGCCTTTGAGGCATATCACTTACATGAATGGTTTTCTAAGAACTAAACCGTGTGTATCCAAAATGAGAATGACCATCTGATACTAATTATTATTCAGTTTAGGTAATGTGATCTCACATACTCTGGTTCCATCGCTGTGTAAGTACAGATGATAATACTCAAAACTAGTGCAGACAGCGACAGAGAAATATTTCC
Organism: Sakesphorus luctuosus; assembly: GCA_013396695.1. Classification (NCBI taxonomy): domain Eukaryota; kingdom Metazoa; phylum Chordata; class Aves; order Passeriformes; family Thamnophilidae; genus Sakesphorus; species Sakesphorus luctuosus. The sequence continues at coordinate 436,061 of VWZD01004032.1, forward strand.
AAAACGTTCTCCTTTGGCAAGGCAGACAGGTTTTTTTTTTTTATTCTGTTCACAGCTATCATTTCCATAGAGATGATGCAACAAAACAAATGTTTCTACTTATTTGATTTCTTTGCTCTAATATTTGGCCATAACTCCCTGGCTAATTCCTACAGCAAGAGATTCTCAGCTAGTGTCTCAGTGAAGCACAAAACTATTTAGTTGTGATGGGATCAGACTGGGTGCACTCAGTCTGCCATAGCCGTAGGAAAAATAGTACGGAGGTCAAGAGAATATTAATCAAGATTTGGAAAATGAAAAGTCACATGAACACTTGGGTGGCCAAAATAGTCAGGATTCTATGACTCAGCACATTTTAAATTATGCTCAGTCCTTCAGACTACTGCTATACTTTCACTTTATGTTTCTGACCAGAGTCTGAATCAGATAGTCTACTGGGTTAAATATGCTCCTGGTTTTCTTACTAGTTCAGTCTTTTGGACCTTTCAATGTCTGGAACATTAAACCTGCAGAAAATCCCCAACTTCAGCTTGAATTTACCACCTCCATTCCTCCAGGTATCTGGTATTTTTAAGAACTGAAATCTTGTAATGGTTTGAAAGAAGCTCTTAATTTCCAGTTTACACATAGTTCTGGCTAGCATATGTAGCTGTCAACCTGCTGCTTTAGTAACTTCTAGCAGAAACATGTCACAAAACCAAAACATCAAAGACATATAAGGATGTCAGAAGTTGGGACCTATGCTACTTTACAGTGCTGTAGTTCCTTTGAAGCTAAAATATGACTTGCACCAACTTCAATAGTGCCATCACTACCCAGGAAAACCAGAATGGGCTTATGACCTGATTCAAGTCCAAATTACTTGTGATGAAGTCTCACTGAGATCTCAGAAAAATGCATTCATATCACAATTACTATTACAGTAAAATTGCCACTCTTCTTAGCAGGGAGGTAAAGGACTGGGTGGACATGCACTTGAATTATTCCTTGTTAATTCTAGAAAGCCAATCGGTAACGTTGTCTTGCTAGTGTACCAAGAGTCGGGAGAGACTAAGATTTTCAGACCATTCCTGTCTCTTCCCTGATAAATGACATTTTTGAATAAAACTGTGCACTGAAGAAAAACAGCTACTGATTCAAGATGTTACTCTACCAACATTAGAGAAATGTTCCTTTTGGGCAGAATAGCTTGATTTAATGTCTGACTTCAGGAATCGCCTTCAAGAGCCCTTTCAACCAGTGGCTCACAGCCTCCCACAGCACCCACAGCCTGCAGCCTCAGGGCACAGCCAGCTTGGTTCACACAGCTCTTCTCTCCAAGGTTTTTCTGCAGTGTCTCCCTCATCAAGTAGAGACCAGAATGATAAGTACATCAAATTCAGAACACAATTTTAACTCTACTTATTTGATCTAACTTTCTGCCCATAATTTGATGAAAACAATCTTTTAAAGAACAAGACTCCAACAGCAACAAACCTGTGAAAACAGATCTTTACTTTTTAGTTTTTTTCTAAAATACACTTGTGAAGCAATGGGCATCATTTCATACTTTAAAAATAGGGAATAAACCATGAAGGGAGTTTAGCAATGCAGAATAATGGCATGAGGGAAAGACAGTAGGGAGAAATATACTGATCATGATGCATCTTTCTTGTTGACAGAAGCTGGCTACAGATCCTGAGTAGACATATGTCAGGATAAATGCTCAGCATTGACATATTTCACTAGTATTAAATTGACATATCATTATCTAGATTTATTTTTATATTCCTCTCTTTGCTGTTGGGGATAGGTCCTCTTGGAAAGAATGCTACTTTTTAAAGTGGGGGAAAGATGAGGCATTTGGCACCTTAACCTTTTCCAAATACGTGAACAGCTCAGCCTTCCCGTTCAATCTGCGAGTGAGAGAAGGGGCAGGAGAAGGGAAAGTTATGAGGCAGAAAGTGGAAAGCTGGTAGGGAATGGAAAAAATTACTTAGTTTAACTGATGTAGTAGAAGAGAGAAAGAAAGGGTTTCTCTAAGAGAAGAGAGAAAACAAAAGGTTTGAAATAATTTAATGTTAGAGCTTTCCATTATATTTTCAGGAAGGCATTCTGATACCATGGTGATCAGCACAGCTGAAATATCTAAGCATTCTGGGATAGAATATTTCCAACAAAAAGGATAATTAAAATAGTGCTTCTTTAGATGAAGGATAATGTCTCGGTTCCTATGCAAATGAGCATAGTTAAAGGATCACTTGCCTTTTTATGAAAATGAATATTGAAAGTTTGATGAGAAACTTGGGAGAGAAACATTCTGGAAGTCAAAGCAAATGCAGTCTCTATATGCAAATGAAATCAATTAATTTTAGCAGCCATGTATGAGTGTAAATGAGAAAATCAATGATTTTCAAAATCTAGTAATTTGATAGCCATTACTCTCATTAGTCTTCCTTTTTAAGGCTTAATTATTCAAAAATACAACCCAATTGAAGTGTGGTTTAGAAAGGACACATTCTTAAATTAATTACAATAGTGATTTTCCCTGCAGCATGAGTATAAAGTGCAAGTACATTGCTACATAGATAGAAATATGATTTTTTTGCTGCACTTGGGACTTTATTTTGATGAAAAGTCCACCAAGTCTCTGCAGACTACCCAAATACCTATGTAGAAGCATGTGAGTAGACTGAAGCTCATGGAAGATGTGTTGTTTGTACCTTATGTGGATCCAGATCTTGATTTTTAGGGACATGCACAGACCAAAGGTCTTTGATGAAGAGTCCAAGCTGAGCAGAGAGCTGGCCAAACTGCACACCACCCCAAGGACTGTGACTCCAGGCACTGGCTTGCAGGGGGCTCACCTTCCCTCAATTGTGTTTGGGGCAGGAATTTCTGCCAATCATCTTCAAAATAGCCTCCTGGCTGCAGCACTCACCAAGGTAATTGTGCATTGAGATTTGTGCTATTTGTCAGTCTTGAGGAGATTTAAACAGATTATCACTGTAAATTTGGTCTTTTTGAGAACTGTCTGTGAACTTCATGAACTGTAAAGACATCTTTGGTCCTAAATAGCACAGTATCCATTTTCCCCCAATTTTTTATCCATTCAAGATGGGATTTACTGTTTTCACACATATCTATCTATAAAGAAAATGTTTCTTTTCTGAGCATGAGGACCTGGTCTGGTTTAGCTGAGTTCATCCCGCTGATCTCAGTTACAGGCTAAAACAGGTGGCTGCATCCAGACTGCCTGTCAGGCATGGGCCTTGACCTCTCCTAACTCCAGAGCTGTGTCAGTTCCCACATGGGAATTGTTTGGATGAATTCTGCCTGGCTCAGGACAAAATTGTGCCAAGGGCCATTTAAAAAGTTTATCAGCATAGACAATGGCATTCATATCCTCAGGATGCACAATGGTGCTGTTTCATTTACTAGTATTGATGAACTCTATTAAATAAAATATTTCAAATCCATTTCTCGTAGGAAGAATTGTGATTACCCAGATTCCTAGTTACATTTCTTCCCCCTGTCTGAGGATCTGCCTATAACATTTCTGATGTCCATGTTGTGATGTCGCTCCACCGCTGCAACACCTGCCTATTGAGCCTTCTCTTCCTCTGTCACTCTTTGCAGATCTCCCCCTCACTTTCCTCATCCTCTCTCACCTCCTATTCAAAATAATCAAGATATAAGAAAGATGTACTTTCAAAGGCCAATTAAACACAGCAGGGCACCAGCTGAGATGAGGAGCTGCAGTGAGTGAATTTAAATCAAGCTGCAGTTTCTGAGAGATGATCTTTGTACCATCACTAGAATATTTGTTAACAGTGGCAAGGGCTTCAGGCAGATCTGCACATCACTAGGGAGGCTAAGCCTTACTCGGATCATTGTGTAAGCCAGAAGTGTGAGTAAAAGAAATAAAGGAAAACCAGTTAAATTATAGCTTGTGAATCACAAACATATCTGCAAAATTTTATACTGAGATCTACCATGTAACAAGCAAATGAGGAGCAAAAGAGAAACAGGCATAGTTCGGTAAATCATAATATTAATGTACATTTATATAACATGGGATTGTAATGGTTCAGGATTGCGGAGGATTTAAAAAATAATTCTCTTTTATATAAGGCAGCTACTTTTCACTAGTGGCATTATCACCTCATATCTGTACTCTTGGCTTGGCAGAGACAGTTTTCAGACACCACTCCACTGAAGTAGAGATGCTTTTAGAAAGGAAGGAATCATCATGGCCCCATGGTCACAATTCTGAAGATAACCCAAAATTTCAGCCCTTGCAACAGAATATCTCCCCCAGTTCCACTTTCTCATTCTTACTCTGCAAAGTCCTTGATCTCCTGTGGTGTGAGCCAGCCTTGGCTCCTCAGCAGATGGTGAGGGCTGTGTGACCGTGCGTGCTGCCGCTGCGGCTGCACTGCCCCTGACCCTGGCCTGATGCCCCACTCCCTCCTGGCTGCTGGCCAAGGGGCCAGCTCTGTCTGCCTGTGGCCTTTGGAGCTAAAGCTGCATCTGTGTAGTGGTGCACAGCAGAGCTGTAGGGTCGCTGAGGATTGGAAGTAAATAATTCATCTGGCAGTCTCTGCAGCAGGGAGCTAGGAAATAAAATGTCTTCTTTTCTGAAATAGCATTCGGTCAGCTAGCCAGGTGAACGCCCTTCAGGGTTGTTCATGATGCCTTCTGGCATTGAAAGCAGTGGGAATGTTACTTTTGTTTTCTGCGCCAGAAAGCTGAGAGGTAGGACAAACATGGGATTCTCAGTTTGCCATTTGCTTGACTCTGTCTTGTGATGAAGGATATTTTATGTATTACATGTCCTGGATTGCCCATATAGCAGCACATTGGCTCTGTGTTGCAGCTGAGACAATGGTTTTCTCAGACAAACAAGAGAAAATGAAATTGTAGTGGCATTTCTTTTCCTGTCTCCTGTGATGCTTGCAGGGGTCATGGCAATAGAATATCATTCTGGGGCATGGGCTGTCCCAGAGCTCCATGTACTGGTGCCACCAGGAGGCTCTGCCAGTGCAGCAGAGGAGTCACAGCAGGACTTTAATCAGTCACAGCAGAACAACAGAGCACTTTGCAAAATGTCCTGAAGATTGAATATGTGTCTCTGTTAGTGCCCTACCTAGCAGTAATAGCAGCAGAAGGATTTCAAGGTTCTGTCTCTTTCCACAACTCTGCTCTTAATAAATGATTAAGCTCTGCACTTAATAATTAGTGTTGGGAGAATTTAAACGGGTTGCAGTGCCCAAACTTGGCTTCTCCTCCCTTTTGGATGCAGGGCTTGGGACAAGCTTATAAAACCTGAAGAAATGCAGCTGTGACTAATTCTTGGCTGCAGTTGAGAGGAAGAGAGGGCAGGCATAAAGGGCAAAAAGGGTTTTCTTGAGCACTCACACTGGCCCGGCCTCTGTCTGCTTATCTTATTGAGACCAGACAAAGTGACTGCGTGGTCCATTCCAACTAGGCCAAAAAACTTCAGGTACATGGCCTGATAGTTATACGAACTAGTAGTATAAATAATACTATTAAATAGTATGATTTCATTCTGCAAATGATTTGGAGACATAGTTTACAGGAAAGACAGAACACAAAGAAAAACTGTATTGCACAGTATAATTCTTTATGAGCTTTTTTGTAGTTTAATATGATATAAAATCCATATTAATAGGTGCCATTTTTATGAAGAAATTTATAGTCAAAATACAGCAATTTCTTCACTATAAGAAAGTTAAATTTTATGATTGCATTTTTTTTATTTGTGTGGATGTTTTGGTGTGAAACAGTAAATTGTTTAAGCTTGAGAAATTTTATGATATATGCTCTTGTATTATCCACTTTGTTCATGATTGGCTTTTCTGTGGCATCAGTAAAGAATATATGGTATCTGTCCATGGGCCAAAATGACATCTGTACTTTTTCACTTGCATCAGCTGAAGAATGTGTAGCCTAGAGACACAATTAATGCTAGGCTGGCCTCTTCCCCAAATTAGGGGTCTCTTATGCATAGTTTTATATGCCATATATGAAGGGCCAAATTAGTCCCACTTGGTTCACACTTTCCTTGATGACTTCAAGAACTAACTCCACAACAGTGGATGTTTGTAGAGATGTCATTTTCCATTACTGAACTGCTATTTACCTATAGAGGGATTTTTTCTTTAAACATTCTGAGGGAGATGTTGGGACATAAAACATACCAAGATACATTTATTAGTAAAAATCTATCAAGATTTAATACCTCTTCTGAGACAAAAAGTCAAGGTGTAAAGGCTGCTGCTATATTCCTTCTTTGGCTGGGGCTGAAAAAATACACTGAACTGTATCTGCATACAGATATGGGAAGTTGCCAGCTTACTTCATTGTGTCTTCAGGATGGAAGGACAAAACCACAGGTGAGTTAGCTGACTTGAAGGGCATACAGAGATTGCCGGGGATGTGGCAAACCCTGATGTCTTCCTAGGTAAAGGGATTATCTCCACTCTTGGCATTTCTACTCTTGGCAACTCTGATAAGGGACTGAGAATTAGAAAGTAGGGGAGCATGTTGGACCCTTAGGTAAGTATACAAGCTCATGGAAATATTACTATATATCAGCAAAACAGAAAAAAGACCGTAATAGAATGATTTATGTTGCAAAAGACCTCTAGGATTGTCAAGTCCTACAGTTAATAGCAGGAAAGCCTGCCAAGCCCACCACTAAACCATGAATCTAAGTGCCACATCTACACATCTTTAAAATATCTTCAAGGATGGTGATTCCACCACCTCCCTGGGCAGCCTGTTCCAATGCCTGATGACCCTTTTGGTGATGAAATTTTTGCTAATATCTAATACAAACCTCCCCTGCTACAACTTGAGGCCATTTCCTCTCGTCCTGTCACTCATTACTTGGGAGAAGAGATCAAACCCCCTAGTTACAACCTCTTTTCAGGTACTTGTAGAGAGTGATAAGGTCCCCCCTTGAACCTCTCTTTCTCCAGGCTAAACACCCCCATCTCCCTCACCAGACTTGTGCTCCATACTCTTCACCAGCTCCATTGCCCTTCTCTGGACTTGCTCCAGCCCCTCAATGTCTTTCTTGCAGTGAGGGGCCCAAAACTGAACACAAGATTTGAGGTGTGGCTTTACCAGTGCCAAGTACTGTGAAGTCTGTAGTTCTGGTGAACACTATTTGTGATAAAAGCCAGGATGCCATTGGCCTTCTTGGCTACCTGGGCACACTCTGGCTCATGTTTAATAATGATGATACAATACAGCAGAAGGTGGGAGTTTAGTTTCCTGATTTGTATATTACAGCTTAATTTGTGCTTTCCTTCTCCTCCACTTTGCCTCTGAGTCAGAATTCCTGGTCATCTGTGATATGCTTTGGTTGGAAGTGACTAAAGACATTGCACTGGAAAGAACTGTTGCGTATTTGGGTTATGTACTTTTACATATGTGCTAGGATGCATGGGCTTTCCTGCTGTTCACAAGACTCTCAGGATACTGTTTTGATGAAACAATTAGGTACATAATTTTGATCACATATTTTGAAAGATAATTTAGAAAACATTCAGAAAAACCCCACAAAGTAGGCAAAATGTGTTTCCATCTTTATCTTCTTCCTTTAATAGTTAACCTAGGTTATATACTGTACATGGTATTAATATATTACAATTGCACTGAAAAATAAAAATATTTTAAAAAAATGAACCTATCTTTGAAATGATTTGAAGAAGCACCATAAATATAAAAGATCCTATATAAGAATGGTATTTTGTTAGTTTGTTTATGATATATTATTTATTTGCCCATTACAGGGGGCAGCTGGATAGTGGTGGTATTGTTTAGTGCCTTTACAATGCAATTTAATATATTAAAACCTAGATTATTTTCCAGGGGAATTTCTGATCATTATTTTTTGACTACTCAACAGTGTGACAATTGCAACATATGAGGAACATTTTTTAATCTTAAGTGAGTAATATTTATGCAGTCTCAAGGTAGATGTTTTTGTTTGATAATGTGCATATGTGGTTATATGTAAATTTCTAATTCACATTTCTTCTGGTTGTTATTAAAGTTATGGTGAAGGAACAATAACTTGAAGACCACTGTCCTGTGTCAAAACACCATCATCTTCTCAAGGACTTCAAAGCACTGCACACTTGTGGAGCGTGGTACTAGATCTGGTACACTAACTGATATCCTCATAAGATGCAAGTAGAAATCTGTTTTGAAGTAGAACCATAAGGATGGTAGTAAATGAGAAATAGTGAGAGGAAGAAGAAAACCGTGGAAATGAAGGTTATTCCTTTTAGGTTCATCATCTACAGTAGGTCCAGTAATGTTAGAGACAAAACAACAGAAAGCTTCCCTCCAAAATTCATAGGAAGACATGAACATTTTTGTCACTGTGTACCATCCATGTCCTTAACATTAACATTAAATGACTTTGTCTCTAGAGGGGGAAGGATGATTATGTGACCAAATCACTGCCTTATGCTCTTGGTTTTTATTGTGATAATTTCAATCATGTATTTATGCACCAAAGTCATTAGAACTGCAATGGTAATCAGGAAGAGGAAATGGTCTCCATCTATCATTCCATTTCTAACAAGAAGAGGTAACAGACCATTTTAGTTACAGTGCATTAATGCTCATTACTTCCCTAATGAAGATTTGTGTTGCATTTCCAAGAACCCTGAAGTTAATCTTCAATTTCCTCCTACCTTTCAAAGAAATGCCAGTTTTCACATGACTTCAGCCTATTGGAGCGAATGAAGTATTAGTCTGACCATTATAAAACATAGTTTCATCAGGGAAATTAATATGAAAAACACAAGGTAAAATCTAGTTATTATTGAGGCTAAATCCTTGAGTTTGGCAAACACTGACTGACTCAATCCCTTTGATTGTGGCCAGACCTTTCTCCTAGCAGCTGTATCTATACTGCTAACACATGGCTAGTATTAAACCATTACCTATGAAACTATTATCACATATTCAGGTCTATGTGATCGTGATATATTATAGTAACCACATGGCCACTGCACATCTTGCCTAAACTAGATTTTTACGTAACTGGGCTCAATATTATTTCAAGTACCTTCATTCTTACAGTAAAACAGGCTGCGAAGGGAAATCCCAAATGATCTTGGCTGATGACATTTTGTGATGTGTCACATGCCATTACAATACACGTCTCATAGTGAATACTACTTGAGAACCAGTTTTCCTTTGAGCAGTGTTTAATGTGTTTATCCAGTCCTGGTGAGATTAAGTTCCAAAAGAGCTGCATGCAGGGCTGATTGCACGTCCCAGAAAGGAAGGCATGCCACAGAACCTGCTTTTCTGGTGCTCTGTGTCACTGTGTCTTGGGGCTGGACACAGTTAACAAGCAGACAAGAGATTGAAATTTTGCTTACTATTGAGGGCATTAGGAAGCGTCTCCTCTCTAAACAGTGGCTTCAGGTTTTCAATTTGTTTTTGCATCCAACAGAATTGGGTGTTTGCTCAAACTGAACACCTGTTAAAATATCTTGCTCTATCAGCCAGCCTCAAATGTCTGAGGCTTCCAACACATAAGGAGTTACTTTCCTAAGTTTTGTTTAAGCGTCTGTTGAAACATGTTCATCCTTGGTAATTACTTGTCCCATGGACACAAAGAATTCTAAAGAAAGGAAGTACCTTGGTGGACTTAGGAACATTTAATGCATCCTAAGGAAAGACCAACTTGAGTGTTGTTTGAAGAGCTTTAATTTTGTTGGCAGGGCTACTGGGAACTAAGAAAGTCCTTTACACTTGGAAACAAGCTTGCCAAACCATTTCCTTTGCGTATCTTGTTCTGCAGAAGTAACACAATATTCCATTCCTGCATATTTTAATAATGCCAAGGGAAAAGGTGTATGTAGAGTCAAGGAAAGCAGCTTTCTGTCCACACTGTTGCTGCCTGTTCCCGTGGTTTATGCGTAACAGTGCTGACACACAAATCCTCCTTCTGGTGGAAAGCATATTTGCCATGAAGAGAAGCTCTGCTGGACTGTGAAGGATTGACCTCTTTTACCTGTAGCAGCTTGGCAGGTGTTTGTTTTAATTTTTAGATATGTAACTTGCAAAAATTAAAATGGGCTCTAGGGATGTGACCGTCATTCTGTTTTACATCTGCTTTCATCAGCACAGCTCCATGGCCTTAATTCATGTTGGTGTGAGTGAAAAGAGAATTGGGCTCTGAGTTTCCATTTTTTTTTTTTACTGTGCAGAAAAACTAACATTATTATTAAAAAAAAGGCAGTTTAAGTGTACTGTGGAGTATGTCTATATGAAGATATACATCAGTGACTTGGATTAACATATGGCAGTCAATTCTGTGCCCAGTAGTAGGTATTTGAAGAATAAAGAACTTAATTGTGAACAGCTGTTTCCACATACTTAATAAAGTGTGCATGCCCAGTTCAAGCTCTATAAAGTGTAAAACGTAGTTTTATAAAACACATACTGGGGCCATGCACATTTTTCAGAGTGCATCGGCTATTCTGACTGTTAAGTCTTGCCTATCTTTTGATTTCAGATCTCTGAAAATATTTTTCCTGTTTTTTCATAGTGTAACAGGCTTGGATGACTCCCTAATATTTGTAAAAACATGGCTATTCTTATGCAAAAGGAGCACTAAGTTATTATTATGTCTTTCCACCTCAACTACTTCTGTTTTGTGTTGTTAAAAGGAGGAAAGGATAGTGGCTTAGGAATGGTTTTGTTTCAGCTTGGCTTGTGGCTTCAGAACTATCAAGAATATCAATATCCCAGGGGAGTGGGGAGAGATCGAAAATTAATAGTATCTAGTTAATCTGCAGCATATCAGCAGGAACTGAGAGTTTTGGGCTCTAGAAATGATCCACAACTGTTATTTATTCAGCTGTCAATCCCATGCTTTGCTTTTCTCTAATGATGATTAACAAACACAAAGGTGTGTGGCCAGGCACGGAGGTTTGAAAGGTCTTCAGGGTGTGAGCAACTAATGTGTTTTTGTTCCTGTTTTGAATGCAGGAGTCGAGGGGTCTATTTCCACTAGTGTCTCTGCTCTGCAGTTGTGTCTCTGCCTCCAGTGGGTATCAGCTCTGGTCCTGCAAAGTGGCTACGTACACCTCTTGGTTGCAGATGAGTCCCTCTGATGTAGTAGGCCAAAACTGCAAGATTTTTTTTAATCATTTCTTGGTTTCAAAGAGCAGGAATTATTCTGCAACTTCCTTTAGAGGCCAAGGACTTTCAGGTCTGAATTTAAGGTGATTCAGGGAAGAAGTGTGGAAACTCCTCTATGAGTTAAGCAATCACAGTAAGATAGCTGGATGAGAGTAGACAGCTTCAAGAAACAGCTTGCACTGCCAGTTTTAAAGGCATTTTGAGAATTGCTGTGTTTCAGCAGGGATTTGACTAAATTAGACTAAACCAAAACTCAGCAATAAGTTTAATAGCAGGAATTTGCACCTGTTGAAATAAATCCCCTATGGAGAGGACCTTCCTTAAAGTTTCCACATCACTACCTGAAATGCATAAATATTAGTTTTGAAAGTATGTATTTCTGCATTTTACATGAATGCACAGTATTCTGCCAGTCAGCACCAAGCTTGTACAAGTAAAACTAAATAATAAAAAAAAATCAATAAAGCATGGACAAAGGAAGATCAAAAGGGTTTAAAACAGTCTATAAATTTCTTCCCTCCGTTGCCCAGTTTCCATGCTCTTGTTTCTTCATTTGACCTTTAAGCCTGGAAAGATAAACTTGCACATCCAATATAAATAAATGAATAAACAAAATGGGAACATCTTTTTGTTCTTGTTATCGGAACCCAGTTCTCACATACATCTTGTTCAATTTCTAAGCAACTAATGCTAAATGGACATGAATATTACCAAGCACAAAGTCAAGCAAGGTCAGCAACACTGAAGGACAATTACTTGTTGACAGTTTTTAGTTAAGTGGTCATGTGTATGGCTCTTTGAGCTCAATTATCTTTTACTTTAGACTTTTGGATGTTTATTTTTAATTTCCTATGTTTATTTTTAGTAACAGAGGAAGAAAGATCTCCCAGTTTACTGCTCTTTATCTCTTTATGCAGGTTTTCAAGAAGCTTGGGCTCCTCAGACCTGCCTCCTAGTGTGGCCAAGAGCTCCCAGCTGCCTCACACCTCCGAAGGGGACCTGGCACTAGAGGGCGATGGAGACATACACTTCTCCAAGCGCGTCTCAATTTGTTAGAAAGCAAAACCAGGGAATACGATATTAATTAGCAAGTTCTTGAAAGAAGGGTGTGCTACTGCTCTGCTATCCTCATTTCTTTCTGCTCTCATACCTTCTCTCTGATTCTGCTTATTAAATTGTCATCCCATAAATCCTGTAGTGGTTCTCCACATTCCTTTCTTCCCGTTATTATAACTTTCTGCCCTCCAGAACTGATGCTCTGTCCTTTAGCATGTGGTCTGTTTTCAACTTCTGATAGATGATATTTTCCTCAGGAGTCTTTCTTCTCTTTTCCAATATTTGCTTTTAGCTCTGGCCTTTCCCTGATCTTACTCATTCTCCATCCATCTTTCTGTCTGTCCATCTTGCATCTTCCTCAAGAAATCGCTCCCATCATACCTCCTGTCCCCAGACTACACTGAAAAAATGCAAAAGCCATGAGGATGGGAAAATAAAATGTAGATGGTGTGTCATCATATGTGCTAGTGATTAGGATAGTAAAATGAAGAGGCCGGGTCCTGGTCTTTGTGCAGGAATTGTACAGTACACAAATAATTCATAAGTAGGTACCATAGCTAGGTTTTTCTGTAACCTGGGTAAGTGTTGCAATTACTAAACTTTAGTGCCATGTAGCATAGGTCCTTCAGGAGGAGTGGAGCACCCTTAACTTCAGTGATGATCTGTGGAGGAGATAAAAACATCTTGATCTCTGGCTGAGGGAGGGTGAAATTGTTTGCTGCCTAACTGCTAAGGCTGATGTATGGAATTGGATGGGATCATAAGAAACCATGGATAAGCCTGCCAGCTCCTGAACTGGCAGTGAACTGAGGATCCTGAACTCCAGAGAAGACATCAGGATACCCTGCATGGGCTTTCCCCACCTGTCAGCTCAAGGCTGCTCTGTGTTCACACAGATATCAGTGTTCACTGTTGAGTGTCAAAGGCAGAAGGAGGAAACTGTCTCCACTGCTATGTGCAGGCAGCTTCAAGAGGTGCACTGGTGGTTAGAAGGTAGGAGTGTTTTGTGCCTGTTAGTGGTGGTGGGAAGCTGTGCCTGGAGATGGGAAGCTGTGCCTGGAGATGGGAAGCTGTGTCCCTGGCCCTGAATGACACACTGCTGCTTGCAGGTTTCTCCATTTGAGGTTGCCAGCTTTTCTCCTTCTCAAACCTAGGACTTCAAAGACTTAGATATACATCCTGGATTTGTTAATTGAAAACATTTTTCTCTTACAGAAGACTCAGGATTATTTCATGAAAGAGGCAGTCTCTCTATTGATCTGTTATCCCACTTGCAATATTCTTTTCCTAGCAGCAAATATGCTATACGTCTCCCACAGGTGACTCCAGGCAAGGACATTGTCTCTATGCTCATACCTTCATAAAGCCACTTGAAAGAATGTGTGAGGGAAAAAGTAGAATAATGAGAAGGGTGTGGAAGGCGACTCCTCTAAGCCACCATTTTTTTTAAGAGCATGCTGGAAATTACACCAATGAACAACATGGTCCTACAAATGGATGATTCATCTTGCATTTGCTTTTCATGGCTGCACACCATTCAGTGTCACTTCACTTGCTCATGTCATGCCTGATGGGCATATTCTCAGTTGCTATGAAGACAAAAATTCACCAGGTAAATGACACAATGCTCCCAAGCTCTGTGAAACTGTAATGCAAACAGTTCTCAAAAGCATAAAATTTTAAGTTACTAAGGTGACAAATGTTTCCTTCTCCTCTAGAAAAAAACAATCTCTCATCTATTCACTGCGAGATGTGATTCCAACTGTATTTCCCTAGAAATGATATGATGACAGGAGGGTATGTAATTGAGAATAAGAAGATACTATACAGACTTGCATTCAAATTCATTATCAGGCAGTCAGACTGATGACTCAGAATTAGAAAAAAAAATCAAACAATCAAAGATCATGTCTCAGTCAGTGCTCATAACAAACTAGAATTACCATTTGCACAGCTCATATACATGGGAATTACATCGCACGCTTAGAATCAATTTGCATATGCTGTTTCCACTCAGTCACACAACAAATAATGTATTAGGAGAACATTTTAATGCACTATATTATCATACAGCTTGAAATGCTGTCTTCTGTTAATGTGCCTTTTGAAGGCTGTGTGTGTGCATTTGTACATGTTCTCACTTGCTCGCTCCCTCACTGCTCCTGTTAGCATAAGGAGGTCCTCTACCTGGGGGACCAGATTAAAAAGTGATGGATTTGGGAATCAAGGAGTTTGGTAGAAGCAACAGATAGTTATGTATATTTCAAACTGAAGGTTTAAATCTCTTCTTTGGCCCTGGAGAATTATCTAATATGCAAGCAGATTTCAGAATCTGGACCAGAGTCCCTGCCAAGGCAGACTCATGCGGTCTCCATCTGGCCTCATTCTTCAAAAAGATCAGGCCCTTCATTAACTGGATAACTGTGATTTCAGAGCTGACCAGCCTGAGTGGACCTGCTTTGACAATGCAGTGTTTTTTGGTGTGATGATTCACTAGTTCTACAGCTTGCTAAGTACCAAAGAACTCCAGAATGCGCTGCATCACTAGCTGATTTTTTTGATCACTGATAGTAAAAACAAAATAAATATATCTACATTATGTTTTCAGTGATTGGAAAAATGAAAAGCAACAACCTCTCCAACCCAACAACTATGCATCAATGCATCAGATTAAGCCAAACAAAACAACATTTTGAATTTCAGCCTTTCCCTTGCTATGTTGTCTGGTGAAAAACCTGGGTGTCATGGAGGGGGAAGAGATCAACAACTTTACCTTACTTGTTATTCAGCTAGTTTCAATAGCTATTCTTCCTTTCTTTCTCACAGAGGGCTTGGAACAAATATTGCCTGGTGTGCCTGAAGAGAGAGGCTGTGAGAGCTGCACAGGCCTTTCGAGTTGTAAGAAGCCGAATAAGTGACAGAGGTCTTTCTGATGTCATTCTGTGCAAGTTCTCCTCATGCTGTCCCTTCAGTGATGCTCTCCCCAGGACAGTACTGCTATCTTATTCCCTTCCCTTTCCTCCCCTTCCTGGGGATAATGGAGAGATTTACACAGACACTCATACATCGTGTCTTGCACTGTGTTCTCTTGTTACTGACTATTAGACTTTCCAGTTGGCTAAGCAGTAAATTAAACTGTATTTCAGAGATGCAAACTAAACTATGCCAGGACCTGTTTTCTGGATGGAAGGCCAATAGCTTTGTCCTGTGAATTTGACCAGCTTGGAGCTTGAATATATGTTCCTCATTGGTGGCTATTAAATAGTATTTGACTTGGAATGGATTTTATTATTCCATCATCCATGAGTTATTAATGATCAAAAGTTATGTACTAAAAGAGTGATGGTTTCCATTAAGATTTTGTTATACAAGTGTTTACAAGACACAAGCTTGAGACAATTGTCTCTCTTTTTGGCTTTGTTTGAATGGTTTTGATGACTTTAACTGTTTTTAGATATTTGAGGAATGCTTGAAAAAAAAGTAAAGAGGACCACATCAAGGGAGAAGACAGAAACTTGGTTGTTCAAAGGATCACAACAGACACTGGTATTTTTGAGTAGCTAGCAGGCACTTTAAAAAAGCACCTAACTGTGGTAACTTTAATAATAATATTTTACTGTACTTTCTAAAATCTGTAAATCAAGAACAGTCTTGCAAAGCAAACACCATGTCGTTTTACTGAGAACATGGCTGACACAGTTTAAATCCTCAAATGTTCTTTTCCATATTATTTAAATTATTTATGTTAGCCTGGGTATTCCCAAGGCATACAGGAAATACTAATTATTCTAGGCACATTGAAATTACAACTTCATTGTAAAATCTTTCTTCAGTTAAAGTCTCATCCTGGAAGACAACTAAGTTCTAAACTTGCTTAAGAAGATAACTTCTTAAAAGTGTAATTCATCATGAATGGACCTGGACACAGCACTCTGCATTGTGTATGTCAACCAATTTCCTAATGTAATATTGTCTCATTATTTATATTCTTTCCGTAGGAGGGGTGCTAGGTTTTCTCTCTGCTACATAGTGCATTACATTCTGGAGTAATAAGGAATTAGCCTTAAGTTTTATTACAGAGGTAAAGAACTGCAGAATTAACTTACATCATCTGCAACTTGGTTGGACTAAATGCTAAAACATACAATAGTAGAATAACCTTCAGAAGGTCAGCATGCATAAGTAACACTTTAAAATACCAGGTGGAATACACTGACTGTAGTGATCGTGTTCTCCTCATTTCCTCTCGTGTACTCCTCACTTCCTCTTGTATACTGGTTGCTATTTAAGTGAACATCATATTGCAGTGGCACATACTGCCCCTGACTTTTAGGGAATAAATAAATAAATTTCAAAGATGGTTGTAGAATTTGCTTGAATAAGCCAAGAATGATGAATATGGAATCTTACTGGAAAATCCATTTTAATGCACTGAAGAAAAACTTACATGAGAGATAGCCTGTTGACTGTGTGTATAATATTTTCTTTCCCACAGGCTGAAGCATATGGGGTTTAACTGCTGCACTAGGAATAACACATCCCTACTGCACATATGGCGCGATGATGTGAGCAACACAGAGCTAGGACACCATCAAGGAAGGTGAAGAGTGGTTTCATTTAAACATGAACACACAGAGATGTCAACAGCAGGGCTAAAATATCAGATGTTTGGATAAAACTGCTGGGAAGCCAGTGTCTTTGCTAGCCCTCACTGCATTAAATGTAAGATGGAGGAGTAAGAGCATTGATGGGCCCTGTGTTGGTGCTGACCAGGAAAGATCCTAAGCTGGAGTGACTGGAGTAAAAACGCAAAAGAGGATACAATGCAAGATCCACTCTTGAGTATTGCTGCAATTACTGCTTTAACAAGTTGCTGAATTAAGGCCTCCAATTCTGACAGAAATGATGTGGGCAATTTGTTCCCCTGAAGTAACATCTGCAAGACAACTTGGTGGCTTTTAATTGATGGGAGACCATCTTTGGGTGGATGACCATTTCTGAATAGGAAATAGGAAAGAAAATTCCTCTAGGGTTAAAAAAAAAAAGTCAGAAAAGAGTAGGACAGACCTTTGTGCAGAAACTGAAAAGTACTTTGCAGAAAGAGAACACCTGTTCTTCAGAACTGCTGCTAATGAGTTGAACAAGCTTAGGGAAGTCATATAGGGTGGAATTTCATCTACATCTGCTCTCTTGCTCTGTGCAAGAACAGGGTCATCAAGTGAAACCACACAAAGAAAGGTTCAGGAGGAACAAAAAGAGGTGGTTCATTACAGCATTTGAGAAAGTTCTGGATATTTAAAATATTCACAGATGTAAAGGAGGACTGAACAAACTGACAGAAGATCAGTTGCTTCAAAACACTTTAAATATTCATCATGAAGATATTTGTTGCAAGTGAAAAATAAGACTGGCTTTTGCTGTCACCTGAGCAACATAAAGTGTTGATGTCTGATGAGTGGGAGAGAGGAAGAAATGAGGCAAAGAGGACTACTGTGTTCTGGAAAGGTCTGGGAATCCAAAGAACTCTGTTTGGGTGAATACAGTGGTCCCCACAGACACATCCACAGCTCATGGAAATGGTTGGTTGCAAAGAGGGCTAAAACAGGCTTCAGGAGTTTGCCGGTATATACAGTCATCCTTCACATCTCTCACATATTTCTCCTTGACATGTACGGCTTTGACCGACACTTTGAGAATTCTGCTAAATTTATCAGTGGGCCATATAAAGTACAACTAGATTACATGTCTGCTGTAGAATTCACATAATAGCTAATTTTTATGAAAGTTTCACATGCCTGGTTTAGAGTGAGACTCTCCCTCCCTTTCTTAGCCTAAAATTCTCTAAGCTTAATTGCACATCCACTGTCTTTAAGAAGTGAATACTCTAAGACAGCTGGACACTGTATTTTTGAGCTTTTACATTTAATTGCAAGAAGAAAAATTTTGGGAAAAGTGGTTGATTTCTCAAAGATGCAGGTTCATCTAGGCTGAAACTATTAATACATTTAATCTAAGTAAAAAAGAGTTTTTCCACATATCATTTTATTCCTTTATTTTTGTGTTGTTTTTTTTTTTTGAAACACACACACACACATACACAGAGAAATACTACAAATATTCAGTGGTTTATTTTGACATAAAAAGACCTCAACCACAAAAACCCTAAAACAAACCCAACTCAACAACCCCCCTTTATGTCTCTTCCTTCAAAAAATGAAATAAAATACCACAACTTTTTCCCCAAAAAACTTCTTCTACCAATATCTTCTTTGTACCCATACAGCTGATGGAGTGCAATGTGCTTAATATCCTCAAATAGTGTTAACTTAAATATCTAAAGGAAAGACATCTACAACTTTAATACTTTCCCCTCAGACATGCATGTGCAAAGTATTTAATCTGGCCTAACTTTTAACAGAAAGCTCAGTTTCTCTCAGATTTCACCTCAAATAACTGTGGATTGTCAGTATAAAGGTAATTTAGGTCAATGCTCAATGACCATACTGATTCATCACCAAATATTTCTTTACTGTCCTTAGAAGAAGGAGATTATATCTGCTGGTTTTGGCATGTCATGCCACTTTAACTCATTTTACTTTCCTCCTAGAAATTTACCACACCCCCTAATGAGCTATTAATCAGAAATTGGTGCACCAGTGCAAGTCCATGTGAGATGAGATGAAGATCTCTGGAGACACCTTTCATCCCATTTTACTCCTTTAATGGGGCCTCAGCTTCTTTTATAACAGCTTACTATTTAATAGCCACTGTCACTTTAGCCTGGAAGTTCAAAAGACCTATAAATTGCTTGACACAGCTTATCTGTCGCTGAACAGGAAGTCTACAATAAAATATGATAATAAATTAATAATCAATAATAGCTGGCAAGGTTTTTTCTTACTCTCCGTTATGAGACATCCTGAGCAGTTGGACCATCAGAGAGATTATGTCTCACAGCAGAGGGCTGCAAGGCAGAGCTGAAGTTTTGGGGTTATCTCCTAAAATGTCCTCTAATTTTTCATAGCTCAGGCTGTTATTTCATGGACTTAACTATTCTGTAGTTAGATTCAAATGAGAAGACCTAGAAAGGCGAGAGCTTCTCTCTTTTTACAACAGCTGACTTTGGAATCTGGTTACAACTGCTTGAACATCAAAGCTATTATTACTTTAATTGACATGACTTTTAGCAAATCTGCAGACAATGAATAGCTTTTTTGTTTGTGGTGGAGTATTTTTGCTAAGGAGGAAATAAAACCACATCTCAGCACATTCTCTTTTAATCTCATCCACATGTGGAATAGGTTAGAGATTTCTGGTTACTGTCCTGTTTGCAACTACCTTCCATTTTTCATCTGAGTATAGAAAGTGTCCACTCCTGATTTTGGTCTCAGGATCTAATGATACTACAAAAGTGAACCAAGGGCTTTTTCTGTATGCTCAAGAAAGGGCAGTTTGAATTACTTTGTGTCTACCCATCTCTATCTCAGGGCTGTCTCAAGGTTAACCTGGGAGTCTGGGAAAGGTTGGCAGTTCAATACACCCCAAACAGCACAGAAGCACAACACTTCTTTGGATATGTGAGTTAAAATCAGTCTGTCTTTATCACTGAAACATCTAGTGCTGTATTAAATAGTGTGACAAATATCTGTCACATGGACTTCATTTCCTCTGTTTGATTTGTTTTGCACTCATCAGTACTTAAACTGTATTAACTAAACAGCCTCAGAAGATTTCCTATTCTACTTTCTTTTCTTGAAGAGCTATAGACATGCTGGATATTGCATGCCTGTTTGCCAATGCTGCTGCATTGGAATGGTAAATACTGCTATTTTTCAGCAGGTATAGGGACAGGATTTTGAATCTTAACAAGTGGGAAAATGAGTTATGAAGAATCAAGTTGCTAACAGAGATCTTCAACAGTGCTTCTGCCTCTTTCAAGCTCCCATAGCTGCTTTATACAAAAAAGTGTCATAAGACTTTTCCTTGGCTTTAGTGCTGTGTTCCACAAGGTGTGAGTGATTCCCATAGATGAGTTCAAGGAAATCACAGGAAGAACTGGATCACAGAATGGCTATATGGAAAAATTTTGCTGCAAGATTTGAAATATCTTATTTACTGCCTTACAAATAAGGAACAACACCATTCTTCAAATCCCTGTAAAATCAGCAAAAGCCTTCTGTATAGGCTGATGCTACATGATTTCCATATCAGGAGGAACACTTCCCAATCCATTAGTTTGACCAAGAGGACTGTTGCTGCTGGAAGAGAAGTCTAAACCAGATGATTTCAGTTGTTGCTACTAATAAATGGGATATAAACAGGTTACTGCAAATAAATGGAGGCTGCAAACTCATCAAAAGTGATGCTCATGGGATGATGCAAAGTAGTATTAAAGCTGAGCAAAGTCAAAGGTGTGTTAGGTGCCAAGATAAGTTTATGGCAGGTGGTAGAATATAAAGACTATTTTAAAAGAAAAAACAGTCATCTGCATTCATGCCTCCTTTATTAAAATCAGAAATCTTCAGCCTTATGAGAACCTTTGGAAAATTCAAAAGCAGATTACAGAATATGTTAGAAGTGAGCTTGACTGAAGGTTTCAGAAATGGTAGCACCATGGCTCCCTAAACGTAAGCACTGCTGTGTTTCTCTGCCTTTAATTACTTATTCAATTAACATGTTAGTCTGCATGATAGTTTGTTCAAGTAATTTGCTCTGAGTTAACAAAATCTTCAGTTTTATTGTAATAATTAATTCAAAGAAAAGGCATTATTTTGTTGAATATGTTCTTCTGTGCTGGAAATACTTAATAAGTCATTAAATAATATGACTGCTATTAAGAGCACATTGATGATATCAGATCATTGTATACAGGTTTCTGCCGAAAACACTACATGCCTGTAGAGAGGTTGCAGACACCCTGTGGGGCTTCTCAGCTCTAGTAAATCAACGTGTGGACCTACCTGCCTTATCCAAATGGGTGCTCAGTGAAATGGTGAATTCCAAACATAATACTGCAAATTCCCCACATCTAGAGATCTGAATACTTTGAACACTTCTAGAGAGATTTAGAACCTCTGTGCTTGTGCATCTAAAAGAAGACTTGTTGAGGGATTTCTTACAGAAAATGGCCATGTGAACGATCCAGACTGTATGGACTCTGTGAGATTGAAGCAGCTACCAGCAAAGAATAAAAGACAAAGCTGCTGCTGAGTGATAAAGAAGAAATCACTCCCCAGGAGTTCCCAGCAACTCCCCAGACTTTCAAACAAGAACTCCTGAAAGTTTCTCACAGAACTCTTGAGGTTCACCTGGGAACTCTTAGGATGATTTATCAAAACACTGGACTTGTGAGATATGAAATATAATCAATAAGAAATGTTGCTTTATGGTGTGACAATTACTATAACCAACTAGCATGTAGCTTTGACTCTGTATAAACTGCTTGCAGTGTATCAATAAATGGCATTCTACCTAAAACCATAATGGTTCATCATGTGATGTCCTTTGATCTTCAGCATCATTTACTTTAAGGACTCAAGCAAATAAACTGAGCAGAGAAAGAGCCTGTCTTCTCTCCAAAGAATGTAGCACAAGACAGCCATACCTATGCCATTAAAGTCTCACTCTGTTTCCTCTCCGCACTGAAAGAACAACTCATCTTCTGTAAGGGTTACTGATGTATGCCAGAGCCTGCAACAAGACTGAAAGCCCACTAGCTGCCAGAGTCAGGTTCACAATCAGCAGGGTTGATTTCTGGATTCCATCACTCATGCCAATGCCCTAGTAGTGCTTCCTTCACATCCATGACTTGAATTAGGAAGGCTATATCCCTCCTGAGGCTAATACAACAAAACCTACCTCTCCAAAGTCACAGTGTGCCACATTTGCTTGTAACTTCAGCAAGTTAGAACTTCAGCATAAGTATATACAACAGAAAATTATATATACTGCAGTTGTGCTGGTAGCTGAGCACAATAACCCCAAGGAAATGACAGTTTTAAGGTGCTGCTGCTCCTACAGGGCAGGAAGAGCACAATTTTATGCTTTCTTTGGCTCTTGATTTTTCCCACGAGTGACTCTGACACTTATCACATGTTGCTTCTCTGCTTGGTTTAAACTGTACTATGAATTATGAGGCATTATGAAGCCTCATTCTGCTCTTTTTAATTTCACCTGATGTATTTCTTCTTCCAGCTGCCTTTCTAATAAAATTCCCCAATAACCCTCCTGACATTTATAAAAAAAGAAACAAATGTTCTGGCTTATTTATGGTCATTCACTCTGTGCTGGTCGATTACCATTCCTTGCAGGGTTTTGTGTGAATTAAACTATTCAGTACTCAAGACCAGTGTATTTAGATGGCTACTCAGCCCTGTACAGAACTTAAAACTGCAATGTTAGAGTCTGGGTTGAAGCCACACAGAATTCGGCCCTTAAAACTGTTTTAGAGAGAAAGATGATGATTAGAGAGCAATGATGAGACATTGGACTGTCTTCTATGTATCCAAAACCCCATTTTACAAACTACAGAAACTTTTATTATTTGAAATTACTCCAGCCAAGAGTTACATTATTGATGACATAACTTCAACTCAGACAGTGGCTTGAACATTCCCAGCTGGAATTCCTACTCCCAGCAGTCAGACGTGAGGCTTAGGTAAAGATGATAATCACCTCCTGACTGCTGAGTTTTCCTGCCTGCTTAGTAAAGTATGTTCCTGCAGGCCCTGAGCTAAAACCCATGTGAAGTTTATGAGACAGTTTGTACTGATGCCTTTGAATGTTGCATCATTCAAAGCTTTTTTTTTATCCCAAGCCATCTTAAGGCATATTTTATAACTAATCAACAAGGACTGTTACCTACAGCTACAATGACAGAAGTAGCCAAAAACCCACAATGACATACTTTGTACCACTGCCTACAAGTACTGCTTTGGCAATAGGTCATGACTCATTGGAGACATGTGAAACCTGCCACAGTGTGTAAAATATAGCACAAGTAAGAGGACTTCAGGTTTTTAATTTTTTTGGCTAGCAGGCTGCAGCCGCTCCCACTGTGAGTTCCATGGCATCCAGTGGAACCTTGGAAATGTCAGCATCCAAGTCAGCTCTTCCAGGAATCAAACAAATTGTTCCAGGGAGTCTAAGTATTTGACCATGAAACAAGTCCCACTCTCCACTTAACTGAGGCTAGACGCTCGGATTGTTTGTACCTTTTGACTACAATCCACATAATAGGCCATACTAAGCAGCCAGCTCCCTGCTTTCAAAAAAATTCCCTCTGAAGTCTGCCTGTGTTCTAGGATGCTCTTTGTGCAGTCCCTTTATGGCAAAGCAGTAACATGGGACAATACAACCCTACAAGATATAATCAAATGAATTACATCCAGATTGCCCAACGCCTTTGAGAAGTCACTATGGAGGAAATTGTGTATTTAAGGTTAGTGAGAGAGAATGTAAAGGAAAACATGTTGCTCATGTTTTTTTATTCTGTCTGTCATATTGCATGACAATCTTTAATATAAGAATTAATATGAAAATTTTCCTTTAGTCACAGTATCCTTCATTCATCCTGCCTAACTTCCAGTGGCTGCCTGAAGTCCTCAAGAAAATGTCTTAATCCATGGCATGTCTGTTTATGCATCATGGTATTACGTCTGGTACGTATCATGGCATATCTCTTTTAGGGTGAAATTGCATATCAATAGTGGACAATCATGAAAGAATGAATAGGCAAACATTTCAAAATGTGATCCCCAGTACAAGAAAGACATCAACCTCTTACAGCAAGTCCAGAGGAGGGCAATGAAAATGGTCAGAGGGCTGGAGCACCTTTCCTATGAGGAAAGATGGGATTGTTCAGCCAAAGAAGAGAAAATTCTGGGAAGACATTATTGTGACCTCTTAACATTAGATAGAACTTAAAAGAAAGATGAAGATATCTCAATACAAAATTGAGGCCTCTAGTGACAGGACAAGAGGCAATAGTTTTAAATTGAAAAAGGATACATTTAGATTGAAGATAAGGAAGAAATCTTTTACTATGAGGATGATGAGACACTAGAACAAGTGGCCCAGAGAAATTGTGGATGCCCCATCCCTAGAAGTGTTCAAGGACAAGTCGGATGAGGGTTGAAGAACCTGATCTAGTGGAAGATGTCCCTTCCCACTGCTAGCCTAGCTAATGGACTACGTGATCTTAAAGGTCCCTTCAAACCCTAACCATTCTGTGATTCCGTAAAATGTACACTTCTTAACTGAAATGATCACACTGCTGCTGCATCAGTTTTTATCCTATTCTTCTCGCCTTTTCATGTTCTTTGTTTCATTCAGAGTATTTAGGAAGTTTTCTGTCAGGTCTTGTTTGTATAGCAGTTGGTGCAATGAGATCAATTCCAGGTAAGACTGAAATATGCTATTAATAGTAATTTTAGGGTCAGAAAAGATTTTGAAGTAGTAACCCTTGACTCTACCTGGAAATGCAGGAGCAAAGTTCTTCTCCTTAATAGAATGTCTGGAGTCACTGGCCAGCTATGAGAATTTCAGTCATAGTGGATGGGATTCATCTCAGCCGGTCTAGAGCCACACGTAATTATAAATTCGTCTGAGCTGTTATGTAAGCTAGATCTATTCCAGCAAATAAATTGAGAGAGGCCCATTTTTTTTGCTGGTATTGGGAAGTGTCCCTGGCTAGCTCCTGAAATACACTCAGACTTTGTTTTGGAGAGTGCTAGTTGACTCAGGTCAAAACTACATCTGGGACCATGCTAACAGTTAGCCAGTATGGACAATTGCATGCCAGAGGTTGACCACATACACTGGCTTTAATGACTTTATTAATTTGAATGTAATTGAAGGCATTGAAGTGAGATGGACACTTGCAGAGGTTAATTTGTTGCACCTATTGGTATCTGTCTACAACAGATTGGATCAAGCTGTTGTTGGAGGTACCTGTGCTGACTGGAGTGAGGCCCTGTGGATACACTGAAGGAGCTTACATGTCCTCTTTAGCATAGAAACGTAATTTTCTGTCCATTGTTTCCCATGCATAGATGGAGTATTTAGTGGTTGCTAAATCTTGACAAATATTGTGTATACCAGCTCCACACCCTTCTGCAGCAGTACCTGCCAGAAAAACAAGTCTCCAATGCTCCTAGATGCCTATTTTGGGAAAAGGACCAATGCTCCTCATGAAAACAACAGTTGTGGCACAAGATGAGGTCTGCTTTTGGTAGCAGACGTATAGTAAACATAGTCAGAACATACAAAGAGACAGAGAGTAGTGGAAAGGGAGAAGTATCAACAGAAGACATAAGTTGCATTGAGACTTCCAATGTGATATTGTAATATGCTAACTGAAAAACTGCAGAATCAGTGTGAAGTGATGGATTGAATGATTGCATAGAAGTGTGAGTGTGTGTAAAGGGGTTTTTTTGGTTTTTTTTTTAGTGCTAATGTGCTTTATTTTACTCCTGGTGCGTTGCATGTGGATATCTGCAGTGTATTATTGACTCATGTGTTTTGCATTCCTCAATGATATCAAGTAAATTCTTTGGTCAACTCCTATAAAGAGAGCCTAAATCATAAATGAATCAGACATCTCAGATGGCCATTAAGCTTGTGCCTGTGGAAATATGAACATTTTATATTTGCTGGCATGTGGAAAAGGTCATTATTTATTCTTCCTAGCCAGATAGATGTATGAAATTTTACTTGCTGGAATGGTTCCTTGGCATTTCCTAATATCATGGAACATGCTAAGTATTTCTTTTTTTAACAGAAGACAAAAAGGGAATATGACTGTGTTGCAAATGTAAGTTGGAAACAATTTGAAAGAGAGAACTAAATGACCATGTTTATCCAGGAAAGGTAGATGGAAACTTGGAACCACAAAAGTATTTTCAACTGAGGAGGTCTGCATGATCCATTAAGCACTACTGCATCATTTTCTCAAAAGACTGGGGCCTCATCTTCTTCCTTTGGAAATTAATGGCAAATCTCCCATTGACTTCAGTGAAAATAGAGTCATGTCATAAGTCCAAAACTCTTTTCCTCCCCAGGTATCTAAAAAGAGCTAAATGATTAAAGAACTGCTTTCAATTCCTCTGAAACTGACTTTAATGTAAGTAGGAGGTGGAGATCTCTTTTCCATGAGGCTGACTTCAGTGGGCAGATCTACTGATAAACTTTTAAAAACTGAGATGCTTTTTGTCCATGGCAATCCAGGGAATAAAGTATTCAATAATAACCACACTTTGAATGAAACTTTTTCTAATTCTTTGCTTTCTGCTTGTGAGTAGGTGAACATAATGACAAACAGCATGAAAAGGTCTGGAAGTCTTGACAGCCATAACATCCGTTACTAAATGCTTCACTGTTTATTGTTAGGAGTAGTCTCACCGAAGTAGAAAAGTTCCTATTTCAGAAGAAGGGGCTCTGTGGTAATAGATCTTAATAAAGTGGCAGAATCTTGGGAACAGATTTGGATTTTAGCTGGATTGCATTGCTCTATGTAAAAGTCTTCTATTTTCCATTGAGGAGGCAGGGATCCTGAAAGGTTAATTTAACCCTTGTTAAGAGCTCAAAGCTCAGTGGAATGACTGTATTAGTGTCATCTGAAAAAATAGAAAAAGCCTCAAAAGTGAGGAATTGTATTTACTTGAGTAAATGTAAAATGATTCCTTCATCCACCTCATGCACTGTCCTTCCTAGTCCTGTCTCCTAGTCTTGTGCTACTTTCCCCCCTGTGTTTGGGACTCAGGTGGCATGAAGCAGTCCAGGTATGAGAGTGATAGCCCCCTGTTTGCTGGGATATGAGCTATTCCAGGCCAAGTGCATGCCTAGCACAGGAGAAATAACAGTGCTGTGCTGCATCTGAGGTGCATACCAGCTCATATGGCTCTTCTGAAAGTAGTGAGTGCCCTGTGTAGTCCACTGACTACCAGCATCTGAGGCATTAGGTTGACTGTTTTGATGGACCACAGTGTTATGCCACAGCCTGAAAGGACATGATTTATAAAATGGCACAGCTGAAGATGAAGATGAAGAAGAAGAAGGAAAAGGTTCTTATAAAAAAATCCATCCTTTTTAAAGCATGGACATTGTCACACTGTGGCTTGTAGAATTAAAGGTCAGAAAGAATGCCTAGGCACTTCTCACTTGGCCTCCATAACACCCTGGACGATCACACAGGAACTTCTTCATCCTTATCACATCTTAAAAAGAGATATGTAGTCTTAATTGAATATGAAAAGTCTGGACTTTTGATTGGGCAGTTCTATTTACTAAGTGTATATCTTACAATGTATCCTAAGAAGTAAAAACAAAGGTATGGGATTGTGATTCTTGATCTTGTTTTTGAATTGGCATAATTTTTCCTTTGTACTTAGAAATATGACTGTGTATTTCCTTATATATTTCTATGATAAAACCTTGGTATTAGTTGTAATACGGTTCAAGAGCCAAGCTATTAACAGCTCAGGTAAATTGGAACTTTGATGTTCCCACAATGAAGACACTAAAATTAATTAGCCTGCTCATCAACTCAATTTCAACTTGCAAAGATTTGAGAGTATCAAAGTATTTATGAGAATGTTATTATAAAAGTTAAATAGTGGAAAAACAGGCATTTCATTTTGAAATGGTGAGAGAATTAATTATATGTGAAAATACATCGCTCTTTGGATGTGTTTAGTCAAAGAATAACCTTAAGTGCTCCTCTGAGACATTTTTGTTACGTTCCTGTGTCTGATATACCTATTCTTTTTCAACATCTGATATGAACATTAAGTTATATAACTTTTACATGCTTTTACTGTATATAACCCAAGTTACATAAATTCCAGGCCTTCTGACTGTTTGCAATCTTTAAAATGTAATGAGCTGAAAGATTAGCTTGAGCCCTGGGGCCGGATTGATGTTTTGCTTAACCATTCAGATGAGAACAGCTTTTAGAGGGATAACTCATGCTGCATCACATCAATAATAAAACTAAAGAGCTAGATCCAAGCAGCTATGAATGGGAATTAAGTCTCTCAGAATGTTATAAACTTAAATGAAACAAGTCTTAAACAGAAGGCAGCTGCAGGCACTGGATCTAAACTGCATTAAGATGACATAATATTCTTTTGGAAACAATAAGGCTTCCATTGACGTGTTCTATAAGACAGTCCCTCAATGGAAACAAATAACTAAATTAACATACTGTGATGAAATGTGACTCATGCTGAAATACAAGTCTCTGCAGGGCTTCAGCATCTGAGAAACATATTCATAAGTAAGACTGTCAAACTGAATGCTCAGTTTCAAGGATATTCTCTGATGAGCTACCATTCAGAGAAAAACAGAGGAAAGAGTAAAATTTTCCACTAGTGGCAGTGGAAGTAGGACAGGGAGAACAGGAGAAGGCTTTTATGAAACATGTGTGGTTTTGTTGAAGATACTGGTTTTATTGATAATGTTTCTGCTGTATTTGTTTGTCCAAAACTAATGATATTGGTCCTCTGTTCTTACTAATACAGACTATGAAGTCTCTTTTAAACCTTTCGGTGTGATAATCTCTTTCAGTGTGGCTACACAAGATGTCACTAATGTGGTAACTGTCATTGCTTCTACTTCTCAGTTTTGCCTTTCTCACACACTGCATTGTGCCAGCATAGTGCATTGCTGCATGGGAAAGAGAAGCTGTCTTGAGCAAGCAGAACTTTGAAGGCAGAGATCTGTTTTGTGTGTGACCAAATCTGATTGCATTCAATCAGCCAAGGTCAGGTTGAATGGGGTCCTAGGCAACTTGTTCTGGTGGGTAGCATCCCTACCTTTGGCAGGGGGTTTCAAATTAGATGATCTTTAAAGTCCTTTCCAACCCAAAGTATTCTGTAATTCTATGATTCAGAGCATGCCCATGAAATACTTATAGATTAGAGAGAAGATGTCTCATTTTCAGAATACATTTGCGTGTGAGAGCACATGACAATAGAGGCAGCAGTTTGCTGAGACACTTCAGGCCTGTACTGAAGAGGAATTTTATGTATCTGGAAAGTTTCAGTGTTAAACCTATGGTAGTAGGAGTCACACCTTCCTAGTTAGGTATATACCCACCAATACTATATATGCATCACACTCAAGGCATAAAAGAAAGTATTTCTACACCCATATCCACAGTGTACCAAGGAGTATAACCAACACCCTTAAATAAGGAGTATTGTTTGTGATCTAGTTTGTTAGAGCAAATGGAGTTACCAATGTTAAAATGTGAAGAGAGACAGCAACAAGACTTTCATTTTATATTCACAGAATACACTGTTGCAGAGCTAAAACTTGGTTTCTGCTGTTCTGTGTGATTTTTTTCTATTTTTTTCTTTTCTTTTTTTTTTTCCTTAATTCTTACTGGAAATAGTGTGAAAACTGCAGCTGGCATAAAAAAATCTCTTGAACAAACACAATAAGAATATTTTCTGTAGGAGAACAATGAGGTGTCAAGCACAGCTGTGCTTTATATTCAGGTCTGCATAAAACTGAACCAAATCTACTTTCTCTCAATACCCTTGGAAGTGAATATAAAGGAAAATTCATATGTTATCTTGAATGCAAATCAGATTTGAATGCATGCTATAAATGAAGGACAGAAAACTAGCTTTTTCACTGCAGATCTATTGTCTTTTTATCTAGAGAATATCATACATGAGGCCCAGGAATTCTCCTTCTGGAGCATGGAAGGCACTATAATGTAGAGTTACTTTAGTTATTTTTAATAAAGAGTTTATTAATGCAATCACATCATCTTACACTTTAATTTAAAATGGATGTCATCTAGAAAGCCACCATTAACAACAATTATGATCATTTGGTTAATAACACTTGCTGCCACTTATCAAATATTTCAGGATGTGAAAGAATCAGCCAAAGAAAAACAAAAGCCATAAAATCTTGATTTGAGAATACTTCAAAACACACAAAGCAGACTTGATGATACTAAGAATGCTGCAACTGCAACAACATTTCTTGTAATTCTTTCACAGATTTTTTTTCTGTATCTGGATCTTAGCATCAACAAACTTAGTGAAGATGAAATGAAGCATTTGGTATACCAACAAAACTTTGCAGCTGTTGAAAAAACCCACAAAATCACTGTTGATCTTTGCATGTAAATGTCTGCATTCCCAGTTCCCCATAACTATATTTGGTTGGTTAGTGAACTGTCAAAGGTTTTACTTTGACTGAAATTAAAGCTGCAAGAGATAACTGTTTGTTATAAAACTGAGGTATGCTAAACTGCATCTTTCAACTGTATTTCAGCATATGGCTGTTTGCAGTTGAGTAGAAAGCAATTTAAGCTGTCATTACTTTCCAGCTCTAGGTCACTGGCTCAAATATGACCTAATCAGTAAAGACTGTGAATCATTTCCATCTGATGGATGTTTAGCAGCCTGTGTAAAATGCACTGGTAGACACCAGTGAAGTTTATTGGGAAAAGGTGCCCACATTAAAAAATCCAATAATACAAGTCAGCAGATTGGTTTCTACTTTTTGAAGGAAGAAAGAACTGAATAGGGCTGGAGGCAATTGTGTGTTTCTCAGATAAAAATTCATCAGATTAACACTACGTAAGATGGAAGCCCAACTTCTTGAGACTAGATGATATGGACCTTTGAGATCCAAATTTTAGTTGTTTCCATCACTGATTTGCTATGTGATGAAGAAAAAGTTATATCAATGCTGTTTTCCATCTAACACTAAATATTGGGAGCAAGTTCTTCAAGACCGATAGTTTGATATCTGAATGTTTTTGGACTCAGATTCTGTGTAAGATTTAAATATAAAACATCTAATGATGGGAGATAATCTAATATTGGCATTTTACTTGGCAAGAAAAATAACCATATATTTCTGCTTCTTGCTCACGATCTTGCAATTTTCACACCTTCCTTACTGATAAACTTTAATTATACATAGGCCAATATTAGACTTTCTATGAGCATACACCACTAAAATCTTGGCATTTATCACATACTACAGCTGAATTTGAAATGGTACTTTCATGACTCTGAGTGTATTCCAATACCTGGGAGGTATGTTGAAGACTATTTGAGATATAGTAAGGAGATATTTACTTGTTAGGTTTGCTTTCTTTAACTTCCTTGGTGGAGAAGTTGGCTTTCTCCTGTGTCTTACATGCATATACTATTTTTTCATTATGTGCCTTTGTTAGCCCAGAGTAGTTTGTCTCATATTCCAAACTGAGTAATATTGTGGTCAGGACTTGAATAACCGCATTGCTCCCAGAGTAATCACACTGAAGTATGATCTTCATCTCTTCCTCACCACAAAAACATAGAAATAAGAACAGTTTTCAATTTCTCCTCCTGAAATATATTAATTCAAAACCATTTCCTCTATAAGACAGACTTGAATCACCGAATATCTTGGTACCACATGGGAGATACAGTAATTGAACATTATATTGAACCAATTTTAGGTTTCTACAGAGCATAGACAAAATTGAATTTTGTCATCTTGATGGATAATGCATCTGTAGTGGGTTGGCCTTGGCTCACAGTCAAGCATCCACACAGCCACTTGTTCATACCCCCCACCCAGTGATATGGGGGGGTGATGAGGCAGCAACAAGATTCATGTGTCTAAAAGCAGAGAAGGAAGTTACTTACCAATTACTAATACAGGCAAAAGAGACTCAAATTTCAGAAATTTAACTTGATTTATTGCCAATCAATATACAGATTTGTGTACTGATTGGGAAAGAAAAACAAAAAGAAGCAAACAGTTACAGACTTAAGGAAACATCCGTCCTCCCCTACTCCCAGGCTCAGCTTTATTCCTTCACTCCCAACACCTCTCCTCCTTGCTTGTTATTACAAAAGTTAAAACTCAGTCCTTTCATTCTGACAAGGAGTGTTATGGAGGGATTATGGTCACAGTATAGCAGTTTCTCTCTGCTGCTCTTTCTTTCTCTCCTTCCCTCTGCTCTGATATGGGTCCTCTATTAGCTACAGTCCTTTGGGGGTTATCTGCCCTGCCATGGAAAGCCTCATCCTCCTCTGGTCTTGGTGTTCCTTCAGTTGTTTCATGCTTTTTTTGTGTTTGTTTGTTTTGTTCCCTCATCCGTCTCTGTGTTTCTCTCCAGTGTTTTCTGAACTTTCATATACATGTTTTCACAGGGGCACCAAAAACATTCTCAATGGTCTTGGTTTTGGGCAGACCCAACCTTTTCCCACAGAGATCACGTGTTCTGGGCAGGTCACATTCCATCCTTCAGTGCCCTCTCCAAGTGTAGTCATGTACATATAATTCAGCATCTTCTGGTATTGGCAATGCCAAAAGTTAGATTTATAGCAAAGAATGGTGTGTGAAGGTTAGGGAGATTTGAAAAAACATATAAGCTGTCTGTCATTTGGAGTACCTCTTCCTCAGAGTTTTCACTCTACCATTGTAAACCAGCCTGCACTTAGCCAGAACCTGGAAAGGATCAGAACCTTCACATGAAAATCCCCCCATACTTTATCAGGTGAGACAGGGCTGTGGGACCTCTGATGTAACACTTGAGTGTTGTCACATTCCTGACTCCTTTGTGACTCTGTTGCTGAGAACATGGTCTCCTCCACTGCCCCTGGGACATCATGTACTTCCTTACCCACCTCTCATAGGAACCTCTTCTGTTTCCATCCCATCTGCAGTATAGGACTGGAGTTCCTCTGCTCCTCTTCCAAAACTTCCAAAGTCAGAGAGAGAGTGGTGCCAGGCAAGGTGCTCTGGCCATTTCTGACTGTTGGCTTTCAAAGAAAACATCTAATCTGTCAAAACCCAGAACCTCTTCACTATTATATCTTTTATTCCAAACAATTTCCAAATTTAACTTATGAAAGTTAAATTTTTCTATGATATTAAGTTAAACAGAAACTTATCTGTTTTGTATTGCTTATCTGTTTTCTCTCCAAATATATTTTAGAAAGTAATTGGAATAAGGAAAGCACTAAGCATCCTTGCTCTGGGCAAAATACAAAGATTTCAGAAATAAATTGCTATTTATTTGTCAATGTTTTTTGTTATGGTCTTGTCAAAGCCTTACAAACCACTGGACTACATTTTGACTTCATTATATTCCGACAAACATCTTTCCTTTTATGAAGTCTGTCAAAACTGTTGCCAGATTAGATTAATTCTTTAATCCTGGGGGGATTTTCACTCTACCTCGTGTTTCATCTTTTATTTCTATTTAATTCTGGGCATTTTACCATTCATGACTTTCAGTTTTCTGCTTAATTTTCTCAGACTTTTACTGTAGACTTATTGAAATCAGGACAAACATTGTTCCTGACTTCAGTGGGGCAGAGTGCATACTTCTTTTTTTTTTTCTTTCTTCTGATTCTTGTTAGTCTCATTCTATTTACTTCAAGAAAAGAGATATTTCTCATGTTCATAACTCCACTGATTCATTGTATCTTGACTGGGACCTTTCACTGGGAACAGGAACAGCTGAACAGTACCCCAGAGCCTTGCTTAGCCAAAACAATGGAACACAGGCTGAATTCAGATGGTTCTATTACCTTTTTAAAAATCATTTTATCAAAAAGAGATTCCTCTGTGTCTCACTAAGCACAGTGCTTTTGGTGTCACTGAAGCTTATCTCTATTCAGCAAAACTGGACCTGGCTCCATTCTAAACAAGCATTTAAGGCTGGCTGGAGATGTGGGTCTAACTGCTTTAGTGAAATGAAAGCAATGCAAAGCTGGTGTGTATATTGTCAGGCAAGAAGGATACTTTGAGAGGTGCTTCATTTGAAACCAACCCAATTTATGTCTTGTGTAATCATTCTTCCTTCTGCTATGTGAACTAGCAAAATATCTTGCATAGTGGCAGATAAGGATTAAAATATAACCAGTTCAAAACTTCAGGAAAATAAAGCTTTGAAGGAAATGTGGCAGAAAATGTGAGAGAATGACAAGCAAATGTTCATCTGCCTTGCATGCAGAATAGTTGCCACAGGGAGAAAGGCTTTAGGCAATGTTATTCTGCCCTGTGGCAGTCAGTTAGTATGACACATTGAAACAAACAGGGAATCTTCTGTCAAAATATTTTTAATGACAAATACTTTTTGCAGACTGAATATCTCTATAGAATAAAGTTGGGTTTATTGATTAAAGTAATACACAGTGGTAATTAATGAGCTTTCTTTAAGCCATGTGATGTATTTTGGGTACCTCACACATCTGTGTGTATCAAGGCTCTGTGCTTGCCATGCTGGATGAGTGTTCCCTTGGGTCACCATGGCCTCCCCTCTCACTCCTTTGCTACAGTACAATATAGGAGATAAGTCCTGCTGGAAAGCCTGATTTAGAGACAATGACGATGCAGTTGCCAATGTGGCTTTTGTGATCAGACTGACCGTGATTTCTACCCCAGATGGATTTTAAGTTTTCTCTCTAATGGTCACTCAGATTACAGCTATTTTAATATACTAAACTGTGTCAGGGTACAAGCACAATCTAATTATTAATGGGATACTTGGTATACCTTCAGCAGGTGACAACAGTCTCCTAAACAACTCCCAGTCATAGACTGGGAGGTAGCATAGTCAAACCCAATTCCCAACATGCAGTTTGGATATGACGCCTTGTTTTGGATTTTGAGGATATGGACATGGCCAGACTGTGCTGGTTGTTGTCTGGGTCAGATTATTCACTCTAATACTACTTAATTTTTTTGGACTAAATGTAGCCTTAGTCATGACAATCCTATGGTATATTTTTGAAATAATCTGTCTTGGGTTCACATCCTTATGTAAAGGAGAGAAGAAGGAATGGCTGAGGGAGATTGAGGGGGATTTACTTCTTTAAATAACATCTCTGGGCTCTTGCATGTCAGAAGCATGTGCTTTTTTTTTTCTTGCTATCTACTCCATAACAGGATGCCTTTCAGGGATGCTACAGAAGCTCAGACAGACTAAAAATACAGTCCTGAAGGGTTTCTGGGGCATAAAAATAGTGATGTCTGTACTCGGGGGGCCAGCTAAATTTCTACTCTTACTACAGTTTGGTCCATAACTAAATTATGAATAAAAGTGCTCTTAAATTATGTGAGATCTTTTGAAATGGCTGCATATAAAATCTTTGAATATGTGGGGCTGAAGAGACAAAGCTTCAAGCCAAACTCTCTCCTGTAGAACATCAAAGTTGACATGCTATCCTAGGCTGAGAGACTTTGCCCCTGACCTCATTTACATTCCCAGTAGGTCTTGTCCAACCTTTAGCAGCGTAAAAGTTGGGGGGAAATAGCAGTAAAGGGAAAGCCAGGAAAGGAAACCCTTTCCTGACTGGCTTTACAAGAAGCAGCAGTCTTTGTTCCCTTTCCTTTGTGCTGTTCCTTCATAACAGCTGGGAACAGACTACCTTGCTCCCAAGATCACTTCACTTGCTATTTGGACCACTCTCTCCCTTCCTACTCAGTTACTCCATCCTAAAGTAGGATCAATCCGTTCCAGCCAGGCCTTTTCCTTCTTCCTGAGGTTGACATAACTAATTTCTCTTTACAATACTGAAAATCCTTAATATGGATCTTCTGAAACAGTCCTGTCCTCTAAGCCTTAGCAACACTTCCCTGAGTCTGAGAAGAGCTGGTATTTTTTCTTTCTATATGCTACTGGTTTTTCCTGACCTTAACGTCACATAATTTGTGATTCTGAAAGAGTCAGCAATTGGTAATCTAATACAGAGGAACTTTAATATCTTCATTTATTCAAAGGCTATCTCAGTCAAAAAGTGGAAGCATAATTTCAATGGCATTATCTCCCTTGCTATACAGTAATAACAGTGTAGCAGCACAGCTGGCATCAAGATTAGGGAAATCCACACATTAGGGAATGAAGGAGCTGAGCTTCTTTACCTATAGCATCATCAATAGAAGGATATACCTCCTCTGGGTAGACAGACCCTTCAAACTATGTTGTGTTTAATCTCTGATATTCTTTCTCATTTTCTTTGCTGAGACTTTTGGTAATTTTATCTGATCTCTTTTCCCAGTATTATGAACACAAAAATAGTTTACAAGTTCCAGGTCTAAAAATCAGACCTTTTGATTTCTCTGTGCTTTACAGAAAGGCAGACAAAGAAAAAGGATCCTGGCTCAGTCTGGAACATGAGAAGAAAGAATGCTATAAGAAAGACAGTGTTTTTTTAAAAAGAAAAGCAAAAGAACAAAGCTATTGATCCATTTGTGACTAAAACAGACTTCCAAATCATATGAACTTGGGGAGCCATTACTTGGTAAAAAAAACGGAGGAGCACCTGGAATTTTATCAAAGCCATTTATGCCAAGGATTTGGTGCCAAATTGTGCAATAGGTGATTGTCAAATAAATGACCAGGAATGAAGAACTGAGGAAATGGAGAATAATAACTGTTTCTAGTCAGTATACCAAACAGTTCCAAAGATTGCAAGGATTTCATGTACCCCTATCCAATGAAATATCTACCAGCACAAGTATGGTTTTAAAAATATTTTGTGAAATATTAACTTTGCCTTTCAGGACTGCTTCCCTGAGGCAATTCCTCCTCTGTTTGTCCCCAGCCCCTTGAATATCAACTGCATGCAGTAGGAAAATAAGGTCTGAAGAATGTGTTTTAAGCTCAGATAAATGTTGTGTTCTGGATCCTTTCATGCTAGCAGACATAGCTTTTGGGTCCTTGGTCTGGATGGTCCTTTATTTGAAGGCTCCTGCTTTTGCATACCTGCAGAGACACCTGCCCCGTGCAAGCTCTCTAATCTGTCTCAGTCTGGCTAGGATTTTGATAACTTGTCTTACCTTAATTGCAGCAGATACATTCATTTCCCCTTCAGCAACTCTGCTGTAAGGTTGTATAACCTTATGATGAAGGCATGATAAGCAGTTGGTGGCAGGCTGAGGATGGTAACTTATTCCACCGTCAAAGGACCGCTTCTGTATAATCCCCATATGCTTATATCTCTATTTGTTTCCTACAGTTACCATTTACAGCCAGCACTTATGGTATGAGTTCTGTTCCATATTCTGAGGAAAAATATGCAAGTATGTGGCAAATACAAGCCATGACAATGAATGATTGCATGAAACAGGCTGCAATAAATAAAAATAATTTCGTTTGTAATTTTTTTGGTTTTTCTCCCCCATTGGAAAGTTTTATTTTTTCTATTACTACCTAAATTGTATCTTCTTTAATAATTTAAGAAATCAGTGTTGATACAATTCCAGGGGGTATATTGGCATACACATAAGAAAGTTTTCAGTGTTCTTTTAAGGAGCTGACTTAGTGGTTTATTTAGTATACTTTTTTCCTCTTAGTGGCAAAGGAGATGACAGGTCTAAAATCCTTAGGTGCCCCTGAAAATCTTGTTCGCTGAAGTCTTTCCAATTTTATTAATCTATCTAAACAGATCTAGTAAACAAGGTGGTTTGGAAATTTTTCCATGGATCAAGACTTGCATTCTTCTGTTCAAAAGCTCAAAAGAAAATATTTCTGTGTTCAGAAAGAAACTTCTCAGAAAACCACCTAAAGATACCAAAGAAAATCAGATATCTGAAATGTTAGGAAATATATAGAAATCTTCTGGAAACCACTAAAAGCATTTCTCTATTATTTTACTCTCCATTGTGCCTTTTCCTTTCTATGTTTTTAAAGGTGCCAGCAAATTTTCAGTGATGTATCACTACATCATGAATTTGTATTGTTCACCCATTTTCATTTGCCCTTTGAATATCTGTACTTACAGTCTGTTTATTTATGGAAACACAGGGTTAGGTGAACCACAGAAGGGGTACGTTTGGATCTGAATTTAGGAACGATCGCCTATGCACTTATATCCAAAAGGTCTGCATTCAAAAAGAAAAAAAAATTTACTGTTTTTAAAATCAGCTTGAGTTTGGTTTGGACTGTTTGACTTGCCTGTTGGAGTGTATATTTCTCAGCATTATTCATCAAAATATGTAAGCCTCCTCTGTTCAACACCTTTTATTTAGCCTGAACTGTGGTCTTCTTAGAACAGTATACAGAGATAAGAAAAAAAAAACCCACCCAAACCCAGAGTTATTTTGGCAGAGAATTATTAAGAAAGTAGAATAAAATTTGCAGTTAATTTGAATTCACAACTTTAAAATAATCTGCAATTTAAGTGCTTGTTTATTTATGGGAGTCTTAATAGGTAGTACAGTTTTTCTAAAAGAAAACCAGCATATTTTCTGGTGTGTAAGGNCTCAGATGCCTCAATAGTAAAAATGTAATGTGATTAAAGGCATAAATCTGCCCATTTCCCCCCCCCACCCCGAACAAAACATCAAGGCCATTGAAAGCAGCTTAATACTCATAGGATCTTGGCCTGCCCTGTTTTTGCTAAGCACTTGATAATATTTTTCCTAAAACTCTTTCATGAGCCAGTCCTGTTTTTCCATAGTGGTCTTGAAAAATTCCTCCCTTCTAATAAGTTCAAGATACTTTTTGAACTACCTTTTTAAAAAAAAAAAATTCCTAAGACAAGACTGAAAAACATGACTGAATTCTTGCCAGTTACAGTAGTTCTCTGTTTTACTTTTGTAGTGGAGAGTGGAGCTGCCTACGTTGGGGGTTGTTTGTGACTGACAGTTTCTAAACTCTCAAAGGAAATATATTTCTCTGTATTCAAGATGCTGTGCTCCATATGTGTACCTCTCAAATTCCTGCACTCCGGGAGTGAGACACT
The DNA here is from genome assembly GCA_013396695.1 of Sakesphorus luctuosus. NCBI lineage: Eukaryota > Metazoa > Chordata > Aves > Passeriformes > Thamnophilidae > Sakesphorus > Sakesphorus luctuosus. The sequence continues at coordinate 475,021 of VWZD01004032.1, forward strand.
CATGCAGATCTGGAGAGAGTCAGTGATACCCAGACTGCTGGTGCATGAGACAAAGGTGGAGTGGAGGGAGGCAGAACTGTAAGACTGAGCTCTACAGAGTTACTCTCCTACTGGCAACCTGTTAGGCTTGTTAGATCTCTATCTGAAGGACAGTTGGACACCTTAATTAGGGCTGAATTAATTGTAATCCAAACTGAATTATAGAAATGCATTGTTCCAGAGCTAACAGATGACCATCTTCAAATATTTTAGGCTGATGGATTAAAAAGAGAAAAAATATGAAACCAAAACCTAATGGTAATATTTGTCTTCTGTAGATGGCACAAGCTGAGAAATCAAAGCTTGATCTTCTGCAGTTATCCAGTCCTTATGCCTTAAAGGCACTTTACACAGATGTTTATTGCTTGGGATTCAGAGATGTTAGTAACCAAAGATCTGCCGCCAAAGAATGTGTCTGAAATAGCCACACAGTTCCCCAAATCCACCTTTCAGTGATACAAGAAGAAAGTCTGGACAAGTACAAAACCACTATCAGTGACCATGAATTGCATAGCAAATTTTATATTGGTTTTACATTTCCTTTCTACATTAAAAAACCCCAAACCCAACCAAACTAATGAACAAGTTTCATAAAATACCTGTCCTGTTTAATTGCACAAGACACAGAGTATAGTGATTTTCTTCTGTGTAAGGCCTTTGATCCTACTACTGAAACTTGCTTTGTATTAGATATCCCCCCTCACCTTGGATTAGGCAGATAGCCTCAGGACCATCTCTCAGGAACATTTGCTGACCAATGTAAGAAACTCTTTAGTTTTTAACTTATGAGAGAAAATCTTATAAAATGTCTTGTGTTGAGTAATTTTCCAACACGGGAATGATCAAATGAGTTCAGGGCTGGAGAGTGGGAAGTAAATAAATGCACAAACTTTCAAGAGGTTCTTACAGAGACTTTTAGATTTTCAGTATAGGTCTAGGCTCAAATTTCTAATTTTGAGAGCCCAAAGTTAATTGCCCAAACTGAGATTCATATGAAAGTTAACAAAATGCTAAACACTAAAGCTGGCTACATAGAAAGGATGCTATTCCCTGAAAGATGATGAAAACCACATTTGCCCTCAGGTTTCCATTATCAACCACATTATCTGCAACCTTTGTGCAAACATCTCTGACCTTTTCACTAAATCTCATATTTTTGAGCTACCACCTAGAGAAAGAAATACATTCACTCAGGTGTTCATTTGTCTGGAGTTTCCTGAATTCAAAAAAGGAAGATATTCTTAAACTTGTTGTATTAATCAGACTGCTAGGAAGGCGAAATGTAAATGGGGAAATAGGAAGAAGGAACTAGAAATCTTTTCCACACCTCTGGGTCCTCTTTGAGCCAAACATAAGTGTACTCAGGAAAGATCAAGGAACAGAGCACTTGGAATGGGTGCCCTTTCTCTACCTTAAGCAGCAGAGCTCAGCATCCAGCTTTCAAGCATCGGCTTTTAATCATAAAATGCAGCTTGTTCAGCAGGAAGGAACACTGAACCTGCGCATCACTGTGCCTTGGGAGGCTGTTCACTGTCCCATTCTTGGTATCAAGGACAGGCATCATCACAATGCCTATAGAAGGAAAGAGGTCTTTCAGAGAAATTTTCCGTGTTGGGATAAAAATGCCTTGTAAGGCAGAACTTGGTATTACTTAAAGCATTTGAAAACCCAAATTCCTTGGTAAAATAAGAGGCATCTTAATGTATACTATTTCCAAAGTGTGCAAGAAGCTCCCTGGATTGCCTAATGCAAGAAGATTCACTTTGAGGATGTCTCTTGCAGCAGCTTTTCTTCAGAAGTGGTCTTTCTCAAATTTGTTTAGAATCAAAAGAACTATTCATTCTTGTACCCAGACACAAGCATAGGGTTCTTGAGCTGGCACTCACAAAAATATCCAAATTTCTGAAGTTTCATAACTCCACTCCCTCTGCACAGTAATTGACCCCTTGAGTCATCCCACTAAAACCAAGGGAACAACTTTCAAATTAAGCATGAATAAAATTCTGACCCTAAATGACTTGCCAAGATCACACAGGGAGTCTGTGGCACCCAGCCCAGGTTTCTCAGAGGATAACAGGGTAAACTGACTGAGCAGCAAAGGTCTTGCAAGAAGACACGCCATAGAGAAAGACTACAAGGAGGCCCATTGTTGGAATGTATCAAGCTTGCAAATCTGCAAACACGCATTTTTAGAAACGCTGGCTGTGTCAATTAAACTAGCCCTTGGGCAGGTCTGTGTTTCAAGGCCAGCACTCATGCAATTGGTAACACAACCCGACACTGACTTTGGTAGCACTGCAGGCATAACATTTGGGTAAGAATGCATGATTCATGAATGGTTGCTCTAATCTAGCATGCACATGCACGCTTCTCTCTAACATCAGTCACAATTAACTCCTCTTTTTAAAATAAACATCTTTATTCTGATCAGTGAAGGGAAATTTCTGTGCCCTTTCTCTGTTTCAAGGGCTCTTTCATCCCCCCAAAAAGGCAAATGGAGAACAGCAAAGCCAAGAGTTTTTCCAGCTCAGAACATTTTCAGGGGAAAGGAATGAATGATGCTAATCTCTAGACTTTATCTGTATAATGAATAGAATTGGAAATTGAGCAATGTCCCACACTTTTCTGGGACCAGTATTTGCAGTCTGTGGAAATACCTTGAAAGTAGTCTGTGAAAATACCCTCTCCTGCTGCTGTATCCACTTCTAGGTATAAACCATAATCAAGTTAGGATGGGAAATTGCCTTACAGGCTCTCTGAGTTGACAAACAACATCAAAAGGTTCAAGGCTCTGAAGAATGGATCCCTGTAGTCTGAACTTCCCTGAGGATAAATGGTGACCTGAACTATATATTTACACAAAATGTGAAAGACTTCTGAGCTGTTCAGACTGTGAATTGAGATGTGTGAAAGAGATCAGCACAAAAGGAAAAAACAAAGCTTGCAATTCACTGCTCATAAAAGCCTGATGCATAATGGCAGTCCCAATTAGTTGTGGGAGAAAAAGCAATTCTGTTTTGGGAGAAAAAACAATTCTGTTTTGTGAATGAAGTAATGACAGAAATTTTGAAATTTTCAACTAAAGTAAACCTAGGTTTTATAAGGGTAATCCTTGTAATATGCTGACCCAGAGTCACCAGCAATGGGGTTAGTGACTTCTCGTATTATGAGCTGGAGCCATACATGCTGGTAGCCTGGAAACTCAGGCTGCTGAGGAGCAATGAGTTTGAAATCCAGACTCTTGCCCCCTATTAATTAGGAATCTGGAAACTGCAAGAGCCTACAAAATGACCTAAAAGACAGGCTGTGGAGCACTTGAGACCTGAGGAGGTGAAATCCAGAATTCCTCTGTCTCACTTGTCTACCAGTCCCTCATGTACAGTGTTGAGGGAGTAGGTGAGGTGGGCAGAAGCTGCATAAGTTGGAAACCTTCCTAGCAGGCTCAGTCCTGAGAGAACCATTTCCCCATGCTCCATTGAAAAAACATTTCGATTTCTGTGAGACAATATTCCCTGGCCCAAGAATTTCTGACCAGTTCAAATACTTCTGAGATGATGTAATTTATGCATCTCTCATTTATAAAGTCTAGCTCTAAAAGTAAAATTCTCATTAAAGTGCTTCTGTAACTGAGGGCTAATTCCCATGAAGTCAATAGAATTGCATTAATGGGAATCTGTTAGGGTAAGATTCAAACTCTGTGATTTCAAAACTGCTGTAGCCCTCAGAGTGACTTTCACTGGGACAGTGTGTCACTATGTAGAAGACAAAGAGGGCTATCAGGATATGAGAGTGCTATTGAATGATCCAATCTCCACTGAAAGCTAGAGACTGTAACCTCTTTCCATGTAATATATAGTGACATACTCATGTACTGATGAAAATCTATTGTTTAAATGGAGACAATATATTGCTATGAAACATTAAAAGACTTTATTCTGACAGTTTATCAAAGCTTAATAGCATCAGGAATAAGAGAAATAAAGGACATGATGATAATTAGAAATTAAGAAAAGACTTATTGCTGAAAACTGAAAATATGTTAACTACAGTTTGTAGTAATTAGCCAAATTATTGGGTTTGATAGTAATAAATGCAAATAATTATAATTATTTATAGATGGACAGAAGTGTAATCATTAAACATGCCATGGATATTGGACAATAAAGAGTAATTTAACTGAATCCATCCTGCTTTATACTTGCTCTTCATTATATTTATTAGTAATTAGAGCAGTGTTTCAAATTATTTATGAAAGCATTTTAGTCTTATTATTAAGATTAATATTGAAAGTCACAGCAATTGCTCAAGCAAAATTAGAATAAGAACACTGTATTACTGTATGTGCAGAACTCAACTGAACAGCCACTTTAGCTATTGCTCTGCCAAATAAAAGCAGCACAATTAACTGAGTTTTTTGTTTGTTTGTTTCTCTGGCTGCCAAAATGGAGGTGAGGACAGGAAATTCAGGCTGCAGGATCCAAAAGTAAATCTGTTTGGGATTCTTACTAGGACCCCTCAACAAGTTGCATTTGCCTTGGCATAAAATACTACATTAAAGTGGAAATTAAATGTTTTACTTGCTTGCAAAAATGCAGAAAAAATAAAGGATACTTCACAAAGCTGCTAGAAGCTGCCGCTGCTTTACCCTGTTCCTGTATGCTTAGTGGTCAGGGAGCTGGAATGGAAGAGATCCAGGGGCAAGGAAGTAGGTAGCACCAAGTTGTAGGGGTGAAGGGAAGGGCTGAACTGAATTTTGTGGTTGCTGCTCATTTGCTCAATAGTAACAAAGACCTGCTGAAGCAGGATGGAGGGAGTTGTTCCCCAAAGTACTGCCAGGCTACTGGCTGTATAAATCATCTGAACAGTATGCTCACTAGTAAATTGTCAGCCTGACTTTGGGTAAGGAACTGAACTCAAGTCAGTGGCCTAATGATCAGGTAATATCTTTTACTTGACTGTGGCATATCCCAGCTCTGAGAAAGACAAAAATATCTCTAACCTAATAATGAGAACACTAATCAGGCATGTGGATAATCTGGGAACGTGTTCCCATACCCAGAAAAGTTTAGCGATGATATAATGTAAGGTGACCTCAACCAATAGTATTTGGAACATCCCCACTTAGCTCACCCTCTGGGGTCAGGAAGACATACCTGATTTGTGAATACAAGAGCATGGAAAGCCATATTCCTATCAACCTCCATTAGCCTTTGGCTTTATGGTAGTGGGGACACTGATTGGATGCTGGTAATTAGGTCACTACAGTCCTCTAAGGAAACTGATTCGCAGTTGCAACACTTAATGCTTATTCAATCCAACTTTAACATAGTTATGAATTAACCAAGTCTGTATTTTTGGTGCAGGTGCTGTTTCTCAAAGATAAATATAGTGTCCAGATGCAGATGAAATGCTTTAGCAGCTATGTGCTTATAAACATAACAATTATTAATTTAACATCACAAAGTAATTTCAGCAGACAATGCCTTCCTGTTATTTAAAAAAAAACAACCCTTCTATGTATCTTTCTTTTTTATTTAACCTTTTTATTTTTATTTCATTTATTATGTGAATTTCACATACCACTCTTTGTGCATTCCTGGTTTCTTTGCCCTGTGTACACTGATTAATTTTTGTACTTGCTTGTAAAATCCTGCTGAAGTTAACAGCACTGCACCTGCATTGTATTGTTTGCAAAATTAGCATCTTTAGTTCAAATTCCATTGTGTTTGACTTGATCATAAACTGCTTTGCAGGTTTTTTTGGAATGGACCAGGCTTTTTTTATAGACTGTATGTTTCCTATTGCAGCTAGGCTGTACTTTATGTAGTTTCTCTATTCTTTTTTTCCTATGTGAAATATAATTTTTTTTAATCTGAAATTTTAGCTACCACAATAAGTTTGTGTAGAACAAGTAGATGAAATAATATAGTGAAACTTTATCAGATGAGAAATCAAAACATATTCTTTCCCTTTAACAGTTAATTCCTCTTTTAATTACACTCTTATATGTTTAAGTAGCAGAGGAAGTAAAGGCAGTGAGATAGAGATGCCTGAGTCCTCAGAAGGAAAGCAGGCAAAATTATTCAATTTGATTCTTGGGCAGTTTGTTGTTGGTACCTTGACTTGCCAAGGCCTCTCTGTGTGCATCCTTCCAATTGAAACTACTGAATATTTTAGCCACTCTCTGACCACCAGAGAATGATATGTAATCATACCCTGCCACTGGCTATATCTCCTGATGATCACTTTTGACTTTATCTTGTGCTCTGTGGGCACGATTTCCAACATTCATGGTTTTAGACACACAGCTTCAGCTTCAGCTGTGGTGAGGCAGCTACTAGTGACTTAAAATCTCTTCACCAGAAAGCACCTAACACAAGATCTGATGCCTTCTTTGTGAACTTATGCAGAGTTGTGGACAGCAGCAGCAGATGGTGTCCTGGATCTCAGCATCCAGACCTTGCCATAGTGCAACTCCCACTGTAAATACTACTGATAGTTTCCAGCTGTGAAAGCCAGGCCATTGCAGCATGGCTCTGCAGGGCCACTCCCTTGAGTGCAGAAGGAATGAGTTGGTGGTACAAGGTCACTTCAGGTAGCCCTCACCCTCCCAGAACAGCTGTCCTCTGCCAGCACTTAGCTCCTCAGTTTTTCATTGGTGCCATGTTAAATGAAACATTACAAAGATGGATCTTTTACACAAATACATTTAATCTCGCTTAGTTCTCCATTTTTGGTTTCCCAGGGAAAAATTGCCCAGGAAGAGGGGCAACTATTGATTCTAGTAGTATTTTGTGCTTCAATTACTATTGAGTTGGCTCAGGCTTTTTTTCCATTTTCCTATTTAAGTAGAGTTTCATTCACTGAGACATATGTTGTTGGTGTAGTTTACATTCAGCCATTAATACTTCAAAGAACTCGAATCCATTTTCACTTCCCATCTGCATCATGGAAAGATCAACGTACCCCTATGGGGGATTTTCTGCTCCTAACCATGTGTATAATTTTTTTTTCTTTTTGGAAAAACCACCACAAAAAACAGGATGTGGAAATGGTTCTGTAAAAAGAAACCAACAAAATAAGCAGTTCCTTCTACTTTATTGCTGTAATTATAGACTGTGCATGCAGACCTTCCTACATTTGCAGATTATTTTTCAAGGTGATTCTTGAATCACATTTTAAATTAGAACTAGAAGTTAGTATAAAATGTAAAGCTAGGTTTTTGCAAGTCCAATGTTATTTTTCAGTCAATATTCTTAGCAGTAATGCATCTGTAGAGGCTGATCTCAGCCTCTGGCTCCAAAAAATTCCAAGTCAAATGCTTTGACTCAGAGTCTTTTTATACATTCCACATGTTGTGTTGGATATTAATGCTTAAAAATGCCCTGAGCTGGAGTTTCTGAATACCTCTGATACCCACAGATAACATTAGGTTTAGGGTGGTCATACCAGGTGTATGTGCTAACCAAAAGTACATTTTATTTGCAGGACACCATTCCACAAGACATACTAACCCCTTATTTAAGCTGTGTCTTAAATGCTAACAACACATCATGTAAAAACATTGCAGTGCAAGGCATTTATGTAGAGAGAATACTTCTTTAAGTCTGGGCTCAAGAGTAGGGAAGAAAAAGCAGAATGCCTCAGATGAGAAGCCAAGGCATTCCAGAGAGCAGCAATAATAATGGCAACACCTGTTGTGTGGAACCCCCTCCAGCTCAGCCCTCTCCCTGGCTGCCGGGTCAGAGTTCTGGGGAGATCTGTGCGCTCTAAGCCATGAAGTTCAGAGACGAAGCACAAGTTGTCAATAAAATAACTGATTGGCCATTTTGATTACAATAAATTTCCCAAAGCTTTTCCTGGCTTCCTTAGACTTATTTTTATTTGCTTACTAGATATATTGCATGGTGCTTACCCAAGTAAAGTAAATATTGATTCTAATCACTGAAATATTCACCAGAACTTCCTATGTAGACTGTTCCCTCCACACATCATTCTTTCACCATTATTCCAACCTAATATTGGCATTTCTTAGTTATATCTAAGTGAACGCCTTTGAAAATTAACATTTCTTCTAACTCCATAAGGCACTCTGATTTCTTTAATTTTGGTCTGGTACTACAAGTTTGAAATGGATTCTTTCTGTCATGAGTTAAAAAAAAAGTATCCAAACAGGATATCACATAAAAAACTATGCATATTACACAACGTTTCAAATGTAGAAACAGATACTTACTAAACTTGGGTCTCAAAATGTAACATAAGTGTTTCAAAACAGCGGCAGCTGCGTTCAGCCAATTTGTGTTTCCTCAACATCATCCAGAGGTGGATTTTTACACAACAGGCTATACTATTTGCAAAAAGATATGGCATTTGGTCCTGGTTAGGACACCTTACTCTTACGTACTGAAAGCTACATAATTGATTCTTGCTGAAAAGATGAGACCTTCACACAACCTTCAGGTTCTATAGTGATAAATTTTTACACGCTCAGTTCATTCAAGCCAAATCTGTTGCAGTGCTGGAAATCACCAGATGGTGCTGTTAAAGATAGGCATGCAAGTTCTGCTCAAAGGAATATGTAGTCAATCATATCTTGGAAGAAATACTACATAAGGAATAGAGAGGGTTTTTGAACAGTTTTGCTTGTCCTGCAGTCAACCTCACTCTTGATTTCTGTTTGATGTAATCTCTGTCCTGGGTCCTCAACAGCACCGATGACTTGGTACTTCTCTACTAGGAAAATGCACTGCATATCCCATTTGCAGAAATGTTTAGAGAGTGAGAATATTTAGTAGCCCATGCCTCTGCCAGGGAAGCCCAGCAAGGGTATTGGTTAGCTGGTCCCAATGCCGATAGACCAGTTCGGGAAGGGAGATGATTTAATGTTTGCTCTATCATGTTTTGCCTTGTTGCTAGCACTGCAAACAATGGAGTTTGGTTAGTTTCAGTAACAGTGGTAGTATTTTTTTTTTTGATGTGAAACAGTCTATCTCCACAAAACCATTTTATTTAGACCACTGTATTGCCTCTAATGGTAAAGGCTTTGAGACCATATGACCAGGTCATATTTAAACCATTGTCCCACAGTAGAAATACTTCAAGTTCATGGCTGGCTCTTTGAGCTATCCTTCCTTTAAACCACTTTAAAAAAAAGTTGTAAAAGGCAGTTCACAGTTTATTTCTGCAGCAGAACACTTATATCAACCTCTGAACTTCCGTTTTTCTGGACTGAGAAAAATGGGTGCACTGTTTCTTCTCATAAACAAGTTGTTCCCATGTTCTGTGGGAATGTTTATATCTAAGAATGCTTCATGTGCAGGTGGTGACCTGCACCGAAACTGACCCTTCACATGCTGGCAACACACATCTTCAAACTGGGAGTTTTGTGTCTTTAGCTGAATGATATTTCTATCGCCCTAAAGAGTGAATCATCAGCATCTGAAACAAAGCTAGTTCTTCATTAGTCTGCTTCAACAGTGGTAAACTTAAATACTCAGAACCTCCATTTACAGACCTACTTTTGTTCTGACCCGGCTTATTTTTAGTAGATACGTCTCTAAGTCCTGGAGTCTTACAGCAAAAATATGACACATTTTATGTAGTGCTCTTATTTACAAAATTCAGAGTGTTTAATAAAAATAACAACAAAGTGAACAATTTTCATATCTTAGGAAAGAAAATTTCATTGCAGTCTTCAGTCTATCAGTGTGTAAATTGAGGACAAACCATATTAAGGATTATGAAGAAACATAAGAAATCCAAATAACCTGGACAGTGTTGACTTTCAAGTATTTTCTCTAACCAATACCTATTTACTGGAATCAGACTCTGTGTAGAATTCCAATTGCTGTAGAAAAGCCATTTATTTTTATCAGAAAACAAGCTATTAAGATTTTTCTTTATCCTGTTCAATGTTAGAAGTGGTGAACAGATTTTAAATCTTTGTAAGTGAATTTTCCAAAGTGTTTTGCAAATGAATAGTCACAAAGGGGGATGTGGAACACATAGAACCAAGAATAACTCTTGTATTCCTAGAGGTGAGATGCCAGAAACATTAAGGCTTGTTCCCCATGAATGTCAAGGAAAAAAAATGAGTCAAGTGCCAGTTCAACATACCAAAAAGTCTAGATGGTCTTTCAAGATCTGATGTTTCCCCTGAAGATTGATAGACTGCTATAAAACCGAAAGTGGTAGTCTGTGTCAAGGGGAAGGAAATTGAGCACCAGTTGTTGGTTTTGGGGAGGATAGCTGATTGGATATGCTTACTCCAGAATTCAAATACTGTGCTTTAAATGGATTTTATCTCTAGTGGATAAAACTTGTTTACAAAGGAAAGATAATATTTAGCCTTTAATAGGAGCAGACATGTAGAAGATTGACCATAAATAGTTCAAGGGTTATTCTGTGAAAACAGTCCCTGCAGGTAATAACTAATAGTCAACTGTCTATGGAAAATTGGCAAGATTTCTTCTGGATATTTAAGTTTTCTCCAGGAAGAGAGATAACTGTTTCCAGAATGCATTTTATCTTCTCCAAATAGGCATCTGAGATGGATGGAATTAACTGTAATTTGCAGGCACCTGTCTCTTTCCAGTGACTATTGAAGCAGCCAAAATGACAACTATGATGAGCAGGTGAGATTAATTCCACTCTAGATGAAGTCCCAGTGTTAGTCTATTGGTCATTGTTTTCATAAATCTTGCATTAGGACACATTTATCTGTCTTATTTGGCATTTGGATTTTGTATGTACAACTGAGGAAGTCAAATCCTGTAATTCTGCCATCACTCAATTTGTGTGTGGTATGAAGGTGAAGTAAAGAATTGTCACATATGGCCACAGATTTGTGAGGCAGCCCAGAATCTGTGTGTCCATCCTTTACTGCTAGAGGTATGAGTGTCACAAATATATTATAAAGTTGTTCCCATATTTTGAGCTACTATTTCCCACTCATGTGGAATTTCTTCTTTCAAAACCTTTGTTTGCTTAGACAAAAAACAGTAGGAGATGCATCTTGATTTCACAATATGACCTTTTTCTTCTAAGATAAACTCATTTTATTCCACAGAAATTGAGTGAGTCTTATGGAAAAACTGTGTTTCAGAGTCAGAGCTATAGCACAAGAAAAGAGAAGTAGAACTCTGAATATTTTCTGCTTAGTGAAACAAACAGTTTATTCTAAACAATGTAATTTTTGGGATTGGATCTGAAAGTAGATATAACTATTGGGGGAACAAGAGAACTAATGGCTAGCAGGGGACTTATTCTGTCTAGGTTAGGACAGGACAGCTGGAATCATGAGTCTGCTAGGCTGTGTCTGTAATTCGATAGTGACTTAGGGATCACCATCCAGGGTGGAAGACAAGTGACATGGAAAGACTTTCCTTAGTTTAAAATATCTTTCCAGCCAAAATCAGAATTATCAACACTGCTAATAGTCCCTGGCTCATGCTGAACACTGATCCCACTCTAGGTGTTGTGTGGGGGAGTGGAAGTTGGCCTTGGATGAGGAATGTATCTTGAGAGTGTGCCAGCCATGTAGCAGTATGGATCTAGTGGGAATGCTCAGTTTGCATCTAGACCGGGTTTCAATTTACTAAAAGAGATACAGCCAAACTTCCCAGGTCTGTAATGAGAGGTAGCTGACTTATTGAGTAATGACAGGTTATGAGTCACTTCTCAGTTTGTGGGGCTCAAGCTCAGGTGGAGTAGCAAGGAAGGAAAATAGGGACATTAAGAATTTCAATAGACTAGACTAGACTAGACTAGAATAATTAAGCTGGAAAGGATCTACAGTGACCATCTAGTCCAATTGCCCACTTGGGACATAGGAAACTTTAAAATTGTATCTTCATGAAATTAAAACAATCTTTCTAAGGTTTGGTTTAGCACAGTGTCTTTTCTTTCTTCCCATTCTGTGAAAAAAATCTTTAATCGCTCACCTGACAAGACTGTTGACTTGTTTGCAGGATTGGTTGTGGACTTGGAAGTGGAGCAGTTTTGAGATCCTCGAAAACAAACCAGTCCACTTGATTTTTGCCCTTCTCTGTGCCAGAAATAGTATCAGTAAAACTAGTTGCTTTCCAGGCTGTACCTTAAATTCATACTAGAGTCTTTTTTCCCCACTAGAAAACAGAACTGTAAGATCTGTAACATCAAGTATCACTTGAGAGGTGGATAGCACTGATAACAGAGGAAACAGAGGTATTGGAAGGCAGCAGATGATTCGTCATCATCTCTTTTAAATGTAGTGATATAATTTTATAACCTTCACAGGGAATCGACACAGAAGACTGTTAGAATATGGCCCCTGGAGCTGTGCAAAGCAAAGAGAGAACATATATCTCCTGTATGATGACAGAGATATTTCATCTGTCTGCTTAACATTCAAAAAGCTAAGGAGGTTTTTCAGAGTCAAGTCTTTCGACTAAAGATGTCCTGAAGCAAAAATAAGAATGCAATGGTGAATTAGCCACTACATTGACCATTACTAAAATCACTGCAAGACAGTTAACAAACTGGAGGGCAAATTCACATTTACACCAAGGGACTTGGAACAGCTCTGACAAGATAGTGTCACACTCATTTTGGGTTCACTGTAATCAGTTCCAGAAACCTGATTGTGGATGTCAATTCTCAGTTTACAAACTCACATAGAAATTGTAATGTCAATGGACGTTTTCATCAAGCCCCAAACTAAGGTTCCAGGTTATCTGGCAGATCTGTTATAGCCTCTGCAAGCTGCGGGTAAGGTACATGAGACAGAGGACTACCTGATTCTGCTCTTACACTGTGATTCTTCAGTGGCATTGTGAGGAAAGGTGCCTTCCATGGGGCTGTATGAGCATGTAATAAGGAACATTCAATAAAAAAGTTGAGTTAATTCACGTATAATAACAGAGAAGGCTGAACCATGGCACTGTACAGGTGCTCTGCTCTGCTCATGTGTCATACAAACATTAGACACACCTTTTGAAATGTTCATCCACCCAGGTGCGTGCTCCTGATCTGCACAAAGAGGAAGTCCAGGTCAGGACCTTTTCGTTTTCAAACATTCTGCACAAGAGTAATTTTTGAAGAGACAATGGATTCAGGCATACAAAGTCAGGCAGGTGCATGAAGTAACATGTTTCTTGAAATTACTAGCATAGGTTCTTTCACCTCATCTGTATCAACCTGGTCATTTAAATTATTGACTTAAATGGGCAAGTACTTTATATTACTACATGAGCCTCTAATACCAGAGTGAAAGAAGCTCAGACTCAGCAAAGTTCTTCGGACAAGACAATAATATATATAAAAAATGAACTAAGAAGCCATCCCAAGCTCATTATTCCTGAGAGTGCTTTCTTGCAATGTGACGAAAGACGTACAGCTGTAGAGAAGGATTTTTAGTACTGGGTGCTGTGCAACACAATGCAAAAAAATGAGTGCTGCCTCAGAAAGCTCCAAACAAAGAAGCATCTCTGACAGTTTCTTCTCAAGTTTCCCTTATGTAAATAAATTGGATCTTTGATACAAAGGCTGATCATTGACTGATCTGTGGTGAGGGTAGAGATTGCCAGTCTTTTGTAAGCATAAGAATGTGCAATGCTCCAACTTTATTTTCTGTCTTGTGTAACAGAAATCTCAGCCCTAACTAGGTCAAGTACAGTCATCCCTACATATTGGTTCACAATCTTGCCTTCGAGGGACAACATCCTATGACATTTAGAAGGATTATTTGAAGGGCAAAATTTAAAGGTACATTAAATCAATAATAAATCACTGGAAGTGATTTGAAGTTCAGAGCCCTTAAACCAAACCAAACCAAACCAAACCAAACCAAACCCCTCAACCCCCCACAAACAAATACCACCATCTCCCCCCCTCCCCCCTAAACCCAACCCAACCAACCAAAAAAAACCCCACAACCAAAAAATCCCAAACACCAAAAAACCCCCAACCCAAACAAGGCTAACTAAATGAAGATAAGCTCATTTCCACCTTTTTTTTTTCCTACCTGTGAACTATTTTTGACCTGGGGGATTCGTAACATAAAACTAAGATCTTCCTTAGGCAATGATTTACACTTGCATACCAATAACTTGCTTACAGTTTACACAGTTGACACGCAATATGTTCTGTCCTTATCCCTGGCATCAGATGATGTGCTGAAATGTGACATGCAGGCTCTGAAAGTTAGCTGGAAGCTATGATTCCCATCAAGCAGAGAGGTTATAGAAGGAAACCAGATGGAAGTTGTGCAGGTTAATCACAGGCATAACTGAATTAAAACTCTCAGCAGCACTGAGGGTCCATTTTGGTTCTGTGCTTTTTAGAAAATGGTCATGACAAAACTGATGGTTGTGCTTATGTCACTGTCCTTTAATACCACTTCTATAGGAATATATGGCACTAAGAATGGGTCAGTCATTTTCTTCAGTGATGTGACACAGCTGGGAAACCTGCTTGAAGGATCTCAGTAACTGAGAATATATTAGTACAGTTTTTCAGGGCAGGAGGGAGAGATAGGAGCCCCATGTTGCCAGTCTTGACAACAGAGTCTTTTGCTTCCTGTTGCAAAATGAACTTCAATTCTCTAGGCTCTCACAGTGAAGCATTTAATGGATTTAGTGGGTATGGGCTATACCTTATTAATGGAGAAACTCCACATGGTTTTAAGGTTTCCTCCAATTATCGTACAGTTTGAGGATGACTTTCTGTGTATGCATTTGTTGATATGACTGTGTATGCACAGACCAGCAGCCTCAGTACCATAATAGCAGAGATGTAAGTTTAAAATTAAAATAGAAAATGTATCCATCCTGAAGCTGGAAACACTGAAGTACAAGAATGGAATGTGACCAGTTCTCTAAATTTAAATAGGATTTTAACAGACTGAAGACACAGAAGACTGAGGGCCTGTTCTGTAAGCACATAGTCCAAGGTAGTGGCAACAGCTGCTAACTCCAAAAGAACGGAGAAAGAAAGCCCTGTGGCATTCTGGCTGGTGCTGTGAATTTGATGCTGATGGAGATTCAGGGCATGCACTCACAACAGGCCAATGCAATACATCTGAGAGAGCTCAAGGCTACCTCAAAGCAGGACATTCTCATTTTTTAACAACTACTTTTATACCTCCTTGCCCTCTGGAATAGATTTGGCTTCAAAAGGTATGAAAAGAAAATGAGAAAATGACCCTAAGGTAGTGATATCATTATGATAAATTAGAGCAGAGTTCACAATGTTATTTAGGTGAACTTTCCCAGACTTGGATGCTTGGTAGAATCAGTACAGCCATATCATCTACAATTTTTTTGTTTGGTTGTTTTTGGGTTTTGTTCTGTTTTGGTTTTGTTTTGTTTTGTGGGGTTTTTTTGCTGGGTTTTTTTTTTGGTTGTTTGTTTGGGTTTTTTTGTTGGTTGGAATTTTTCTGGTTGGTTTTAGTTTTTTTTTTTTTGGATTCCTGTGGTCTACAAAGGTATTTGGTACTACTGGTAGGTATTTATATTCAGAAGAATTTCAGCAGTCCTGATTTTATGGTGACTCACTTGACATAATTTCCAGGTGTCTGAACTGTCACTGAGTGGGGAGGTGGCTTCACTCCTAACTGAGGTACATGGTTGAAGTAAGAGTGAAAGCTCTTCCGAAAAATACAATTTTAATATATGACTTCCATAGACAACCAGGTCTATCCTTCCAGTTTTTTAGATAAATTCCCTCTGTAATGTTTCATTTGCAATATGTTTCCTTAGAAGGCTACCAGCCCTGAAAGAAAACCACTTACTATTTTTTTTACTTTGCTGATAGTATTTGATGTTTTGTCTAGGAAGAAGAGAATATTAGCTATCAGCAAGTATTGAATTTCTTAGATTTTGTTCCTGTTCTACTGTGAAAGTCTGATTTAATTGATTTCTTTATGATGTTCCAGTGGGTATCCATTTAGTTTGATTGTCACACAAGAGAGAGTAGGTTTGCAGTTAAGAGCTTCTGAACAACATCTTTTTTAGCTATGCTTTCTTGTATAAAGTAAACTTCAATGATTTTAAAACAGTGGGCTTTTCTTGAAGGCCTTAGGAGAAAACTATTCTGACCTTGATTCTGTGCAAACTATGTAGGCATTTCACTTACGGAACAGGAAAGGTCCTACTGATTTAGACTGCTC
This sequence comes from Sakesphorus luctuosus, assembly GCA_013396695.1. Lineage (NCBI taxonomy): Eukaryota > Metazoa > Chordata > Aves > Passeriformes > Thamnophilidae > Sakesphorus > Sakesphorus luctuosus. The sequence goes on from VWZD01004032.1 coordinate 491,210, forward strand.
CACTGTATCCAGCCCCAGAAGAATTCAAGCCAAAACACCTGAACTCTAGGAGACAGTGTAGGTTATGGTCATGACTGAAAGGCTGGGCTTTACACAACACAAGTTATATGAAGCACAGATGTTTTTTAAATTACAGACTGTCACCAATGTGTCTGCTTCAGCCTTCCTGAATAGCTTCCCCAGTAACCTGAAAGCTTCAATCTAGAGATATTACTGCCTAAAATCTTTTTTTTTAAAATTTGAGAATGTTATTAACGTTTCTTTTAAAGGAAATTTTTAAAATTGCAATATGTCTTTAAATTATAAAATAAGTTTTCCTAGCCATTTTGGCCTTTGGAATGACAAAAATTACTTTCAACTAGAAAAGAGAGAAAAAAAATATAAAATACTGTCAATATAAAAATTTTTGAATGAAAGTCCAAACCACTTTGAACGGACACTGTCCTGGGTGTTGGAGAGAAGGAGGTCTCCAGATTCTTATTTGTCAACTTTCTTTGCCTTGTGGAACTGCAGAGCCAGGTGAGGACAGAGGAATTTTGATGAGATGGAGCCTTAGAGCTGAAGTGTCCAGGGTTGGAGGCAGAGCTCAATCATGAGGTTTGAAGCAGCCTCTCCAGATTCTGGAGGATGCAGAAGGAAAATGGATGTGAGGAATTGGTAGTCAGGAAAGAATATTTTGAATGGAAAATTTCAGCCAGCACTTAACCCATCTCAAAGCATTCTCACTGCATTCACAGCAAGGCTATCACAAAGAAACAGCATTTGCATCAGGATGTAGCTAATCAGATGTAATTCTCTTTGGAATAGATTTATAGCCTATTTTTCAAATTCTGGTATTGTCAGACCTCCCCTTCTACCTAGGACTGAGTGTTTTTTAGCTGACTGCCCAGTGATATGGCAAATGGTTTTATCATGTAGCATTGCAAAAGTAGTTACAGAAAAAAGGGAATAAACAACCTCAAGAGATCAGAAGAGGACTGCCACAGCATGTCCACCCTTATGATTTTAGTAAATATCTCAATGCAGAAGTGAAAGAGAATCATCATTCAAATACAGAAAGAGAACCTGACAGATATATAACTGCCTTGACCACAAAGCAGTTGCTTTGTTACAGTTGTTTAACCCAATACAAGGCTTACACAAGTGAAGTCTATACAAGAGGCTGGCAAGTTGTCTAGGAGATACACTTCAAATGGATTAAGAGTAGAAATGGAATGCTTTCCACACATTTAATTAGGCCAAATTCCAGGTGAAAACCACACCAAAATGATGGAATTGTTTTTGCTTGGTGGCAAACTATTTTCAGGGCCTGAATTTGGTGACCTGAAAGAAAAGAGAAAAATAATTTGTTTTCCATCATAGCAGATAGGGAGCTTGTTGTTTGGAGTGAGATAATTTTTTCATTTTAATATGTAAAAGATATAACATGTCTTAAGGGTTTGACCTGGGTAGACATCAGTCCATTTCATTAAACCATTGCACAATCCAATATGAAGATGCTTCCAGTGTAAGAGAGGTGGAAAATGAGAAAAATGGGAAGGCTGAAGCTATGAAGTGACATGGAAAGCTGAATCAAAAAATGAAGATCAGCTTCTGCTATCAGTAATTTAACCAATGTTTCTTATTTTGATGGGAACTCAGAGTTACCCAGACTGAAAAAGAAAATGGAATCTTTATTCAGGGAGTCAGCACTCTTTTCTGCTATTCCTGACCACCACTTTTGGGGGTTAACCCACGCAGCTCATGAACAGCTCTGGGTAGAAACAGATGTGCTCCTACCCATCAGTGAGCCCATGAATAACTTTAAACCCAAGAGCAGCATGCATAAGCTGTTGATACTTTGTCTCATTTAGTTTATACACTTCTAGATAAACTTAATTTTTCACAATTTCTTAAAAATGCTTTTTAGTGAGTTATAAAGGTGATTGTATCTATATATCCGTACATAGTTTCACACAGCATGGTAATAAAAGACATATACAGACAGAAATATATGGTCACACAGAGTCCCTTTTGACTGAAAATCACATAAAACTTTTGGAACTTGAGAACTACTTTTTTCTTTTTCTTTTTTTTTTTTTTTAAATGTGCCTGCACAGTCTCCTGTTCAATGCTTCATCAGATGTGATAGAAGTGAGTCTGAAGATTCAGCAAAATATTGTCCAACAGAAGTTAATAAGGTGTCACTATATGTGAGTTTGGAATAGCATAACTTAATTCAGTGGCCATAATACCACATCAGATGATGCGACTCCATTCTTGACCTTTTACTTATCTCTGTAGCCTTACACAGAAATATAATTCTCATATCATGGACAACAGCAAAACCCTCTTGTATCCTTTAAAAAAAGAATCTGACCATTTAAAATGTGCATACCTCAGACCATGTGCAATCAATAGCATTTGAAAAGAGGTCATCCACTCTCCAGGTTTTTTCAAGGCTATCAAAGTTGACTGCTAGTGACAGTTATGGTGCTGAATGATACAAATGATGATATAATCCCCTACATCTCTCAAGATTATTTGAGATGGTTGACCAAAGAATGTGGATGCTAATATTTATCACAAACTTGAGCTCAGTGTGGATTGTACTTGCTTAAACTCTATTTCTGCTATGAGGCATCTTGTACTATTCTTGCAAGTTATTGCTGCAGATTCTTGCTTGCAGAACTGTTTTGGCTAACTGTACACTTCGCTGTTTTCCTAACAATTGCCTGGTTTAAGTGGCACCTTCTAATTCAAATTCCTTAACTTTACACAACTAAGCACTGCAGATTGCTGGATGAGTGAAAGGTTGCAGATTTGCCTATCTCTGTGAGATAATGAAACCTCGAAATAGTGCTTGTAAAGCAACAGCTCGCTAGCTGTTTATGAGATACATAAGTTACCACTCATGGTTCGTTATGCAGATTCGCACATTCTGCAGGTTATTCGTTTTAGTTTTTGCTAGAAGGCCTGTAAGAATTCAGTGCTTTAAAAGTACAAGGAATATATTTACTGCATCACTAATCTGGAGTTTCTATTTTCAAACCCTTCTTACAGGGCAAAGATGAAGTTTTGAGGAAGCCCTGCAAGTGCTGAATCAAAAGCAGGGAGAGCTCGACTTTCAGTATTCCATACCTGTACCACTCCACAAACAGAGTTTGGTGCCAACCATTAATCATGAGGCTTTCTGAGTAAGGATTGTGAGTAGGTCACCCAGGTAGGAAATCAGCTAGGGCACTAGATTTTCTAGAGCAGGTTATGCCACATGACTGCTGAGGATGATCCCTCTGGGGAAACCCATCAAGCAGGCAGGGAGTTGCTAAAAGTAGACATGAGTGCCACTTACAATTTTGTTTAGTTAGAAAAAAATGAGATGTGGTCTATTGAGTGGACCATATTGTTTCCAGTATTAATGCCTGGATAAGGATCATCTGAAACAGTCTGAGCATCCAGCTAGCTCCTTTCTTTTTCTTTCTTTTTTTCTTTTCCACAAAAGGAAATTGTCAATTGTCACAGCTTATAACTGTGTGTAAATTACTTGCTCTTCATCTCCCAGACAGAAGAATCTCAGGGAATGATGAATGCTCATGATGGTCAAGGTTCAATTCGGCTCCCTAAACAGATGTCTTGAGTGTATCTTAGACAACCACATGAGATTTACAGGTAAAACAAAGGATCTACAGAAGGCCTGTGCCAACCTGTAACATGGAAGGTGAGTTAGAATTAGGTGATCTTTAAGGTCCCTTCCAACCAAAACTTTCTGTGATACAAAATGATTACAATGACCTAAGGCCTGTCTTCAATGAATTAATGACTTCTATAAATTCCCTGTTTTAGAATACCCTCACAATTAAGGGAAATTCAGACACTACTGTATTCCAAAAATAATTCCCTAATAGCTAAATATCAATTGTCTAAATGTTAATCCTAAAACATTTGGCTCCCATTTTTGTATTCAGAGTGATGGATTGTACTTGTATATCTTTAGTATTTCTTCTGAACATACCTAAACCTGAAACATTCCTAAAGCACTTGAAAGAAACAGAAATTGCTGTACACAATGGTAATATATTATTTTCCTATTACTATATGGGCTATGATTTCCCCTCCTAAGTTTCCGACCCCTTTGTTCTGTGAGATCTAACTGATGGATAATAGCTATATTCCTGTCCAGAGACATGATAACTTCGAAGTGGTTTTGATCTTCAGGAAAATTCTTACCTCTTCCAGCCCCAAACATTTGCAACCCTCCAAATCCCAACTGCGTTTTCTTACACTTTGCTAAAAATAAGAAGCAGAAAAGAGAATTTTGATGTGTTCATTACCTTATTGCTTCTTTCTTCTGGATGGGGGTCAAGGAACAAAACAGAGGGAGGAGATAACAGGACATAAATGATGATGTTTTTATTGCTTTGTCAAATTTGAGCCAGATTTTCAAAGGGCCTATTTTACCAGAATTAGGCACTTTCAATTAAAGTAGCACAAGTAAAGGACTTTTTGAATCTGCTGAACGTTTTAAATCAAAGTTGCACGCAACAGGTACAGTTATTTCAAGCTTTAGCAATAATATGAGCCCTCAGCCCCTGGGGCTGCCAGCCCCTGCTTCAGTGATAATGCAGCTGGGATGGTCTCCAGTTCTCCAAAGCCGAGCCCTGTCTGTCCATGGGCCAGCCAGAAGTCCGGACAGGCAGAAACTGTCCTGGCTCATTGGCCTGATGCCTGGGGCAGTGTCTAAGTCAGGGACAGGATTGTTTCTCCCCGCAGTTGACTGGTTAGCAAAAGCATTTTGTGAGATGGGCAGGACAGCGGCTGTAATTTAATACTCTGAAACCTCAGAAAAATGCAGGAAAGTTAAGGGCACAACTGTCTAGTGAGCTTGTACAGTAGTTCCATTTATTTTACAAATGCTGCAGGCTTTGAAATCCCAGATCATCCTCCCCAGAGTGCTCCGTGTCTGGCTGCCAGAGCAAGGAGGTAGGTCTGTGTTTATGAGCAGATGACACCAACAGGAAGCCAGAAATGCTCTCATCTCTCCCGACACCACAGTGGGAGTTTGTGTTCCCTTTAAACCACACTTCTGACGAAATGTGGTGACTGACCAAAGGTTTTACTTATTTAGTGTGCTAATGAGGCAAGTCTTTGGATGTGCACTGCTGGGTTTGGAGTCCAGCAACTTGGAGAACTGCATGCTCTTCTGTAGGATCACTTTTAACCTCAGCATCTGGAAATCTATTGTAAGCAGCATCTCCTGCTAAAACTAGGTCTCTGCTGACAATAACAGGATCAGTCCCTTTTGGTCTGCAGCTGATGACTCCTTGTTCTTATAGATATGGTCCTCACTGTTGTAGCTCTTCTATTCTCTGTGAAAAAGAAATGTTGTTTATTGTGAGGTAGAGAGAGTCTTTCTGCTTTTCTACATCCATGCCCTATGTCTCTTTATCCTGAACAAATGAAATTACATAGAGCTGTGTCTGAATTCACTCATTTCATGCGCTGTTTAGTCATAATGAGAAAAAAAGCATTACACTGTAATCTGGTATTGAGTGCATTGCACCTTGGAGCCCTTGGTTCAAAGGAGGTAATTACAGTCTTCCTTTTAGAAGTCATAGTGGGACTAGTCTTCTCTTTGAGAGGTGAGAAATGCAGAACAGCATCCTCCAGTCTCAATCTGTGTGAGAACTTAGATTAAAGGACAGGCTTTGAGAATGTGAAACGCAAGACTCTGCCTCTCCTCTTTGAGACAATTCATAATAGAAGCCTGCCCTAATCATTAATCTGTGATGTGGGAACCAAACTGGGGAGGGAGGGAACACTGTACACCTCTATCATGAATTCTTTAACTACCCTTCTTATACTCTGTCCCGAGAGACAGAAAGGGAGATGATGACCCTGTAGCTTGGACAGTATGGCACTCATTGATGTGGAAGAGCTCTGGTTCTTATGGCCTTAGTTTAAAGGTGGATTTCTTATATCATTGAGAATTTCTAGGCCTAGCCCATGCTTAGAGCAAATATTGACAGATTCTTGTTGGCTAATAGCCTGTAGGTCTCTTTTTGATGCATGTTGAAAATGCTTAAGCATTATGACTCCTTTCAGAGAGGTGAAAGATGTGTTTTTGCGTTTCCATTATTCTGAAAAACACAATAATTTTATCAAAGCCTTTCTAGGATTAATGGCTTAGTTGTAGGCATTTCAATTTGCAAAATAAATAACATCTCATCAGTGGAAATGAGCAAAGCACCAAAAGGACTGGTTAAAAAATCTCTAACAAACAGAGCTCGGGAAACTGATATTAATAGGAACAAAGAGGGAGAGGTAATGAATAATTCATGCAATTGTTTTGGAAAATATTTCTTAAAAGAAACTTAATATGTTAGGAGAAGTTTTATTTCTCAGTCTTTTCTTTATTGACTGCTTAGAGGCAGAGGTCTAGGGAAGAGAAGCAAAGAAGGAAAAAAACTCGTAAATGTGCATTTGCTTATCCAGAGGGAGTCCTTTAAAAACTACTGTAGCATCTATCTAGCCAAATGGTGACATAGCATTCATCTCTGTCATGTTTGAATCCCTCACATTTATTACACTCTTTCTAAGTCAGAAAACAATTAGGAGATGAAAATGCTCAGATGTAGGATCCAAGCCCCTTAGTGCAGGACTAACCTTTCTCACATGTTAGAAAATAACAGGGGGAAAATAATATGCTAGACAGAAGGCAAAATTATAACCTCATTTCCCTCCTCCAAGCAGTGCTTAGCTGGTGTTCTGGCATCACATCTCATTTTGGAAATCTATTTTTAGTGACCAAATTATTTTCTTTGAGAAGCACCATTCTGTTATAGGTGGTTTGTATAAATTTTGATTTGCTTGATATACCTGAACTCAGAAAAAGGAGAGAAGGAAGAAGGTTGCTCATCTAAGGTACCCAGAAGCAGTGCATTTCATTTAAGCAACCTCTATAGTCATCATAGAGAGATGAGCATTTTCAGAAGGATATCAGTTCCCAGCCTTTGTTTCTTTTGCTGCTAACTATGTATGAAATGTGGATGACCATCTTACACTAGATGCACAGAGTTGAAAGATTGAATCTAGGCCTCCTTTAACACCAGATTGCAAGTTAGAAATTCAGTGTTGCACTTTCTGAGAATGGGTTTTAGTGTCATTTGAAATCTACTTGATTTTCAGTTGAATTAAGATGCTGAGACCAATTTATCCTGGCCTTGCAGGATCCCCATTAACTGATTGTTCCAATGAAGGAAGCTTGCTGCTCTGTGACTTATAACCTGGGATTGCTCAAATATATATTTTTGAGAGGATTCCCTCACAGCCTGTGGCCAAGTCAGTTACTAATGCATTGTGCATCGCTAACATGTGCTCAGGTTTTTAGTCAAATACTGCAAGATCAGAAATTGGCTCTGTATTTCTAATGGATGGTTGTTAATTGCTATGCTGGAGATAAGACAAATCCACGCAATATGGATTCCCTAAGCTCTGACATAAATATTGGTTAACCTTTTCTAATTTTGCAGTATTGCATGGGATATGATTTGTCATGTTAAGTTGTACTGTGAGTCTGTCAAGTTCTGTACTCTGAATCTTTCAGAGCCAGATAATTCAAAAAAGGCTTCAAGATAAAAGACAAACCCTTCCAGACAACATGAGAGTTTGAGGGAAGAGCCCAGGCTGCAGGAGAAAGGGGACAAGGAGGCATCAGGAAGTCTGTCATGCATGGCTGGGTGCTTCAAAGCTTGTTCATAATTAAGGACCACTGAACATGAGAAACACAGAGTTCTTTCATATTACTGAATCAGCACATATTAAATTAACAGCCTGGGTCTGAAAGAATCCTTCATAAAAATTGGTTTTCAAAGTCATTCAACCAATAAAATTAGCTGCAGCTTTTAAAACTGTGCATTAGAGCCAACATCTAGAGCCTTGCTTTAGAAAACATGTCTACCTTTTCTCCTGTCTTCAGCCATCTCCTGAAGAATGTCTTCCTCCATTGTCCTTGAAAAAAGCTGAAGAAACCAGCCATAACACAGCTGACCTAATTTAGCCATTAAAGATGACATCTATGCCTGAGCTTTGAGTACTTATTTTAGACAACGTATTCATGTTGTGCTCTCACATTTTCCACTGTTCTTCTTGCTTTGTGTTTCCCAAACTACTTAGACCAGGAGCGTTTATTTCTTCCATTATAGTTGGCTTTACTTTTTTCGGACATTTTCAGTCTCTTTGTGATATCAATTTGTATAACTGATTCATTATTATTTAATAAGTTTATTGTGCTTTAAAGGATTCTGTGCTAGCATGTGAATTCATATATTAATCAGGCATGTTCTTTCTTCTAATGAAAGGTACATTAAAAATTTTGTTATAACAGCTAACTCTAACATTGCTTGTTAACAAGTAATTGCTAATATTTTTGTAAAATAGGTTCTAAAATAAGTTATTTATTAATTTATCTGAACCTAGTAATTATTTCATAAATATTAATAAAGAACATGCACACATAAAATTACACACTCCTCACATAAAATTATGATCCCTTACCAAGCTATCATCAGTTAAATTTATGCTTATTATGCTTTCATGTTTGGTGAGAATACAAAGCAAAAACTATTTTAGAAAATTTTCACTCACTGAAAGTGGCATAGAAATCCATCCAATTTTTCAGATTAACTGTGACAAATAGTTCTTGATTTACAGCAGAGGTCTCTCTAATTTACTTCAGAGAGTGAAAGAGATAAAATTACAAATAATCCAGGCTATGATGAGGCAGCACTCGTACTACTTAACTTTTCAGGAGAACCCTTGGTAGCCCAGTTTGTCCAGTGGTCTTGTACCTCCTCCCCTTGGATTGTAGAATTGATGACAGAAATACCATCAGTTTATGAAGTACCTGCTAGTTACCTCTGGCGAAGTACAGTACAAACAACACTCCAGAGACTGTCATCTTGACAGTCTAAACTGCAGAGAGGTGAGATCTGTATGCCCCACTGTTATGGGTTTAGCCAGGTAGGCCTAAATTTAGGCTTTAAAACTCAGATTTGGGCCTGAAATTGTCAGCTGCCTTGAGCTGGGCCCGGGCTAGCTGACAGCTGACCTCTTCTAGCCAATGATTTTGTATTCCACCCCATCTTACATCATCTCAATAGCAGTAAAATCCAGTGTGTGGGAGTGGCTTAGGCAGTTCCACCTTGGCTGAGGTACAGAGAAGACACCGTGCTGTCCCAGGAGGGATGGAGAGGCCCAAGCCCACAGCACTGGCTCACCATCATGTTATCTTAGGGAAGTAAAATGTTTGTTCTTAGTTCTTCTCTTTGCTTAAGTTTGTCCTTGGGGAATTGACTTTTTTTTAGAATGATTTGTAGTCAGAATGGTAAAATCTGTGCTTATTGGGGAGTGGGAAGTTATATATAACTTGTGTAAGTGTGTGTTATATAGTAGTTTTCTTTTAATTTTCTCTTTTCTGTATAAATACATGTAGTTAGTTTCAGAAGAAACCTGGCTTTAGAAGTTTTTTTCCTCTCCCTTTTCTTTCTCCCTTTGGCTGGTTGGGGGGAGGAGGACCCTTTTTTCTCTGTACTTGGGCAGTTGGCATTTTGCCAGCTCAACCCAAGACACCCACCACATCAGATATTCAGATTCCAGTACCAGTATATCCACTGGAACATAAAATAGAGGACTCATCTCTGGTTGGTTACCTGTATTTCTACCTTTCTGGTCTAGCGGAAGGTGTCCATGCCCATGTTATGAGGTTTGGAACTACATGATCTTTAAGGTTTTATCCAACCCTAACCATTCCATGATTCTATTTCCTTCCCCAGAGAATCACAGCTACCCCAAAGAGCACAGCAAACAGTGGTTGAGGGTAAGCGAGCTGAAAGTGCTAGACTACACCTTATCTGGGGACAGGTCACAGTTTAGATGTAGACTTCCCAATGTCAATAGAAGGAATATATAAATTAAGAGGGGAAACGAATGAATGAAATGAACTAAATTACTTGTCTGATGGAGAGTATGATGTCAATAGACCTGTGAATGTTATCCTGAACACAAGTCCCAGACCTGTGGCTTGTCTCCTGGCCCATGCAGAATTGCTGCCATTACATGTGTTTGCGCAGTAGGAAATATCTTAATCCCATAAGGGTATACGGCCAAGGGTTGAATGCTGGGTGATTCATAGGTAAAGATCTTTTCTGTCAAACCTAACAACAGTTTGACTAACTTTTCTAGATTGATTTTTGTAACACTGCCCCAAAAGGGACAGAGTAGGCTATGGTGGAAGTGAAAGTATAGTGTAATAGTTAATGTTTTCATTCTGCATGCAGGATGCAGATCCTCAAATCCTGCTCAGTCATAAAGATGTGAAAATTTTGGTTATAGGGAACAGGAAAGAGTAGAAGTTCCCTTGTATTTTGTATAATGGTAAGTGATGCCAGACCCAAGAACATAAATTTTGAACTATTTTACTGTTGCTGCTTTTTGATACAGTATCATACCGCTCTCGTAAAACACACAAAAAAATTTATCATGTAATACATTACAATTTTTTTTGACAATCACTCATTCTACTACATTTCATACAACCATATTACATGTATTGGTAACATTGCAAAAGAGCAAGGCACCTATTATCGAATCATAGAAAAAAGTACCCAAGCAGAGAGAATTAAAAATGTCATAAAAATTATTAATGGCATTATTAATAGTCAGGTCCTTGTCACAACACATTATAATATTTCCTTTGGAGGCATTACAATGTATCATGCAGAATGGACAAGATGACCTAATAGATCTTTTCTATCTTTTCTCTCACATAATCATGTCAATCAGCACTATAGAGTCATAATAATTTATATCTCCTACTGCTTCCAGACTACATTATTGTAACTCAATCCTGCTATATAGATCTAAAAACTGCGACTGGAACATCAGTGTTTGTTTCACCTGCACTCACTGTCAGTAGAGATGCAATAAAGCTGGGGACCCATATTATTGAATATTACTGGCAAAAATGGTTGGCCTAAGGGTTCAGGTGACATAAACTCATATTTTTAGTAGACTTCAGCTCTTTTTAAAGTTGTGTGGGGGAGAGAAGAGGCCAGACTCTGAGTATTTCTCACATGCTGTTATTGAGATTTCCTAGGTTTGTCAACTTTCCTGGGTGGAAATAGTGAATACATACACACACACATGAAAAAAAACATGGTCAATATTTTATCTTAATAGTCATAATTTGCAAATGCAGACATTGTATTTTAATGTATATGCATATATATGTGGTGATTCCAGTGTGTAAACTGGTTATTATAAGTTTCACTATTCTTTTTAAATATTACCTATCAATCATAGTTTTCATTACATATCAATTCAAAAGTATGTAAAAGAATAACCCAGTCATAAAGCTGTTTACTCATTTCATTGCAATTATTTTGAAAGGATTTTTATCAGGTTCTATATTATTTAAATTCCTTCTTCCCATTTTTTTTTAAATTGTGGAATTTATTCTTCTATTCCTGTGTTTCAATTATGAATGGATATAAAATATCTTAGACTTTAAGATACTAAAGACTAAGACTTTAAGGGCTTGAGAAAACGTGGCTTGGGGGGAGAAGACTAGCATTTTCTCAAGTGTAACATTTTCCTGCACCCATTGTAGCTTTTGGTATGCATTATTTTTTATGAATATAAACTATATCAATCCTCTTGAAAAGTTTCACCCATTCAGTGATGCTTAGGATTCTGAAATGTCAACATTTTGTAGAGAAAGTAGCTGAATCAGGCCGAAGTAATTGTATTAGTTGAAATACACAGCAAGCAAAATATGAAGTCAGGTATTTGAAGGTATTTGAGGGCAAACTATTTCTGTGTAGAGAGGTTTCAAGTCCCATGAATGCAATGTTAACAAAACAAATCCCTCATAATTCCAAAAACACTCTTACAAGTGAAAAATATTTGAAAATCTATTATGCAAAGTGAAAGAGGAAATGATAATGAATGTATAAAGTACTTTTCCCCAGTAAGCAATATTTGACCCATTACGGTGTCTGGAGAAAAAATATTCCAATTTTCAATTAGCCTGTGGACAGAATAGTGTTTTCCAGTGTCATCATTAGCAGCTGCAAATGATGATACACTATTAAAATTCTAACTATTTAATTGCAGCAGATATTGTAATATTCCTAATAGATTTTATTATTCTGGAAATGGCTATGTCATTTTATGACTTTGTAGTACCAAAAAAAAAAAAGTTAGAAAAATGTTCATTCCATGGTTTAAGGCATGTGTAATGACAGAGAAAACTGTGCCCTTTTAAAAACAAACAACATGTTTTCTCTGTTAAAAAAGGAGGAAATATCTTGTTTGCAATAAACAGAGTTTTCTTGTACAAAACTGGATCATTTCAGGCATGGATGAGTGCTGAAAAACATGTTCCATTTCCTGTCAGAATCAAATGATTAATATGACTGAATATCTGCTATATTAGAGTAAAGTTTTGCTAGGACTTCACAATCACTTTGTCACTTTATTTGCACATTTTAGCAACGAAAGAAATAAAGAGTTTTATTTTTCAAAGCCGTACTAGAATGATTTTTATGTTCTGTTCTGTTTGCATGCTGTCTTATATATGATAATCCACCAAGAAACACTATAAAATACAAATTATCATTATGGCACTGTCTTCCTTAGTCTGTGTAGGAGTGGGATTTGAATAATTGAAAGTACAGAAATCCTTCTCAGCCTAAACCTTAGAGCAAGGTCACTATGTCCCTTCTGAACTGCCTGATCCTCACATAATAGAACAAAGAATAATGCTGGAGGACAACCAACCATAGAAGTTTAAGCCAGAAATTGAGAGATTTCTGACCATAACAGCAAAGATAAGAGTTTGGTGCATCACTAAACTCTGGTGTTGAAAATGGAATTCCTTGAAAATTAGGAGTATGAATACAAAGAAGGGTTTCACTTGTCCCTACCCCAGAAACTGCCCTGCTCAGAGATGAGCAAATTTGTTCAGCACCACAAAAGCTCATACATTCCTAAAGTTAAATACATGGTAGGCATGTTTAGAAAAGTTCCATTCTAAGGAACGTGGCACCAAAGTGCTGGTTTTGCTCTGCTGCAGTTCAGTGAGTACTCAAAGGATACCTAACCCCTCAGTCCTGGGAAGGTCTCCTGCAGCCAGAAATGCTCAGAGCACACAGGCCTGTGATGAGTACAGTGCAAAAAGCTAGGGCAGTGCCTGGCAGTAGGCACATGAAGAAGTGAGAGGTGAGATATGAGCCTTGGAGCTTTACCTTGTTGTGGGTGATTGAAATGTAGATCTCCTTCTCTCCTCAATCCAGTGATCCCAAGCCTAGCTTGCTGAGTCAGGGCTTGATCACCTTGGATTGATGATGAGGTAGGTAGCAAAAGGGACAATACAGAAGGCACACGGTTCTTTAGTAGCACAGTTCTGAAAGAAGAGATAATTGGATGCCAGTTCTTTTTTCCTGGACTCCTAGTAGGGTTTGCATTGATTTCAAAATAAATTTCATATAGCAGGAAGGGAAAAAAAACCTGAACAAACCATCAGTTTCTAATCTCACTGTGACAATCCTATAACTCATAAACTGTGCCTAGCACCTTGCATGCCCAGGAAATTTCTCTGGCACCCTGTATGTAAAGTTCATGCCCATGGTATTTATTTGATACAATCGCATGGATGTGTCTAAAATGCTTAAAGCAAATAGTCCATGGTCTAAACTGAAATCAGGTTTAGTCTTGGTGGGAAAGCAAAGCCTTAGCATGCCTGGGGCTGGACTAAAAACAGCAGTGCAGGTGAGCAGATTCCAGCATGCAGAGTGGTCCCTTCCACCATTTAACTTCCTTACGTACATACACCAGGGAGCTAACTTTGCTAGTTGCAAAAATGTATTCCTGCCTCATCCATGGATACAGCAAACAGCCAAGGTCAAAGCAGTGAGTGAATATACAATAGCCTATACAAATAAAATAGTTAGGAGCTCAGCTTTATTAAAAGGCGTAAAACAGTTTATATCACTGAAGACCAGTGTGGCTTTGTTTTGTTTGAACAGGTCAGATATTAAATGTTCTCAGGTGATCAAAGGGAAAAAAACCCCAACCATACAAAAAAAAAAAAAAGAGTTTCAGGTTCTTGGTACTTAGCTTTCTTTTATTTTAGAGTTGAAAAAGATCTCATGAAGCATCATTTTCATGTTTAGATCCAAATACTTTTACAAATCCAAACACTTGGAACTTCTGAATGTTTTGATTATTGCATATTAACACTCAAAACTGCAAATACCTTTTACATTCAAGTCTTACCTAACATAATTTTTTTCAGGAAGAAATCAATCATGAAATGTGATAACTGTTAAAGTTCTGGTCCATTTAATGTCATGGTCTGTTGAAAATATTGGTCATCTTTCACTAGGACTGCATTTCTTTTCGCATTTTTATTTTCCATCTATTTCTGTAGAACATTTTGTATGGTATTTATTTACCTTTATCTTTGAGAAAACAAAAAGTTTAATCCTGTAAGTACAAAATTAATTGTACTAATCCTTGCATACTTGTAGTATATGAAACATATTTAAGGCTGCATTTTAATAATCTACAGGAAATTAATTTTTATACCAGCTGTATACTAAGGCTGACATTTCTAACTCAAATTTCTGTACTGCTTTTTAGCTTTCAGGCTATTCACTTGCCAGGTTTGGTATCAAGCATAGAAGGCTGTATTGAGTCACTGCTCATTTGAGTGGTAAAATTCAATTTACAGATACACAGATGTTCTGAGGTCTTTTGAATTTAATGAGGATGACTCACACAGATGAGTAAAGAGGATGGACTTTGAGTCCTCTAATGCTTTCTGAGATCAATGCATTCCAGATGAAAATCATTCAGCTCAATCCATGCTATCAACCTGCACTGCCCATTATCTTTGTCCTCTTTCCTTGTCTTGCTGCTTAAAATAGGTGTATTTTAGAATGAACTGGTTTTAGTGACCATTACCCGGCTCGCAATAATGACATGACATTTCCTGCCTTATTTCTATGCTCCACTACTAATGGCCTGTATCAGTCCTTGAAACGTTTTGTTGTATTGTTATTCTTTATGTAGAAGTGGCAGGATGCTATGTTTGTAAGACTACTTTGCTAGTATAATCAGATGATTTTAAAATTTAGAGTTCATAATTTTATTTTTAGAAAAAAGTTAGAAGTAGCTTTAGGTAAGTACTATTTGTACATATGAATTTGAAACACTGCAAAATATTGGGGCAAACATATACTATTCATGTCAGTGATGTAGTCTCACATGGATCCGTGAGCATCTGTGAAGTATCCCCCCACAATCAGGAATTATGCTGAACAAGATTTATGGAATACTGTTGAGAAATTGCATGACAACGATTTACATGAACAGAGATTACAAATCTTGTAATTATTTGGAAAGTAGAACAATAAAAGAAAATAAACTAAAATAAATTAAATGAAATGATAAATCTTGAAAGCAGTCAGGTCAGGACTTTCTGTCTCTCCATCAAATTATGGAGAAACAAAACATGGATTCAGTGAAATCTAAAGGGCAATTAGAACTAGAAGGATATAAAGTAACCATGCTCCTTGGAACTTGTCTCAGGATGTTTTTAGGACCAAGAATTTCACAAGCAGTGAAGATGAACCAAGTATCACAAGAATTTTTAGAGTTGTAAAAATTAGTACTACAAACCTTTGGATAAGAAATTTATGCTTTAGGGTTTAATCCAAATTTTAGTTGTCATGCTGAAGAGGAGAAGTAGAAGGATTAGTATATACTTCAATTATCCCATGTTGGTCTAGTACCTCTAAACATCTGGCACTGCTTATTGTCAGAGGCAGGATTTTGGACTAGCTGGACCTTGATGTTTGAAAAATAATAGCAAATTTAATGCCCAGTTTCATAACAGCAATTTCTGGCTCAGAGCACCTCTTTCAGGATAAATCCCTCTGCCTTGTCCCTTCCCAGGAGGATGATCTCTCTGGAGGTATGAAGGTAGTCCTGCTGCCAGGAAAGGCACATAGAACCAAGGAAACTTACAGCAACACCAAGCGCAAGCGGGACCATACAAGTAGGAAAAGGCCAGGTGGATCTCTTTTCTTTTCTCTACCCTTTTAAGTGACCATTTTTCAAACATGATTCTCTGTGAGTGTGTCTGTATTGGTGCATCTTTATGTGTATGTGTGGTGGGGGATCAGGGACAATGGAATTTTTTATCTGGATATGGCTTTGGGAAACAGTTTTATTATAATCATACTATCAAAAAGCAGCTTATATTCTATTGCCATTTTTGCAGGGTTATCGTTTGCTCCATAAAAGAGTCTGCTGCCTGGCATATTCAAAGCAATATAAAGTGTGCTGAAAAACATCAATCAAGGCTAAGACAAAACAAGGCAATACCAATAACAAGAATGAGGATGAATCCATTTATTTAAATCTTCTAAGTAAGGATTCACTAAGGGGTACCTTCATAGCATATGAATTAATGTCCCCTTTTCCTATCTATGGCTTTACGTTACCAACATTTATTGCAGTATAATTCTTGCTGGTTTCATTCTGGCTCGTATCCAAGGTAGACTAAAAATAGGTTTTAACTAGCTATATTTCAGCCTCAGGTTGATGAAGGATTTCTCGATATTCCAGTTTGTGCAACAACTTATTGTCACTGTGATGTGTATACGTGTGTGAGAGGGAGAGGCAGGGAAAAAAATGAGAGAGATTTTTTCACCATCTTACACACACTGTGGAAACATTGCTTCTTTTTGTTCTGTCTCAGAGTCCCTCATGACAAGAAAGTAAGTTAGACAGTAATTTCTACCATCCAGTTGAATTTGTGCTCAGATTTTGAGAAAATGTCTGCCAAAAAAAGTATAAGACACCGTCAAGAGTGCAGGAATGCACAGAATATGCCCATCAAGGGTGTGGTGAATTTTTGATCATTTTACATTATCTTATAGTTGCACCCCACAGTCTGAAATAAGGAAGGAGCAAAATTGTCTCCAGCACAGGTCAAAGCTGTTGTGAAAGACATTTACATTGGTAGGAGGCTTTTTTTTCTTGTTTCAGAGCCCAGAATCCTTGTTGCATTTTGAGGAATGGGAGTGAG
This sequence comes from Sakesphorus luctuosus, assembly GCA_013396695.1. NCBI lineage: Eukaryota > Metazoa > Chordata > Aves > Passeriformes > Thamnophilidae > Sakesphorus > Sakesphorus luctuosus. Next base: position 508,344 of record VWZD01004032.1, read on the forward strand.
CAGTTCCCAGCAGCGGTCCTTCCCTTTCCCCTATGGCAAGCAAGTAGAGTAATGCCATGTTAGTATTCCTAAGCTGCTCCTGTGAGACTCTTCTTATTTTTTGCAGCTCTCATACAAGACACTAAGCACATGGTTGCTCAAAAAAGGCTTTAAACTCAGCCTAATGGGTGTATTAACTGGGTGCACTAGAATATTGAATATTGAGCCTCCTTAAAATATTTATATTAAATATGCTTATCCTATAATGACCATGGTCCTCTAGATCATGGAGTTCAATTGAACCCTGAGTATGATAATATTTAATTTAAGATTTCTTAGGCTACTGAAAAAGAAAAGAATACAAAAAACTAGTTATGCTATACTAAGAAGTTTGGTAGAGAATTTAACTGTAGTCCCCAGTCCTGATTGTGAATTTCATTTACAGTTTGAAAAAAAATAATGCTTGTGTGTTAATGATTGTGTTTATATTTACTATAATGCTCTATTAAACAAGAGAGAAGAAATTCACTTGGGAGACTATGCTACAGAATTTTTGTGATGTAAGCAACCTCTTTTATTTTTTCTATTAGGACCAAAAATGATAGTGTTCAAAATTCAGTTTGTTGCGATCTTCTCATGTGTTCTCCTTTTTTTCTAGGCTTTTGATAGTGTGAATAAGTCTTGGCTCATATAGTCTGAGTATTTCAAGCCTTAAAAGTACTGTCTCCTGAGTTCAAAAAACGTCAGATGCAATCAGTGCATTTCAGAAAGAATTGAGGCCAGCTCAGGGTTGGAACTTATGACTTTTCATTTGTTATTTTGTTTCTGGATTTCACTGGGGTTTGTGGCAATTTTTGGGAGCATATTCCCTTTGGTTCTTACCTTGTAGAAGCCAGGCAATTGCTCTTCAAATATTGTTCTTCTGGATATTTTCTATCATTTTTCAATGCAGCATCAGTGCTAGCAACCTAACCAATTCCAGGGCTCAGGCACTATCTGTATACTCATTGCATGTTTTCCAGCATGACTTTGACCTGAGTCAACTAGTGTCCTCTGAACAATTCCCAGGAGTAAGCACAGGCTGCAGACTATTTCCAGTAGGCTGCTTGAAGGCAGCTACACTCCTTGGAAGCACAGCATGGGCACATCTGGCCAAGCTGATGATCTCAGAGCCAAAGAAAGGGTCCTGACACTGTTAAATTTAGCAGTATAGATGTAGTGTGTGTGACCAAGAGCATAAAAAGCACTTGGCACACTAATCCTAACCTAGTAGCTTGGACAACCACTTGGGAAGGTTCCAGGTGAAGTGCATGCAGAGTTTCCTTCAAATAAAAAAAATAGTAGTTGCACAATATTTGATAAATTTCCCCCTTCCCCTTTATGTGCCTGACACACTAGCCTGTAAGGTCAGGCTATCTCTTGCTGCTCTCTGTCTGTCCCCATGACTGCAGTATTTGAATTTCAGCAGCATGTGCTTAGTCCCTTGCAGAGATGTCAGCTGGGGTCCTGGAAAGAGGAGAGCTGCGTCAGCAGGGCACAGTGCCCAGACTGATTAGTTCTGCCATGTTGATGCAGCTATGCCTCTTCCTGTTCCACAGTGAGGACATTTGGAGACATCTGAGATATTGTTGCCTTGCACAGACATAAGGACAAACAGGCTGCTACTAAAAAATGCAAATGTGCACAGCACGGAAAATAAAGTTACACATATCCCAGCTTTACATTTGCACGCATGCTGCTTCTGGTTCAGAGTACAAAGGGAGTGTCAGAAATGGCTGTTGCATACAGTTCAGCTTTCCTAAATCACTAAAATTGATTTCAAAACAATTTATTTTTATCTACCATAACATGGCTATTTGCTCCATCTGCCAGAGTTTCTCACATTGATGGTTGTCAGTGCTCACCTTCCTGTCTATAGTAGAGATCACAAGGAAATAGAGGCTTGGGTCTGTATTTCCAAAGAAGGCAGCTAATGTTCCATCCTGCAGTGTCTTAAGGGACGCCTAAGTATAGATACCGTAATTCTGGTTGAAGATACTGGGAACTCTGGCTGAAATTGACTCCTTGCAATCACTCACCAGGAGCAAAGGACCAGCCCATCTGCCCAGGAGCAGATGAAACCTCTGTTGCTTCTAAAGTTGCCAGTTGCTTCTAAAGTGTGCAGGTTTGCTGTAGTTGTGCTCAAGTACAGTCCTGACTCCTGACTGGACTGTGGGACCCTTCTTTGCAGTGCTAAACTTTGGGCTTTCTGTCCATGCCTTGGACCTTTTCAGTGGCTGCCATTTGACAGAGATACAATCAATTGAATGAGATGTAATCTGAAGGAAAGGAAAGACATTTGAACTATTGTTGACTCTGGTGTCAAGCCTTAAGTGCATTACTTCAAATCCTTTGTGATCCTTTTTAATCATTTAAGATGGTGACTGGATAATTTCTAATTTTCATTGCATCTTAAAAGTTCTCTGTAGAATCTGAGAGCTTGAGTCTGCCTCCTTTTAGCTAGAATTCAGACACAAAACAAGTACTTGGGCATTTGTCACGAGTAAGGGGGCTGAAACCATCTGCAATAGGATGTGAGGGAAGGAGAGGTAGAAGAAGAAGGGCATCAGATGTCGATAATGTAGAAACTTCCTTTGTTGGCAGTAGGTCCATGCTAGAAGATTTTCTCCTTCTTCAGACACTTACTTATTCCTACCTTCACAGGATATTTCTTGCCAAGGCAGCTGCTGTTCTAATTATAGAAATCTTTTACTGGTTTTTCTTTTACACTAAAAGTGATTACTTGATGTGTTTACTAGCATAAATTAGCAACCCTATTTCAACTTTTGCCTTTTTAAAAGAAGGTAATTAACTTCAGTTTTCTTTCCAACCCATTTCTAGGCACAGGTTTGAGCATGCCCATATACTCCCAAACCATGCTCATGCTCATGCATCCTTCAAGTAATAATCGGCTCAGATACCCCAATCTGGACACTCCACTGCCACAACTGAAGAATATGTTTACTTGACTCCTTTTCCCAAAGCCATGTGGTATTTCAGGGGCTGATCTGGAAGCAGGATAGGGTAATACTTCTAAGTTGCTCTCCCTTTACTTTTGAACCTTGCTTGCTTTTCTCATTTGTTATCATCCATTCCTTAAAATAAACTCAGGACCATCAGACCATGCAGTGACTCAGATTTATGATACACGATGAGTTCCATTTAACTCAGATAGCTGAGCACAGCTGAAACAAAGCAATGGGACTAGACATGTTTGTGAGTGTTCACAGAAGGTGAATTATTTTAAAAGTGGAGGAAGAAGCTATATTATATTGCATATGGCCTGTCAGGATTGATTTTTAGATTACTGTCAAAAGCCTCACATTATTTCATAGAATCTAGGGAAATAGCAAGAGTGGGAGAGGGAGTGGCATAAAAAAGAAATCAAATTGGTTGTTACACAGTATGGCAGATCCAGCATAAAGTTATATTTTAGTCCCTCATCCTGAGACTTCGGATAATTCCATTAACCGCCAAACTGTTTTTGCCTCTGGAATTTTCATTTGAGGTAAGCTACACACAGATTTTACAGTTCACTGATTATTAGAAGTCAGAGATGTTACAGTATTGTGTTTGAGTGAGATAACTTGATTTGCAGCATATGCTAGGTATAACCCCCAAAGCATGTCCTGATTCCAGGACTGAGATTAAGGTACTACGGGCTGGTAAAGCTTTTATTAAAGGAACAGTGCAGGAAATGAACCCATCAGTTTGCTGTATGTAGACATTATTTAGCTATTAAAAAAATATAAACTAACAAAGAGTGTAAGATTCTAATCTTAATTAAAATGGAGTAAATACAAAGCAGCTTCAGCACACAAATAAACAGTCTGAACTTACATTTCTATTAATGGAGATGAGAATCTGTCTTAGTAATTATGAATTTACTTCAACATTTGATCTAATATTTGCTGTTGTCTGTGGCTCTTTTTTTTTCAGCACAAGAATGTACTTTGTTGTGAATCACTCACTGTGAGACCTCACTCCTCAGAGACATCTTCCCAGAGAGATCTTTCTTTATTCTTGCAATGACTAAGTGGGAAACCCCAAGGTGAGTGAACTGAGCATATGTTTCGCCCAGGGAAATGTGTGATCATCAGAATGGCTGAGATATGAATATCTGAACCATTAGATAAAATCATTTACATAAGGAAAAATGTTCTTAAAAATCTTTTCTCATTCTCACACAATTTATTTTTCCTGCTGTAGTTAGAGGGCACTGTATTCCTTCAGTGTTTTTAGGCTGCTAGCAGATTACGTTATAAAGGTAATGTGACTATGCTGCACAGTTGAGGTGGATTGATTGGCATGAAACATAAACCTATCAAAAGAGAAAATCAAGCAGCCTGATAGCTCTGCTGTCAAGGCACATTTATCTTTTATTGCAGCCTTGGCGATCCCACTGCCTGGGATTAAAGAGCTAAAATTCCATTTTGATCGTTGCAAAGATCTTGACTTAGTGTGAAAATTTTTCATTAAAATTTGTTTTCAATAAGGGCTGAATTTCTGAAAACACGTAACCATTTTTTTCAATCTCATCCAAAATGATGGAGACTTTCACAGATATTGAGAATATCTGTCTCTCCACTCCATACCCAGCAAAATACCTCCAGTGTTTCTCAAACACCCCAACATTGCTATATATATTTCACACATGATTTTGAAAACTCTTCATTCACCTTCACAGCAGTGTATCAACACTGAATTTGTGCACTTCTCTTGACTGGCACACCACAAAGACATAGGCACTGCACTCCAGATTTGTCCTTAAGAACATTCCCTCTGGCTTCCACCTTTTACAGGCAAATTCTAGGATTTTCACTCTGCTAGTATGCCTTTAAGGCTGAAACTGTTTAGATCATATGCTTTCCATCAGCATGTTAGGATTTTCGAAAGGAATCAGATCAAGCTTGTATATGTGCATTGCTTAAACTGCTCTCAAGCTTCCAGAAATGAGTTTAAATAACCATTTTACACCCATTGCAACACTGGGCCGGCCACAATTCAAGACCAAAGTCAATTTTCTCCACATAATGATGCAGATATGCAAAAAATATGTCAAGCCCATTGTTTTGGTTTGAATACTTTGTCAAAATGTCAAATATAAATTAAAGGACAAAAGCTTTCTCCCCACCCCACCAAGAAAAGGGAGGGAAAAAACTTCTGGACACTTAAACTTGAACTTAACTAGTTATATATTTATACAGAAATGAGAAAATTAAAAGACAACTATAATGTAACACACATTTATTATAATAAATAAATAACTTTAAAAAAACAGATTCAAAAGTCAAATATCTTTAAAGAAATATTCTCTCTCCCATTTGCCCAAGCTGATTTACTCATTACTTAAACTCCCAGTTTCACTTCCAGTGTGGTAAAAGTGGGGACCTAGGACCAAAACCACCAAAGCAAGAGCAGAGAACACATGTGGGAGCACACACTCCAGTCCACTGGAGGCACTGACACCCTGGTACTACCTAATCTTTTCTGAAGAAGTTGAAGTCAGTAGCTGGGACACCAGGTCAGGGTGTTTAAATTACCAGAGTACAACCCTGAAACAAACAACGTAGATCAAGAATTAAGTACTATTGTTCCATTTTTCCACAAGGGTTAAGAGTCAAAATGTCAGGGAATAGCATTTTCTTGTCCTCACATTTCCTCATTTTGAGTCCAGTACAGGGCAGGAGGTTAGTGCACCAGCAAGTAAGGATTACTTATCGATAAAATAAAATTTCCACAAAGATTTTTACCAAGCAAATTCTAAGAAGCACTTTTTTTCCTGAAGTGCTTATTATTCCGTGTATAATTAGTCTCCTCTACTGTTAAGGCCAGTAGAAAGACGTGCTGGCAGTCCATTGTGGTGGTAGAGGACATAATTGAACTCTTAACATTAAAATACTGACTGCTCTCTAGGCAGACTTAATGTACAGTGAAATGTGAAGTGTGGATCATAATGATTTGTACTTAACTCCGTGCCAGGACAAATATCAAGATCCAACCCTTGAAGGCATGCTTACGTAGGCCTCCCTACTAACACAGAAGTTATCATGCAATTTGGTCAATTAATGATGTAGGAGATGATGAATTTTTAGTTGCCATCATGCTTCTTGTTTCATACATGATGTATTTCAAAACTGAAAAACTGAAGTTAAGAAAAGGAAAACTGGAGGATTACTGTACTTAAAAATTAAAAAAAAAAAAAAAAAAGAAAAAAAGAGAGAACCAAACCCAGCCATTCTTCATCATCCCTCAGCAACTCTGAGATGTATCAAGTAAAATCAAGAAAATAGATGTGGTGCAGCCAGAAAAGAGTGGGTTCAGGAGATAGGGTAGCAATTTCTATTTATTTAATCAAATCTCAGTTTACTCTTTTCAGATTCTCATTTTGGAAGCCAAAGATCACATCTGCTTTTCAATCCCAACAGCATTTCAATGGCTTCATTTGCCTTCCAAGCCTAACAAAAAGTTCGTGTTTCAGATAAGCATTAGACAACAGTTCTGAGCAGTTTTTTTCTAAACTGTCCTCACATCTGTATGTTTGTTGGATGTCACTAGGACCCTGCTTAGGTGATAGAGTACTATTTCCCTGCAGCGTCTGTCATGTGCATTCATGAATCTGTGGTTAGGTATGACCAATGTGTTGGAGTTTTCAGCTGGTAGAGTATACACAGTTGTGTAGTTACATGGATTCTAGTGAAGCTGTGATAATTTATACCAACTAGGAGTCTGATCATAACATTCCATGTTTTGTAAACATCTCCATGTATCTTGCTTTTGGACAGGCCTTTTAGAATAAAGTGCACACTGCTAAAAATCCACAAACCTTATTGGCCTTGTTATTTTTGCTTCTGTAACTGTTACTTATTTTTAATATTGTCTGCAAATCATTTTGGGTGTGAAACTTTTGTTTATCAAAGTAATGCAGGAAAGTAACCTCAAATAGTCATTTGCCTATAGTCTAGTCTTCTTTTTGGTAAGATACACCAAGACCGGTGGAACCTTCAAAAAAAAAGACAAAAGCCAAGGGCAACGGTTGCATCTAAATTTTCCACCTAGTCACAAGGTCTCAATTATTATCACTTAGGAAAACACGTATCTATAAAAATCTTGATTGTGCTCTATCTTTTTACAGTTGAAATAGATTTCTACTACAATGCCCTTTTTACCCAAAAGTACACATGCAGATCATGCAGATGATACTAAATTGGGAGGAGCTGTTGACTCCTTTGAAGGCAGAAAGGTCATGAAGAGAGGTCTCAACAAATTAGAGGACTGGGAAATCACCAATCCTGGGAATTTTAGCAAAGAAAATTGCCAGACTGCACCTGGGATCGGACAATCCTGGATGTTCATACAAACTGGGAAAAGAGATGCTGGAGAGCAGTGCTGCGGAAAGGGACCTGGGGGTCTGGGTCAATGGAAAGTTGTATATGAGTCAGCAGTGCCAGGAGGGCCAACCTTGGGGGTATCAGGCAAAGCATCACCAGCCAGTCAAGGGAGAGGATTATCTTGCTCTGCTCTGTGCTGATGAGGCCTCACGTGGAATATTTGTGCAGGTTAGGTTCCTGCAATATAAGAAAGATCTTAAGCTGTTAGAGAGCCTTCAAAAGAGAGCTATGAATATGTTGAGGGGCCTTGAGGGGTAGCCATATGAGGAGTGGCTGAGATCACTCGGTCTGTTCAGCCTGGAGAAGAGGAGACTGAGGGGAGACCTCACTGCAGTTACAACTTCCTCATGAGGGGAAGAGGAGAGCCAGGCACTGATGTCTCTGATGGCCAGTGACAGGACTCAAGGTAATGGTATAAAGCTGTGTCAGGGGAGGTTTAGGCTAGATATTAGGAAAGGTGTTTCACCCAAAGGGTGGTTTGGGCACTGGAACAGGCTCTCCAGGACAGTGGCCACAGCATCAAGCCTGACAGAATTCAAGAAGCATTTTCACAGTGTGCTCAGCCTCATGGTGTGGTTCTTGGGGCTGTCCTGTGCAGGGCCAGGAGTTAGATTTTGATTATTCTTGTGAGTTCCTTCCAACTCAGAATATTCTGTAATTCCATTTTTCTACATACTCATCTCTGGAAGCAATTCAGAATTGTGCTGTCTTGTTTTCCATCAACAGATTTCTTAAAACTGACCTTTCCATTATTTTTGAGTATTCTTTGTAGCTTTTGTCTGATTTTAGTTTGCGTAAATGGCTCCTGAGATGACTCAAAGTAAGGCAGTCAGTCATATGCATAAACAATACACCGAGTCCTTCCAGAGAGGCACCTGCAAACACTAAGATACCTCTGGAGCAGTTGCAGTTCCAAAGCTGCAATCACTCTGCTGAAAGTTACAATGCAACAGATCCTTCAACACTTTTCTTGAGCTGGGCATAGACTTTATCAAGGATGGGTCCTAAGTAATGCTTTTGACATAGGTTTTGGAAGGCACTGCTTGTAGAATCATTGTCCTCTGAAAATACTAGTCACATAAGGATTTTTGTTTTAACTGTTAAGCTTTATATCATACCTTCCAGAATAGATGTTATGTGCAATATTGTAATATAATTCCTTCTTGGCAGCAGAGACAGACTTCTCTAGCACTTTCTAGTCAATATATCCATTATATAGTTGAGGGCAGTTCTGTTTAAAATTAAGAGGCAATGTATTTCTCATGTTCCATTCAAGTCTCTCTCTGTCTGTTGAGTTCATGTTTTCCAGGGAATCTCTCTGTTGGATAACTGCATATAAGCTTTATGGTAACTGCATGAGAATATAGGTCTACAATCTTAATCCCTTGAATAACTTCTTTATCAGGAAAAGATTCACTGACTAATTTTGAAGATATGGATATACCGAACTATTATCAATATGTTATTTGTAGTTGACTTATTTTTGTACCTGATTATATAGTTTGTCTCGAATTTTCTTATTACTGTGGCAATTTCTGATTTCAGCTTCTCACTCAGGACTTAATTATTCAAGAATCCAATTGCTCTGATCTGAGACAGTGGGGTATGTAAATAGTCACCCTCCTTAGATATGTAAGGATCTAATTAAATAAACTGGATACTTGCATGTTTAAGGTGAAAGGAAAATCTAATTAATCAACTTGGGACATCTAAGTCTGAGTTCTGTCACTCTTGAGAGATGGTCATAGAATCATAGGATCAGAAGAAAAGTAGAAAATGTAATGCCCAAAGAGATGGAGAAATGTTTGCTCAGAAAACAGAGGCCAGAGGGGAGCCTTTAAAGACATAAGAGGCTTGATACAAACAATAAGATAGTAAACTATTCTTCACTTCTATAGAGGATAAAATACAAGGCTTAAAATTGCAGAAAGATTTCATTCAAACATTAAGAAATTTTTCTACACAGGAGATAGTGATGCACTGGAATTGTCATGGCAGTCAGTGGAATTTTGTTAAAGGAGGGTTTTAAGAAATAGGTTAAAGAATTATCAAGTAATAATGTCTGAGGTACAACTGATGCTGGTCTGGGCAGCAGCATAGGTTAGTTAACCTCCAAGATCTCTTCATAACTGATTTGGTAATTTTTCTCTGTGATAATTTGAAGAAACAAAGTTAGATGCCTTCATTATTTAGTCCATATGCCTTTGTCCTTCTCTGTAACAGAGAATACAAGCATTTACCCAAGCACTGAGGCATACTGTGAGGGTAAATTCAATAAGGATTGTTAGGTGGTCAGATGCAACAGCACTAAGTAGGGAGCTGGAAAAGATAGCACAGGGTGAAAACTTTGCTAGATTTGGCCAGAGTGCTTGGACTGAAACTCTGTTATCAGCATCCCTTGGGCTGCCAAGCTGTCAGTAACAGCAGAATTTGAACACTCATTTCATTGACTGCTGACTCAGTTCTATGTGAATTGAATAGACAGTTTTTAGATCAAGAGGCAAAATGTAAAAGGTCCTAATTCTACAATTACTTACACATGAAGCTTAATCTACTTGAGTGGGACTTTTAAATGTGGCTGTTCTGATACACAAAGATAATGATGGATGTAATCAAAAGCCTCTCTGGATTGTACCTAAAGCATTCTACAATTAAGTGGTAGGTTTTGATCCACAGAAACTGTTTTATTTATTGTTCTATTGAAAATAAAAAGCAGTAAACCCTCCCCATCCCCCCAAATCCCCAAGCCAAACAAATACTCAACTTGATAAAACAGACACATATGGATATACTTCTGGAGTAAGTTACAGCACCTTCACAGATTCAGCAACACTGGAAGTTTCAAATAATTTCTTTATATAATGCTATCTATTAAAGCTCAACATTATTATGTGTTTAGGTGCTTGGCATGTAAAAGTAAGATGTGTTTTTTAACTCACAATAATAACTTGTCAAAACTCAGAGGTTTTTCTCTGTTAAAATACTTGAAGGCGTTAAATTGTGTAGACTTCATGTTGTTTGATAACGGGCTGATTTGGTCAGCCATTTGAATACATCTGTTTGCATTAAATAGATGAACTGTGGAATTTATCTATCCTTTGTGAGACATCTGAAATGTAGATAGCTATGCTTGAATGAGTCTCTCACAGGCAAGGGAGAAAAATTAGGGTGGTCAATGGAGTGTTCAGCTCATCCTAAAACAGGTCAGGTGAAATTGTCTGCCTTATTGAAAAGCTCATACTGTATTTTTAAAGAAGTGTAGGGGAGATTTGGCCTGAGTCCTGTAGGTGCACAACACACAGCCTAAGAGCTGACAGGCAGGCAAGGTCACAACGACCCTGAGGCAGCCTGAAGAAGTAAACAGCCTGGAAAACCCCAGGTAAACAGCATCTGGCTGGCTCCTAAGGGGTGATGAGCACTGGCTTTCCAGCCAATGGAAGAAGTCCACGAGTACATGTCTAGGAGACCCTCAGCCTATCCCAAGCTGGGACTGACCGCGTGTTCACCCCCAAAACCCTATAAAACCTGTTTACCTCCCGAATAAAGTTGGAACTGTTCTTGATTTTAACATGTAGCACATGACTCTATCTCTATGGGAGTACGTACATGCGAATAGAAGCCTAAACCTGAAGGCCGTGTCGGGGTAGGCAGGCAGGGACAAGGAGAAATCTCTTGCTATGCACCCCAAATTCCCCAACAAAGAAGTACAGCCACATAGTTATATATATATTTTACAGATTGCTGTTACATGTAGAAAAAGATAAGTGTTTTGTATAAGGAGGAGTTGCCAAATTTGAAGTGTTTGTCTTTTGGAATATTGGCATAGGGGTTCCCACTGTGTTTTCTCCTGACCTGCTCTCTCTGCAGCGTTTGCACATGTGCATCAGGTGTATAAGTGTGCACATGTGGCTGGGTGTTTGCAAATGAGATGAGCTTTCGTGCAAGAGGCTGCACACCAATGTTTCTGAACTTAGAACTTTAAGGTAAATAGTCTTGTAAGATTTTGTACACAGATGTCCTGAATACAACATTGAGGCCAAGTAGTTGTTAATGGGCACACGTAAAGAGAAATCAGTTTTGCTACCAGTGTTTACTCAAGTTTTTAGAGAGAGGGGAAATGAAAGAGAGAAGTTTGCTTTAATGAGGGTCTTGTCTCTCATCAGCTACTCTTCTACTTCCAGGTTCTGAAAAGCTTAAAACATATATTATCCTTCCTCCAATTCCCAGCACATCACAAGAGAGTGTCTATCAATTGTATCCTTACATATACTGAGAGCTTTTCTGAAAGCCAAAGAGAAGAATGTATGAGGAGAAACATTGATCACACTGCTATAACTGTAACGTGAAAGGGAGGAGGGAGACAGAAATGCAAAGATTTCTAGTCTTAACTGTATTAATAAAAGTTATTAGCTATAAGCGTCCTCGGAGTAATCAAAGCTTTATGACCCCAGCACTGCCCTCCGGACTCTGGACAGAACACAGGCTGGAAAGATTTTTGACTCCCCTATGAGGACCACACTTAAGCCAGGGAGAAATTATTAGCAATAAGTTCTAGACAATCAGAGCCTTATGTCCCCAACACTGTCTGTCAAACTGCTGGACAGCACACAGGTTGGAAGGGTTTCTGACCTCTAATATGAATCCACACTTAAGCCAGAAAAGAACTTTTCCCACAACTGCTCCCGAAATAACATTTATTAATAGAAATATGTGACAGTTATTGTGGGTTCCGCTTTGCCAGTGATAATGTTCAGCTGCAAGATTGTATTTAATTGATAATAAAAGACCCCAAAAGAAACTAGCACAAAACACATTCTACAGAGACAAACACACTAAACTCAAGCTACAATAGAGCAATGTATCCCATTTTCACAACAGACAGAAACTAGCAACAAAGAACTACTAACTAAAAACACAGCCACCTAAAACACTTACCTAGACACTCTCTCAATAACATAGGACAATAAAATATCTTGCACACCACTCTCTCTGTAACACAAAACAAAAGGAAAGAACAGAACTGCTTCTTATCAACACACATGTTGAAAAAGAAACTGCACATTGAAAGTAAAGCAAGTTACTGTAGTTGCAAAACAGAGCTGATCTTATAAAGTAAGAATAGCAAAACACAATAACCAATATAAAGTAGCAAAGTGTGAAGCAAGTTACTGTAGTTAGTGTTAAGGCAGCAAAACAGTCAGGAAAGAAGATGCTTATAAAGCAAGAATCAAAGTAGCTGTTAGCATAAGATAAAAGATAAAGTGTATAAAGGAATAAGCTTTGTGAGAAAGTAAAGTTCAGAAAGTAAAGTATATAAAAATAGAAAGCACATAGTCTCCTCACCCCTACATTGTTCCAGGAGGCGGGAGGAGACAGGACAAGCTGCAGCAGCTACCTTCACAGAGTCGTGGCATTTTCCTCTCTCTGCTGGAGTTTAAACTCCACACTTTTTATACCTTTTTTTTCCCTTCATGTGGTTTTGTGACTAATAGTCAATCTATTGGGGGAGGTGATGCAGATGCTTGAGGGGAGGTGGCTCCTAGAGTAGTTATAGAAGATACCGCAAAGGGAGGCCATGTCATTCCTTAAACAACACTCCATCCTTTGTAAATCTTACCAGTTTGAAAGCCTTTGTCCTCTGCTTGGAGCATCCCTCCAGGGGGCTGAGGCATCTCCCTCAGCCCATCAGGCCTTATCAGGGGCCATCACCCCACAATAACTTCTACGGGATGTTGATATTTTTGCTACTGATTTTCTTTTCTTATGAAAAAGACAAAAAACACTTGCAGCATTTATAGAATAGAACAGTAAAAGCCAAGCTAGGTACTTGAAGCAAGTCTGGGGAAATAAGGATTTAAACTTTCAAATGCATTTTCATAAATTTATAATATAGAGGGTGCCAAAAATGTTGTCTCCCGATCTCAATTTAATGTTTTACTTAACATTTACAATACACTGACAGTTAATCTACAAGGGAGTTTATCATTTTTGTAAAATAAAAATATGTTTTATAGGTTTCTTTGCTAGATGAAGTGAGAAAGAATAGCTGGTTTGTTTTTTTTTTTTAAATGTTTAAAGATTAGGTTAGTTTTTAAGTGAATAAATAGAATTGGATTTATATAATAATCCAAATGTGAGAACCCTGTTTAGAAATTAGAAATTTCATATTCACTACTTCTGACTTTTTCAAGATATCTGCACCAGGTACTGAAGTGTGGAGCTCTTAAGTGAGAAATGCAATCCTATACTTAAAACATTCTAGTTATGGAATTTGTTACAAGCATGTGTTGTTAATAAGTATATAATTTTAAAATCATTATGATATCTAATTACAATATAGGTAGTGCTTCCAGATTCTAAAAATATACCTTCTAGAGATAAGATTGAGATTAAGTAATTACACAGGAAGTTAATGTACAGTCTTTATTAATCAGTGGTATTTACTTGCATAAAATATTATGCAGTTACAGTAAATTATAGTTTCAGTATAAAACTGTAATATATGTACCTGAATTATCATTATCATTATTAATGATATATTGCTTGAAGGTATTCTCCCTAGGCTGGTGATGTTCATTGTGCCATAGGTAGAGTGCTCAACATCTCTATCAGTTTTCTTTCTTTTCTTCCATGTGAACACCAGTCTGGATCCACTGCCAAGTCTCTGTCTGTGTTAATGTATTGATGATGAAAAAAATTCAAAGACTGTGTACATAATCCCATTTATAGTTGATCTCTTTAACTTTTTTCTTATTATGAGAAATTGTGAAGCTTCTTTTGCTCTTTCCTAGGGAATAAAGCCATAGGCATTATCCAGACTACTGTGTCTCTGCTGATAGTGCAAAGACCATTTTCTGCCAAAGGCATCTTATGCTGCCAATGCCAACTTCAAATGTCTCTAGTACACGGTATAGTCAGCACTCAGCTGCTTCTCATTGTTCAGACAGCACCTCTAAGTGTATTACCTTGCTCTAAACCCAGTTCTATGTAATTGGTTTTTGCAACTTATGCTTACGGATCACTAAATCAAATGGAAATTTCAAACAAAAATATGGCAGTGGATATGCAGCGAATCAACTGCAATCTCCGTGCCTGGCACCAGGATGATGTCCTGGTGTACAGATAGGGCATGGTTTCAGATGCATCATTCCAAGCTCTGGCACATCATTTAGGTCTAGTGCGAAACAGACCTCACAGAGCTTTGTCCAAGTATGCAGTTGTCATTTACTTGAATCTTTCAGACTTCCAGAAATCTCTGGAAAAAATGTGCTGAACCTGCTGTTATTATTAGAAGGATGAAAAGAGGTAAAATCTCCTTATTGCTTCTGAATTCCTTCCCCAGCAATAGCCTGGCAGTTTCTCCTCCTACAAGTAACAGTATTTGCAAAGTAAACTGTTGTTTCTCCTTTGTTCAGCAACTATTTCTGTTTCTGTGTTACCACACTTCAGAATCTCATCTGAAAAAAACCTAAACTTCATGGTTTGGGGGTTGAATAAAAAGTTCAAAATATGAAGTGAATGTAACCCACCTCACAGTAGCTGCTGGTATCAGGCAATCTGAGGAAATAGTATGAGGGTTGGGAGAGGGATTCAATAGGACATAAACTAAGAAGATCAATGATATCTAAAATGATAATATAGATAATGGTCATTTTGTGCCTCTTTTAAAGCAAAATATCAAAGTAGCCTTCTCTGATACAGGCAGAAGCAGATCTTGG
Source organism: Sakesphorus luctuosus (assembly GCA_013396695.1). Taxonomy (NCBI): domain Eukaryota; kingdom Metazoa; phylum Chordata; class Aves; order Passeriformes; family Thamnophilidae; genus Sakesphorus; species Sakesphorus luctuosus. The sequence goes on from VWZD01004032.1 coordinate 523,471, forward strand.
CATGGGGAAAGGGACTGTTTGTTGCTCCAAAGGATTGTTATATTGAAGATGAAAAAGTTCAAACTGCTCTGCTTCTTCTATTTTCAGAAAGCTGCGTGGTTTTATGTAGCACACAGAGGCTAGTGTAGCAGAAATTGAGTCAATGAAATCGTTCCCATTGATTTCAATGGATATTGGATTGATGTCTGAAAGAGAGAGTGAATGCATTCTCTCTACAAGCAATAGTCTCATCTGCTTTCACAGTACCAAAATTTCTACTCAGGTCCCCCATTTCTGAAAGGAAACAAGAAACCACCAAAATCTTCCTTTCCTTGTTCAAATATTCTATCAACAGTTTGGTGTGCTTTTGTTCAAAAATCTGCGGCTTCCTGAACAAAGTTTGGTGCAAAAACCAATGTTCTAACAAAATGACATATGGATACTCAGCTGACCTCTACAAACAAGCCCATGGGAAGGGCATGGTTACAGAATTCCAGCTGTATCAGTAAAAACTCTGGCACATTTTTAGAGCTGGTGTTTGACAAATGACATGCAGCATTGTCCAAGTGAACTGTCACTTGTAATAAAAATGTATGTTGGATTACATCTATACATTGTAAGTGGGATGAAACTAAGCTACCATAAATTAGCAGCTGGTATGTGACTTTGTTTCCTTTCTCATAAGAAGCATCTGCATTTGCAAACAGCAAGTAGTGAGTTGTGGATAGGGATTAAGATTTTTTTTTCTCCTGAACTGAGATTCACTGGGTAAAGATCTGGGTGACTTGTGTAACTCTACAGTTTCTTGTGTATCACTCTTTTCTGTCTTCTTACTGCCATTGTATGGAAAACTAACTCATAACATCTCATCCTTTTAATAGTCTAAGCCTCATGGTACAGTTTTTAATTTTGATAACGCTGTGAGATCCTGAGTCTTACCATCAAATAATGAATGCTTTAGGATATTAGTAAAGAGAGTCCTATATAGATACAAATAATCAGCTTCCTTCACTGTGCCTTTGAAGTCCTCTTTTGTTTGCATTCAAGAAAGTCTTTCTGGGATCAAGTGCAAATCAGGATTCAGTCTTCAGCCCTTCCTTACCACGTTCTTTTGCTAAGCCTGTAATTAGCTGCAGATGAAACTGTAGCTATTTAAGTGTTTAAGCACCTGATTGCTTCTGGAAACAGATACATGTCTAAATTACAGGGATTTTTACCTTCTCTCTGCAGGTTAGTCTCTGGCGCCAGAGTAACTTGGGCCAGTCCTTTGTCAGCAAATGCAGAAGGAGATACCTGTTCACAGCATTTTCACAATAGAAGAGTGGTGGTGCAGGCCATTTTTTGTAACTTTGTAGGCATTATTATGGCATAGCATTACTTAGTATTTGTATACATTTAAAGCTCAGAGGAGACAAGAAGTTTTCCCAGTGTGTAACTGGATTTACAGTAGCATCAAGGCATCCAACTCAGAGGGGAAATCTGTGCTAAGGCTTCAGCTATGGCTTTTCTCAGGGAAAGGAAAAAAAATACATGTAGAATTTTTCATTCAAAGGGTATCAACTGTGAAAAACAGGTCTCTTCCAAAAGCATTAGGAATGGTGGGCGGCAAAGAAAGAGCAAGGGGGTTGGTACTGTTAAGGGATTCTCAGATGCAGAGATCCAGGTGTTATTCAAATAACATGAACCACTGGCATAACTGCAAAATCACGCACTAATAAGATTGGATTGAGCGTTGCCTGGGGGGGCTGACAGAAGCTCAAAGGAGAGCTTCTCCAACACACTACATTTGTCTTACACAAAGGATTTTTGATTCACTGTGGTTGAATTCAGATACTCTACTTCCATTATCACTTACCCTACTAACACAGCCCATTGATTTTACTGCCACCTCTGTTCTCTCTCATCCTCCTGCATCTGTTTTCCACGAAATCAGTGTTAGAGTCACTGATTCTAGAGGTGCTGCCCAGCCCCAGCCTGTGGTCCCCTCACCCTTACCTGCAGCAGCAGCATGGTTCTGAGGCTGCTACAGCCAAAAAACCTTTTCACTGACAGGACGCTACACTTTAATATTGTCCAGCTGCCACTGGCCTCTGGCAGGCTGACTTACTCCAACAGTCATTATTGTGATAAACACTGCTACTTACAATATGCACCCTAACCAAAATGTGTTGCAGCTTGTCAAAAAGCTCAGTGACAGGTTTTTCTTTCATATGATCTATCTCTTATATAAACTTCCATACACTTTCTGCAACATATATACACATTGTCTATGTCCACATCATAAATATAAAACATACATATACATTTGCTCAGATACTTATTCACCAAACCAAGTACAGATATATGTTCAGGAACATGCAGTACCAGAATGATCACCTTCACGATTGCTCTTTAACAGGAATCATCACTGAATTAAATGTATATGCATCTATGCATTTATTTTATATATATGTGCGTGTATGCATTTCATTTATAAGTTAATAGTATTTTCACATGTATGAATAAGCCAGTGGAATTATATTGTATAAAATCTAACTGAGCTGTTAAAATTTGGGTGGTGATACTACCTTGCCTCTGTAAGATAATAAATACAAAGCTTCTTTCTCAAATAGAGCATAGCTACCTCCCTTTAAAATGGGAATATCCTTGCTGTGCAACCTGTCTGCCCATGTGAAACCAAAAATCTAAAGTTATGATTTACCACTCTCTTCTGTGCCTAGAGAGGGAAGAGTAACATTGCATTGGAACTCTAGACAAAGCCTCAGTTGACTTTCCCTGTTTCACTGACCAAAGCAAAATGAAACTCCCTACAGTTTTATTCCAAGTGGAATTGCCTGTAAGTACGTGCAGAAGAGAGGCCTCATTTTGGAACTTTCATCTATGATACAGAAGTCAGAAATCTTTTATAAGTAGCAGATTCATGCTGAGCATCTAAATTCCTCTTTCCCTCAGCTTCAGGCTTTTTCTAAAAGAACCTGAGGATCTGGTTACCCTCTGACCTCAATGAGAAATCTGGATTCTCTTAAGGTCCTTAAACATACTGCATAGAAGCCTTTAGACCAAGAATTAAATGAATTTCAAACAAGTCAATGGTCTACCAGTCTCTGTTGGCTAGTCTTCATTATTTTTCCCCAAACTCTAAATTAGCCCAAGTGGTTTAGTCTGCAGATTGATTTAGCCTCAGCTGAAATCGACAAGGATTTTTCCATTCATTTCAGAAAATGCTGGATCAGACTTTACTCATTCTGTGCCTGAACCAAACCTTAAAAATGTGAATAAAGTGCCTTTTATGCAGTTTAATGGGTTTGTAGTAATTCCAGTAGTTCCCTATTTAAAAAAAAAAAATTACTTATTTCCTTAGTAGTCTTCCAACTAACGTGGTTTTGGCTTCTTTTTCTTCATTGCTGCCCCTCCCAGTTGGTTCAAATTAGCTTGCTCATAGTAAATGGCAGCACCGAGACAAAGACTCAAATAAACACAGAGACCCAGCTATTTTCTGAGGTTTGGTCCTCTCCAGATACGAGAGAGGGAAGACAGTAGAGAAACCTTGTTCTGTTTCATAGCTACATAAAAGACATCAGTCCCTAAGGTTACTTCTGCACCATGTTTAGGCAGTACAATGTAAGCACTCACTTCAGTGCACTGAGGACATGTCACTGCCGGGGAAGCTGCGGTGTCACCAGTCACAGAAACTTGTCTATGCAGGCACTATAATTTCACTGACATTAATTCTGAGCTGGCAAAATTGTAGCGAGTCTGATACATCTCTCTGTGCTGTTGTAACACTCCTACTGCAGGCTTAGTTCCAGTTCCATCCCTGAATTTGTACTTTTAAAGCATTGATGTACAGGGCATTGAAGTCAATGGAGAGATTCCCCATTGCAAGCACCTTCCTATGCTTGTCTTACAGTCCATCAGCCTGCTGAAATGCCATGAGTGAGGTGGAAAGGAATTACTTATGCATTTTGTTAGATTTGCTTTGGCAAAACAGCCTTAACAATCACTAAATTTAAATAAAATTTTAATTACTAGAATGAAACTTAGATGTGGTTGTTGTCTGGGGCAAAGTATTAGTATGTACTCCAAATTAAGACCTGAATACTTGGTAAAATACTGTGGGTCATGAGAATATGATTCTCACAGTCACAATGGTGTCTCCTTCTCTATAGTGAATGCACTTCAAAAATATTGCAGAGTAGTAGAGCTTATGAAGATCACTTAACAAATGATGCTGAATACTCAGAAAAAAAAGTATTTTTTAAAGCAAAAATATAAATTTTGCTCTCACTTTATAGCCAGTAGCTGCATTGCTCTGTGGATTAGACTTCAAGTCAGTATGACCCCTAGCTGCAGCACTTTGTTCCCTGGATAGTGAATTATGCACCAGAACTGGTGTGCATTCTGTCACTAGGATACTTACACAAAAGAATCATTCCTTAGAAATAGGAGATTTTCTAAAGCTCAGCATTCTTTAAATTATTTCAGGATAAAATCACTATGATGAATTTCCTGCTCTGGTGTGTTTGACTGTTTTGGTTTGGTCTTGGCTGTATTTCAAAACAAAGCTTTAATAAACGTGACCATTGGTTTCCAATAGAAGGGTTTTCATCTGAAGAGCATGTTATCGATGGCTGTTCTTGTTTGCAGCACTTGCACTCCCCACGGCTCTCTGCAGCTGACTGCACTGACGTCATCTCCAGCACTATCGACACATTCTTTTGTGTGGTGTGAATGAAAAAGTAAATTGATCCCAGTGGGGACTGTGCTCAGAAGGAACAGGAAAAAGCTGCCGCTCTGACAGCTATAGATGGCATCAAATGTCTGCTAGTACAGTCCTTGCTTTGACACTCAGATTAGACAGAACACCACTTAAGGAGGTGTCTTTATGCCCCTCAAAATATAATGTTTTTTGGGGGGGCTAAACTCAACACATGAAAATTAACAATAATTAAATGATAAAGGATGTAAAAGAGAGCACTTGGTATCTAGGAGGTAATTTTAGAAAGGACAAATATTATTATGCTAAATTTATGGATGAGGGAAGCATAATCTCCTTGGGGCTGTGGAACAAAGGCAAGGAATGAAGTGGAAGAAAAAAATGGTCATCGAATCTTTGACTTATGAAAAAATATCCATTTTGGAGAGTTGAAATCATCTATGTTAAATAAATTATGCCTGCCAGAAATCTGGCTTTACATATCCTGAATTCTAGTCCTGAAGTTAAGTATTTATTACAGGAATAATGTTTCTTATCATGCAAAGGTGGACTACACTTAAGTTTTTTTTTAGTTTCTGTTTCAATTACGGTTTTATATAAGCATTTGTATCAAAGAGAAAAAAAAGCAGTTATTTTCTAAGCTTTCCCTACATTTTCTACATTTACCCTCCATCACTATCAGTTACTATATTTATAATGTCTAACATTTTTATCCTTTCAAAATTCTTGCAAGACAGTTCAGTACCTTCCTTCATTTAAGACTAGTATACATACATGAGTATGAGAAAGATTAGAGGAACAAATGGTGGTATGACTCAAGTTCCCTAGAAAACCTGTGACAAGGCAGGAAAGGAAACTAAAAGCTGAAATGACATCCCAGAAATGCAGTTGTGGCTCCCGTCACACAACAGCTGCCACAGCTGCTACCCTTATCCCCTCTCCTTACATCAAAGTGGACTCTAGTTATGCTACAGTGTAATGCTGTCAGTATTTACATACACTCAGGCATGTATCTGTTGAGGTTTGGCCATTTGATTTGCAAGTTATTTCCTCTTTATCATAGTTCTTCTTCTTTATTATCCAATATCCTGTGAATGTTATGAGTTACTTGACCTGGCAGACTTGGTGCACCTCCTTGTAAGGCAGAGCTATCAACGTCTTACCTTTTCTCTGCAATATGGACACAAGGGGAAAGCTGAACTATATGTGGTTTCTGGAATGCTAACACTACACTTATAACCATGACATTCACATTCTTGGAGCAGACTAGTAATATGCCATCATAGCAACAGGTGGTTGCATCCAGACATACTTTATTAGGAAGGTGACTTCTTGTGCAGAAAATCATCACAAATTTGGCTGACCCCCATGAAAAGATATATTCTGCTCAAGTCCTACTTTATAAAGGTGTTTGTAAAGAAATTACTTGTAACCCATTTCCAGGCTGCTTGATCTTTACAGAAAGATATGCTGTAGATAATGTCAGTAAAATTGCATAACATGACGTCATTAGTGATGGAACCCATAATTCCCCTTTAGTAAAGGAAGGAGAATTAGTTGGCTAAGTCAGACAGGCTTTGACTAACTTAATTTCCTTCAGGAGCTTGCACAGTTTCATTGTGGGGCAGAGCTGACCATGTGATTTCTCTGTGCACACCTGGTGCGTTGTCTTATCCTTAACTGTCATATCCAAAAAAGAAAAAATAGTGTTCCATTGTAAATGTTATCTGGGAAAAAAATAAAAAAAAATAGAGCCTTTTATTTCCAAAAGATAAGGGAAGAGTAGAATCTGTAGGCTGCAAATTTACCAGATTAAGATGCTACTGCTCTTTCGTATAATGGAACTTGACTCAGTGGTACTTGTTGGATTTCAGTGTTCATGTGCTTTAGACCATTTTCATCTTCTGGATCATAGACTCCAGAGAAGAAGGGAAGAGTAATTTTTATTATCCTATTTTAGTATTTGAAGGGTCATTTTTAATTTTTATTATCCTATTTTAGTATTTGAAGGAGTATAAAAATAGGTTGATGCCATGGGCAGAATATTATCACTGCCATTTTGCTACATTTAAAAAATATATATGCATTTCAGGTATGGGATTTTCCCCATAGATTTTCCATATATGTTTACAACAAAGTGACCTAGTCCACAAAGGAACTTCTGAGTGCTACCTGCATAAAAATCAGGGATAAATAAAGTAATTTTTAATGCTCCACCAAGGACTTTGTGGGTTTTTTCCCTTTTTTATTACTCTGTTGAGTGTTACTATAAATCTTTGTCAGCATAAAAGTAGAAATAGTTTTTCTCTGAAATTTCATCTAAGCTGGATTTTTCAGGCTCCCATTAAAAGAGGTGCTTTAGGGGCCACTGAAAAACTGTCTTATTTTGACATACTTGGAATTACATGTTTTTATGTTAATTAAAAAATGGAGTTTGAGAATAAAATTACTTTTTTCTGCTAAAATGTTCTTAACATTTAAAAAGACTGAAGCTCAAGTGAAATGTCACAATTTTTCAATCAAAACAGTAGAAGTGATTTAAATGTCTTATTTCTTAATTTTCCTTTTCCTCCACTTTGTTTTTGCTTTTGTTTCTTTTGAATGGGTAAAAAAGGAAGAAACTGGGAAGAAATCATTCTGTTTCACTTAAATAGGCAATCTGGTGTCTGTCCTGCTTTAGTCCCATGAGAAAAGCATAACAGATGTACAAAAAGGACTAATATTATAAAACTGATAAGTTTAACAGACATTAGACTGCTAAACTGCTCAGTAACTTCTTTAATCTCACCCATCCCATACCCATACAGCTGTGATAGGAGCTTGAAGTGCATGTTGTCAGTCAAAATACCCTTGAGCAGGAAGTTCCAGAACACCAAAGCACTGTTTGGCAGTGACCCATCCATCACCAGATTAATACTGAAAATTTGAGCCATTATGTATTGATGCATAAAAGAATGATTCTATGTTGGAAACACAATCTTAGGCGAAACAGCCTGGGTGTCCTAATAACTCAATATATATTAACAAATGCCCCAAATATAAAAAAGACTAAGGTGATGCAAACACAATGGATTTCTTTTTTCATAGAAACAAGACCGTAAATTGCCCAAGTACAATGCATGTTATCTCCGCTGGACTGAATGTGTAGCTCATATGTAGCTATGGTGTTTGTTGAGTAGAGGAAAAAGAAGCATCAGCAGCTTGGACTTAGGGCTGTTTTTTCAATCCTCAATTATTCTAATTAACTGTTGCCCTGGAGCAGAGTGGCAGAAGAGGACACATCAAAGTTTGAGAGACATGTTTCAGATATTTTTGGTACAAGTTCTGGTCCTTTCTTCAACCTCCTCATGGCTTTGCTGTTTTTATCTGCAGGAGATGGTGTCCCTTTCCTGTTCTCAGAGACTGGATATTTTTCATCTGGTCAGGCCAAAGAAATGATTCTTGTGGTCTGGAGAGTTTCACAAGAGCAGAAAGGAGGTCTTTTGGTGTGATGGGGACAGAAGTTGTTAAATATACTGCTGATCATAAGGGCATTATTGACTGACCTGACAAGTGTGATTCACCATTTAACTAGTGGATTGGCATGGCACAAATATTGTAGAATTCCCTCCTTTGACTTTGACACGAAATTGTGGAAGATTATTTTCTTTTCACCTTGTAAAGTTTCCTATCTCCTTGGTGTGTTGAGAAGGCTATCTGAGAGCACCAAGTGTATTTATTTTGGGGAGAAATGACTTGGGAACATTACAGAATCACAGAATCACAGAATATGCTGAGTTGAGAATATGCTGAGTTGGAAGGGATCCACAAGGATCATTAGCCCTGCACAGGACCATCTCCAAGAATCACATCATGTGCCTGAGAGTATCATCCAAACCCTTCTTAAACTCTGTCAGGCCTGGTGCTGTGACCACTGCCCTGGGGAACCTGTTCCTGTACCAATCACTCTCTGAGTGAAGAACGTCCTGCTAATACCTAATCCAAATTTCCCTGACAACTTCAGGCCATTCCTTTGGGTCTTGTCACTGGTCATCACAGAGAAGACACAAGTGTCTGCCCTTCCTATTCCCCTCACAAGGAAGTTGTAACTGCAGTGAGGTCTCCCCTCAGTCTGCTCTTCTCAAGGCTGAACAGACCAAGTGCCCTCAGCAGCTTCTCATATGGCTTCCCCTCAAGGCCGTTCACCATCCTCATTGCCCTCTTCGGATGCTCTCTAACAGCTTTATACATTTCTTACATTGTGGCACCCAAAACTGCACATGATATTCAAGGTGAGGCTGCCCCAGGGCAGAGCAGAGTGGGACAATCCCCTCCCTTGACCGACTGCCAATCCTTTGCCTGATGCCCCCCAGGACATAGTTGGCCCTCCTGGCTGCCAGGGCACTGCTGATTCTCATTTAACTTGCCATCGACCAGGACCCCCAGGTCCTTTTTACAGCACTGCTGTCCAGCATCTCATTCCTCAGTCTGTCCATACATCTGGAATTGCCCCATCCCAGGTGCAGAATACGGCACTACCCCTTCCTGAACTCCATGTTCTTGGTGATTGCCCAGTCCTCCAATTTTTCAAGGTCTCACTGCAGGGCCTCACTGCCTTTGAGGGAGTCAACAACTCCTCCTGGTTTTGTGTCATCTGCAAACTTGCTTAGTATCCCTTCCAGTCCTGCATTCAAGTAATTTATGAAGATATTAAAGAGCACAGGGCCTGAGATGGATCCCTGTGCAACCCCACTAGGGACAGGTTGCCAGTCTGATGTCACCTCATTCACTATTACCCTCTGTGCTTGACCCATGAGCCAGTTGCACACCCACCACATGATGTGTTTATCTAGCTGTGGGATGGACATGTTGTATAGAAGGGTCCTATGAGAGGCAGTATTGAAAGCTTTACTGAAATCCAAAAAGATGACATGACTGACTTCTCTTGATCAGCTAGGTGGGTTACCTTGCCACAGAAGCAAATCAGGTTTGATAAGCAGGAGTTTCCTCACCATCCCTGGAGATTTTTAAACGCAGATTGGATGTGGCACTGGGTGCCATGGTCTAGTTAATGGACTGGAGTTGGACCAAGGGTTGGACTTGATGATCTCGGAGGTCTTTTCCAACCCAATCGATTCTATGGTTCTATGATTCTATGAAGCTGTGCTGGCTGTGACTGGTGACAGCGTTGTCTTTCAGGTAGCTCAGTAAGTAAAGTCTAGAAAAGTGCACCAGTAAACCACCATCTGGCAAAAGTCCCATGTTTTCCCCATTCCTGATCTCAGGAGTATTCAAAATAGTTGCAGGATGAAAGGGTTTTCTGCCTGTTATCAATGACTTAGGCCATCCTCTTTTGCTGACTCTGGCTCTAGGGTGTCCCTGGAGAAAATACAAGCAGCAAAAGTCTGTAGCTATCACAGCACGTCTATCTTCTTCCTTGGAAGCAGATGTCTAGTTCAGGAACTTCCTTTCCTTAAAGATGTACAGCACTTCAACCCGATCTTGGAGGTAAATAGTCTTTCAAAAACAGAAAATACATTATTTTCTTATCTGTCACTGGTCACTTTGGCACTAAGCTCCTATAGCTAGTTTGGATCTCCATGTTGTTCCCTGTAAAGCCAGAGTTAGGTTAGGTCCCTGCCTGAAATCTGTCATGAAAATTGAAGCTGAGCCAACAAGCAGCCTTCACAGTGTTCCCGTCCTGGGAAAGTAAAACATGTCAGCGGAGGAGTTTAACAGATTTGTTGTCATGAATATAATTTTGAAACAGAAGGCAAGCTTGTCTCATAGCACAGTCTGTGGACCCCACGATTAATGTTGCTATTCAGCCAACATGGATTCTTTATCCTCATGTACCATAGCATCCGACTACTGGGCTGACACTTGGCTAAAAGAACAGCGTGCCTCGCCTTGGGTAGGGCTATTGACATGATGCCTGCAGCACATGGACTGGTCACACTGATGTAGCTGTGACCTTTGGACCTCCATTCTCCAACCACTCTGCAACCTCCATCAGCCTGCTCTGCAACATAGTTGTTCATCAGCTTTTGCTGTGTTTCATTCTGTACCAATTCCCAGTTCCCTCACACTATGTTGACTGGTATCTTTCTGCTCCCAGTGGTCTATGACGCTCTTTTTGATCCTACAGAGGACATTTCTATATGGCTTGAGTTTTCTGTAGAAACCATTTACTGTGGTGATGTTGGCTGCTAGCCGTGTTTTCCTTTTATTTTAAAAAAAATCTTTTTTTTCTCGAAATAACTCTATGAGGGGTCTATAAAATTAATAACTACTGGTCAGGAGTGAGGTCAAAAGCCAATTTATTTCATAAAGTAATGATTTTAATTTAATTGAGATTTTAGATTACATTTAATTCTAAAGAAAGCAGTGATGGATGCTAAAAAAAGCATTACGCAGGATTGGGGGGAAACTTCCATGTTTGGAGAACACAGTCTTGTGCATAGTAGAAGTCAAGGAAGTCTTTGGCACTTGTTCAGTGTAATGTTGTGAAGGCAAAAAGCTGAGAAGTTATTTAAGTGATATGGCATTACAACAAAAGATGCAAGATTTACTTATGTTAAGGCTGCAAATAAAGGAAAAGCAGCAAGGGAAAGAGGAAATGTGGAGTGTGAGGGACTCTGATTTGTCTCACCTTCTTCATCTAGTGATGTTCCTAGCTATGTCCTGATCTCTGGAATAGCTGTCCAGGTCATCGACATCTTATCCAGATGTGACAATTGTACCACGGAGCTCTCTTCCCATTGCTCTTCCCATATTTGTCCTGTTCTTTAATTTCTGTAAAGCTATTGGGATAATTACAGGATAATTGCACATCATTTCTCAATGACTTAGTGATGCAAATGGTTTCCTCATGAAACAAGTTCTATTCTCTTCACAAAATTGTATTCATCACGTGTTCATGTATTTTCCATTCAATGGGCCAATAATGATATTCATCATCCGCATTATTCTTGCAAAAGACTTCCACTGTATAGTAAAAATAATTGTGATTGTGACATAAAAAAGACAGAATGAGGGAGGCATGTAGGAACTGTGTTCAGAGGACAGTTAAAATCACCAATAAATACGCAGAAAAATAGCAGAATTATTTGAAATTTAGGAGAGCTAATATCCCTATTAGATGGAGTCAATTGAGCCTAACCTACATAATTGACTAACCTAAACCCACCATTTTTAGTTTTTAGACATGTGTTCCTAATGTCTTATTAAGAAATCAAATTCTGAAGTACTTAACTCAATTTTTATTCACTCCTCACTTAGTTAAAACTTTAATCAACTTCAGTCAAGACCTTTCCCCAGCATGCTAGATGAGCTGTGTCATGTTTTACTGCCATCAGATGATAATAAAAAGTTACCACTATAAAATATAATGAGGTAAAGGACTTTTTATGCTGAATGATTTAATAACACTTTGTGCTTATATTGCCAAGCAAGGATCTCAAAGTGCTTTACAAACATTCATGAATGCATTTTAAGAACAAAGTCTGTGATTAAATAAATTGAAGTTCATTTTATCTTTCCTGATAAACAGGCATTGCCTCGTTAGATGGATAAAACACTAGTGTCTTAAACCAAGGGATCCAAAGCTCAGTCATTCCTATCAGTGCTGTGACTCTGCTTCAGTGTGGGCACATGCTCACAGGCTTTGCTCAGATTTCCTGATGTTTTAATTGGGAAAATATTTTATCTTAGAACCATCTTATACAGAATTTTCTCTGTCCTCAATATTCTTTAAAGTTCATATTCAATTTATCTTGCTTGGCTCATTCATTCATCTTAGAACTGATATGTTGGGAGCAAAATATCCTTTCTAGCAATGTAGGCTGACCATCCATTCAGGTTTGGAAATACTGGTCTCTTTTTCAGAACTCCCAAATTACTCTCACTGTATTTCTGTAAGTTAATTTTGAGTGAAAATAATGCAGAAGGAAATGTAGCAGAGGTATTGAGTTATTTCTACCATGACTTGTTGATTTCCTCCTATTATTTTTTATTGTTCTTTAAGCAGAAGATAAATATATCTGAGTCAGGAGCCTTCTGCTCACTGTGGAAATGTTCAAAATGTAATCATAAAATTCTATTAGGCTGTCATTGCCTTTTCAGACCTTCTAGTCAGAGGAACTTGCTTACCGTCAGAGATCAGAGATCACAGCCTGCCACAGCCACAGACTCACAATGAATGAAAGAAGGCATTAGGATTTGTCGGAAGCTAAAGCCAGGGCTTTGCTTTTTATATCCTACAGCAAGGTGCTTTAGGTGCACAGCCGTAATAGTAATAAGCTATCAGAGATGCGGTGTCAGTTCCGAGTAACTGGGACATACCAGTCCCTACAGAGTATGTTTGAGATGGAAAAGATTTACTATTTCAGAAAACCTGTGGTGAGATAATGTATCTCTCTGCCTAATCTTTTGTGGTGTCAACTTTCATTTCAGGTGATTGTTAATCTCTTCAACTCCTACTCAGTCATTTTCGTGGTTTCATCTGACGTTCAGTCCCACCCAGTACTGTTAGATTCCTCATGTACTGAAAGCCTTTACTGAGAAAGACCCACATACAGTGCTGACTTTTGTTTGATAATCAACGCACATCCTAATATATTGCATAAAATTTCATCTGATATAGCCTGCCCATTTGTCTTTCCCATGGCTTCCAAGCAGTAGACAACTATGACTTCACTGTGTTCTGTTACTTGGTCCTCCTTTTTTTTTTCACTCTCAACATCTCACATCTCTTCTCCCCTTCTCCTGCTCTTTGCTGAATTTCTTGCAGCAGTCATTCTTTCTTGTTTACCCCAGGATCTGCCACAGTCACAACTTTGTTTCCTCTGTTATCTGATTCTCCATCTCCAGTGAAATGTATTTAGTCTGTTTTCCTCCAGCACCATTGACTCTCAAAAAAACCAGTTTAACTTCCTCACAGAATTCCAAGTCCACAAGCTATGGCATCCATTTGTGTCTGCACTTTGATGTGATCAGCTGTACTGATGGTGTCTTGTTGGTGTCAGAATATATTATACAAATATCTGTGCAGAAGCTGAAAGGTGTTTAGCTGTGTTTTGCAATATTTTGTTTTGTAATGAGATGTAAATGATAAATTTCACAATAAATCTACTTCTATATTAAATGAAGATTGATCTTTGTGAAATTAAAATACCTATAGAAGTCCTTTTCCCAATACTTTTGGAAGAGTATGCTGGTTTTTTCTGGGATAAAGTTGATTTTCCTTGCAGTAGCTAGTATGGGGCCATGTCTTGATTTTGTCCTGAAGACAGGATTGATAATACAGTGATGTTTTCATTACTGCTCAGCAATGCTCACACAGTACCACCCCATCAGCGAGTGGGCTGTGGGTACACAAGGATTTGAGAGGGCACACAGCCAGAACATCTGACCCTAACCAACCCAAGGGATATCTGAAACCTTATGGCATCATGCTCAGCATATAGAGCTGGAGGAAGAAGGAAGGCAGGGGGAGAGGATGTTCAAAGTGATGGCATTTATCTTCCCAAGTCAGTGTGTGAGGAGGCCCTGCTTTCCTGGGAATGGCTGAACACCTGCCTGCCCATGGGAAATGGTGAATGAATTTCTTGTTTTGCTTTTGCTTATGTGACAGCTTTTGCTTTGTCTTTTAAATTGTCTTTATCTCAACCCTCGAGTTTTTTCACTCTTACTTTCTGATTCTCTCCCTCATCCCACTGTGAGGGAGGTGAGCAGAGTGGCTCTGTGAGGCTTAGCTGCTGGCTGGGATTAAACCACAAAAAATAGTTTGGTTAAAAATTTAACTCTTTTTTGTGTCTCTGTGTGTGCTGTTATTATTTTATAGCAATGTAACTTTATGTAAAAATGACGTTTGAAGTTCTCTTTAACAGTTCAAAGTGTTTTGCTGTCAAGAGGAACTGATACACGTTTCTATTCTCTCTGTTTCCTGAAAGGAACCTTACAGTCCCAGAGTGACCCTTTGGTAGCTATTCTCAGCACTGGTGAGTCATTCATTAGAGCTTTTGAGTCATAGATGGTATCAGTTTCTCCCAGGCATCAGAATCACAACTGCACTTGCTATGTGAGAAATGAAAGCAACAGTGGGAGACTAAAGACTTTGGCAAAACTTCTCTATTTTCTTGCTTTTCAACATCCTAATTTCACATCTTCTGAAGCCTGTGGACATTCATTATTGAAATGTATTTTGTCACCTGCAGACTTTATTTTGCTCAGCCTGATAAGAAAGGATCAAATTTGTTGGGCTTTGCTATGCTGTAGCTAGAACAGTTTCTCCAGGCAAACAATGTTTTGCAATGACATTGAATGTGAATTTATTCTTTTTAGAGATTATAGTAAATTGTCAAAGGGATAAGTGCACTTTTTGGGACAACTAATTCTAGGACAAAGTTTTATTTACTCTCGAGTAAAAAAAAATGTTAAGGTAAAGCTATTTGATAGAAGGATCTTAGGCAATGAAGGAATGAATGAATGACATTTTTATTCATTTCAGTTTATCTATTGACTTAGATGCAAGTGGCATCCCTTTCTATTTTTATTTAGTGAAATAAAAAAAAAATCAGTACAACAGAAATGAAATGCACAACTCCTTTGAAGGCAAATTTTGCCATTCTTCTGTGCCACCCTCATTTAACATTTGGAGATTCCTGCCTTTAATGGTGTCAGTTTGCTTTTTAAGGATGAAAAACTCTCTCCACTTCACTCCCATCCTGGTTTCTCTAATTAACAGATGAATATCTACACCAAACAAGGAATTCCTACATGTTGTCTCTAGGCTGCAGCTTCAGTCTCCTCAAACAGAGATTCTGGTTTTAGAAAGCATAATTTTAATTTTAAAAGGGCAGACTATTTGAGGCTGGTAGGATTGTAGTCCATGGTTACTGTGTATCTGCAGCAGTGGAACATAACAACGACAGGTGGACAGGTGGTTGCTCTGATGGTTTCTGGTACAGTGTCACACTGGTGCTCTCTTTGCTGAGTTGCAGGTGGTTGTGGTTTCAAAGGGTTGTGGGAGCAGAGCTGAAATAAATTTTTGTTTTAGTGGGTAATGCTCTCTGTAGCCTGCTTGCAGCAAGATACTCGGCACTGCATCCAGGTTTCAGCTATTCTCAGAGTCTTCCATGGAATGTTTTCTCCAAGAAAATGCAGTTTCTACGAAATCAAAATACTCTAGAAAACGTTGCAGTATCTCATTATTTTTCTATGAGGGAAAATTTCCATTAAATATTCTGTTTTGTTTCTTCAAGGTAAACCAGAATTCTTGAATTGTTAAATTAGTTCCACAAAACAGTAAGTTGACTGTCCCTGTTGTAACACATTCCTAGCAGCAATAAATGTTTAGATCCATATTTTTCCTGATTACTGTTCTTCCAGCAAAGTTCTGTCTTGCAGAAGTCTTTGCAACAAATTTCACTCTGAGACACATGGTCAACAGGGAATGCATATTGCTTGTACATGGGAGGAGTAGTTCAGGTAATGAAAATGCAGTAATTGGCTTTCTGAGCTATAACAAAATGTAATTTAATGTTTAAATTACTTGAGAAAGATTTTGGATTTATTCAACAAAGAAAAACTTGAAGAAAAGTTTAAAAAAGTTTCTCACCATCAGAAGCATTAAAATATAATATTCTTGAAAATTCGAATATTATAATTTTCGGTATATATATATTTGTGTGTGTATGTATATAGATATATGTACTCCCATTGCACAGAAATATGGAAATAGAAACTACTTTTTACTAGTGCAATAAGGAGAAAACGGTGACATTTCAGTATTACAGTTGTGATAGAAATTCCATATTTTTTCACCCAAATCACAATTTTTCAGAATTTGTGAACAGTTTACTAGTTTGTTTTTAGGACAGTTTTTAATAACACCAGTAGCTGCATAGAAGGTGAAATAGTAAAAATGATGAAAATTATTATTATGCTCTTCATTCAGATGACAAAATTTGAGAACAATGTTTTTTGTCTTCATTTTGATTACATCTTGTAATTATTTACAAGCTCAAAGCAAAGTCCGTATAGCTGGGAACTTGAGAATCCTATTTTATCTGAGGATCTTTTTAGCTTACAGAATATCTTTGCAGTAGTTCATGAAACTTGAGGGATTTTAAAAATATTTACAAGCCTATAGAAATGCTGGCAATAACAGTCCTATATTTTAAAGGAAAAAAAAAAGAGACCATAGGACTGTGAAGAAAGTACTGAGAAAGACTAGCTAAGACTGAATATTTATGTGTGCAATTTCACCTTCACAGTACTGCTTTTAGTTATAAAGTAGCAGCAACATCCTTAGAAAATAAAGCACCCATGTTAAAATATGGTCATCTTTAACTTCTACGTTGCTTTAAGGAGTCTCTGCCTTGCTGTGGAGCAAATGAAGATAAGTAATTAACTTAAATACTGGACCCTTGGACTGTAAGCTTATATTGCTTATTATACCCTCAGGATGTTTCTCCCCAGCCTAAAGCTTTGTTGTCATAACGGGGACACTATATTAACTGGATCAAGGTTATGGTGGAAAGAAACAAAAGTTTGAATGAACACCTGGTAGAAACCACACTTCGAAAAAGCAGGACACACTTAAAAACAGGGAGCAGTAGGTTGTTTGTATGACAGATTTAATCTCTTCATGTGCTTTGGTAAGAGCTGCACTCAGTCATATTCAAGTGCAGCTGAAGGGTGATGCTCAGGGGAGATTTAACTCAGCTTTTTGAAAACTGGAAACTGAAGAAAAAGTTCAGTTTACACAACAGAGGACAAATTTTGCCTTAACCAGCTTATGTACAAATTTTGTGGAAGTTTAAAAGCTACTTGTTCAAACCATGTGTGATTGAAATGGATGCAGAACTTCTCTGTGCCACAGGAAATTTTCATTAAAAAAATCATCTTTTATACTTGATCCAAAACGCACTTGTGAATGAGAACTTTACCACTGATTGTAAAGGATTTTTTTCAGGCTCCAAATGAACATTTCAGACTAACAAGTATTTGCTCCAGTTTTCCATCTGTTGTACAGAGGATTAAGAAGATCAACCTTATTTCTGCTCTGAAAAAGCATTTTATTTAACTACCTGAAGTTTTAAAATGTGGCACTAGTGTTTAATGGTCTGCTTAGATTTATCCTGTTGGCAAAAGTAACAAAATATGTCACTAAGAGGAGAAGCAGGTAGGTGAGAAGAAACAAAGAAACTGTAAAATTAGTGCTGTGCATGAGGATTTCCTCAGGTGTGGTGAGAACAAATATGAATATCTACGAATATGCCTAAGTAAGTAAAGGTGCAGAAGTATTTCATGAGAGATTACAGAAGCAAGAAGACCTCAGATCCAGCTTCTCTAAAATACTCATGCACACGTGCACACACACACACACACACACACACACACACACACACACACACACAGAGAGAGAGAGAGAGAGAGAGAGAGAGAGACTCACAGAGTGTCAGTCCAATCTCTTCAGCAGCAGAAATGTAAAGACTATTACTAACATGTCTACTTTCTGCCATTTTTCTGTATCAATCCCCTATGGCTTAATGCATCTATCTTAATGATTAGAATCATTGAGTCGTCTGTAATCACTCTACCATTTGCACCTCTAGGTTCAAATCCTAGCAGGATTTAAAAAAAAAACCGAAAACCAAACCTAGAAAATTACCATTGAACCAACAATAGAATTGACTTGGTGAGACAATGAGCATGGGTTTGCTGTAAAGAAGCAAACTTTGAAGGCTATTAGATATTCATTATTATAAGTATATCCAGTAATTCCCATTAAAATCTTAGCCTGTTTTGCCTTCATTCTACTTAATGTAAAGTCTAATCTGCACTTGCTTTATGGGAGGTCAAAAAAGTTTTGAAATATAAAGTGCACTTTTCAAACTTCTGTAATTCTTAAACTAAAGAAGCAAAAAAAATAGATCAAAAGAAAATAGTATATAGATGAAAATATGCTTGTATTAGTTAACAGATAAAAAAAAGACAGTCAAAATAAACTTGTCCTAAGGCAGATAATCTCTGACACCCTTTGTCCTCATAGGAATGATTCTGGCTATAATAAGGGAGAAAATATATCCACTGCACATAGATTTATCTTAGTTTAAAAGCCACATTTATCCTGCTGAAAGTATTTTAGATATCAGACATTAAAGTTATGGCAGAAAATTTGAGTTTAACAGGTGTTTCATATCTATTTTTTTGTTTAAAAATAAAAATAAAAATAACCCAAGTCCCAGACCCTGGAACTTAACATTTCACTATTATTTGCTTTTTCTCCTGATTTGGAAAATGATAGGTTAATACAGTTAATAATACCCAACCACCCCCATGTGTAATTGTCTACAGTCCATTGAATTTATCAGCTAACTTGTGTGCTATTTTAAGAGCCTAATAAAGTTATGGTTTTAAGGGGAATCACGTAGCTGCTTATAAATGCAAGAAAGAAGGTTTAAAGTTAGGCAAAATGAATCTGTCTCCTGGGGTATTGGTTTTTCTACATTAAACATAAAGAAAATGTAGGGTTCCTACTTGAAGAATACCTTTTGATTAGATGTGTAAAATTTAAGACCACATTAAGATGTTTAAGACTGGCAAACCAGACCCAAACCTGACCTGTCTAGATTTTATTATTCCTTTAGAGAATTTACATTGATCTATGTATCATTTTTGGTTACATAATCAGAAAGAGAAATTCTGGGATCTCTACCTTGACTCTGTGCTCTTTGCCTGCTCTTCAAGACTTATTAAGTCTCATAAACTACTTTTTTATAGTACGTCTTGCTTGTATTATAGTTAATTGCTTCTTTCGATATGAAGGAAAAGAAGTTTGTAAGTCAATGTGGGACAGAAGGATTCTCTGAGCAGTTTGTGGGGAATCCGTCTCCATTTGAACTTGCTTGAAACTCAGAAGGACTGTACCATGCCAAAGCATTCCAGTGAGTGGGACATTGTGAGGGCAGCAGGCAATGCAATGCCTGCAGAGAGCTGTGTCACTTGGGAGATTTGTTTCAGACTTTCCACTGCCTTAAGTGGGCCTGTAGAAATGTTGGGTTTTCACCAGAGCAATACAGTATTTTTTTAGGGAATCCTTGCTCTTTGCAGCAGGGAAGAAAGCCAGTACTACCTACTCCCTCCTACTTTATGGGAAAACTCCTTGAATTACCAAAAGAAGAGGACATGGATTTATATTACCTGGATCTACTGACATTGGCTTTTATTTTCATTTACTTGCCACTTACACTGAATAAATCCATGCTTGCCTTCTAGGCTGGGGACTTTTGAGTATGAACTGCTATCATATTTTATAAATAAGCTAAAAGGAAGGTTATGGATTGCCACAGGACTTCATGCAATAAGTTTTAATCTTAACAAATCATCCATATGGCCTCTCAAATTGAATATGCTTTTCATAGTGAATCTCTAACTACTGAACCACAATTCCACTCTGAAGTCAAGGATAGCAAACAAGACTCCCGATCTGTAGCATGTGACTGACAATTAAGAAGTTATGTGATCCAGGTTGAACATGTGTGTCAGATCTCTTTCACAACTGAGTGTGGTAGAATAAAATTATCTGTTATGAAAATGCACTTGATTTGTGAACAAAAAATATCATAATTGCAAGGATATATGAATTTTTATTTGTATTTTTTTCTACTTTTTTTTTGCTGTTGGTCATGTCATGAGAAATTATACCAGAATGCACAGTTCCGATACAAGAACTTATATTCTACAAAAATTGCCAAAAAGACAATATTAAAGTATTTAATCTCCCTTTTTTGTCTTGTCAATTTACTCACTGAAGTCAAATAAAGAGATTTCAAAACACAAAAAAACCAAAACAATGGCAAAACCTTTTGCTGACACTAGAAGGTACACCAGACACATCCTGTAAACTCAAAGTCTGAGAAATCAGATGTCGAGAGAGGTTTCCTGAACTCCTTATCACTTTTTCATTGTCTGAAATACCGTCAGCAATGTTCCCCCAAACCACATGAACTTTCTACTTTCATCTGCAACAAACATCAAAAAGAAGCATGTATTCCAGCTCACAGGCTGGTTTGTATAGTTCCTCAGGGTCTCAGGCTTGCTAAGGCACAATGCTTCCCGAGCACACGGAACAAGTGTGAGTCAGATAGACCCATCTGTTGATACAAAGAGCATGTGAGGTCAGCCTTAAGACTCTGGAGTGTGAGGCTGATGAAGTTCTTGTTTATGTTACTAGAAGGTTTCCAGTAAATTATACAAATCCCATATCTAGTACATTTGCCAGTACACATTCATTTCCTCACTACAATGTATCTTCTGGAGGAAGGCTCATTTTAAAATAACATGAAAACATTATTTTTCTTTTTTTTTTCTTCTCTCCCACTTTTTTTTGTCTCTTCTTTCTTTTCTGAATTCAGTAATTCATTTTTAAATACCACTGTCACCATAGGAAGTCACAAAGTCTGCTGACTGTTTATGGGCCTGACAAAATTGGTTGTTCTTACGCCTTAGGCAGAGCAGAGATACAGAGAGGATACACTAATACTAGATATTAGCATAAATATCTGTTGATGTTTATACCTAAATCTGGGTGAATCAACACACCCTCAAAAGATATTGAAATGTTACTAGAATGAGCAGAACATGAGTCTGTCTCAAGTTTTAAGGCTATTAAATAATTCTTATAGTGTGTAAGAAACTTTAAAAGACAGTTATAAGTAAAATCCTCCATGAAATACAAGTGCAGCCACATGAGATATGAAGGAACCAATTTTCTTTTACAGTATGTCATACATAGTTACTGAAAATTCAGTCTTAGAGGCAGATAAATGCTTTGGCAGAAGAGAAACATATTCATATGAAGACTATGGGCTGTACTAATGTAAATATAGGACCTAATTTGTGAGTATTTGCTGTTTTCATGGGAAAAGAACCACCTATCCAAAGTATCATATTGTAGTAGTTAAAACAGGACTGAAAGGCAATGAGGTGGACAGATATGGAGAATGTTTTCCATATGCAGTGAGACTAAATCAAATGGACTTCTTCTTGGAGAGGACGACTTAAAGGAGTATGACAGTTGCATAAATTTACTGTGGAGAACAGGGAATACTATTTGATTTCTTGCAATATGGGAACTCAGGAGGACACACACACAATGAATTTATCAGGTAGTGAGTTTAAAATAAACAGAAGGAAACACTTTTCTGTAATGTTGCATAACTGCACTGTGAGGTCATTTCCACAAGATGATGTGGATGCCAAAACTATAAACGGACTTAAACAGGGTTTAGAGAAAACCACGGGAATACATCTATAAGTAACCCAGATGTAATGTCTGCCTCAGGAAATATCTAAACTGATTGTGCTGTAGCTGAGAGGACAGACCAAGAGTCAGACACTTTATACTTGCCTTACTTTTTCCATTTTTCTCTGTATATTCACTAAGAGTCAGAAACTCTCAAATTCACCTCACCATAGACTGGAGAAGGGTCATGACCAGGAATAATGAAAGATACTGTCTTGCAGTGTTATTTTGAGTTGAACTGTGGATGTTTGAGAATTTGTAGAAAATATACACATAGAAAAGAACTTTTGAAATTAAATGACTTTATTTTTTACCTATTTTCTTTTATTTTTGACCAGCTCTGCATCATAATTTTCCCTTAACACTGTCATGGGAGCAGTCTTGCTCCATTCCATAGCCTGATGGCCAGATGTTTGGGGGCCTGGAAGGCAGAGGCAGAGTAAGGCTTAGTGTCCTCCAGTGGGTACAACTGCAAGACAATTCCAGCATCCTGTGAAGAGAAATGTGAGCAATGACCATTTGATAAAAATGTTATTTCTTGAAAAGAAGGAATGGGAACAATTTCTCCTAAGATTAGCCATGCAAACTTACATGACTAATCCAAGCACTCAGGATACCTATAGAGATACATCATTTAGACTTCTGTTGTAGTTAGTAAAGTGCTAAGGATAGAAAGATTAGTTCAATACTTTTTTTTTCTCCATTGACTATAGATGGCTTGCAAATAATTAATTTACAACTACTAACTTTTTATATAGCTAAAGTTAGAGTAAATTAGACCCATAAGGCCAAATTTCCCAAGTGAAATCTCTTGTCAATACAAGGGGATTTTTATCACTCAGTTCTGTGATATATCCTAGAACTCAATCTCCCCAAACATTTTGATGCCTCCTTTTGTTTTCTCCTAGATATGATGCTCTTTCAGAAGCAAATTATAATTTAGTCAAAGATAGTGGATTTCCAGCCCTAAAAAGCTTTTTATTAATTCATGTACTAGATATAAAATAAACAGTAGCAATTTAATTCCCATCTGCTTATTGTTTTTTAGGGTCTCTTTGTGTACACACTATCATCATCCTAGTAGATCCTTGGTCAGTCTGCTGCATCCCTTCATTTGCATATAAGCTGAGGCTGACAATAAAGTTTCCAGCAAGTGCCAAGTGAGTTGCTGTTCTTGTAATGTAAAACACTTCTCTAGCAGTCTGAGACCACATATCTAATTTCATGTGGGATATTGAACAATTAACATCTTTCAGTCAGTTAACCATCAGGATAGAATAAGAATTGACAACTTTGTCTCACCACGAGTAAGTCATGATCTACTCAGCTTCCCTGTATATGCAGTTTTAACACAATTTAATGATATTGTAACAGAAGATTTTACAAGAGAAGAAACAATTCAGTGTTCTTCAGCATGCCTCAACTGTAAGCCTGATGATGTGTGAGGTATGTCACTCTTACTCTCAATACATATGCAGTATTAGAAAATGTTATGACAGGCATTTGAAGGGAATAGATTGGACAGGCTTCTAAAATTTGAAAAGGCTACTGAAAATTATTGTTTAGTATGAGAACAGATAACAGATCAAATCTCAGTTAACATACTACTCAATATTGGAATTTATCACATAAATTCATTCACCAAGGGAAGGATAATATAGTCCCAGCACTTTCAGTCTCTGTCTGTATGTTTTCTATATAATGGAGCTAAGATAAACCTGAAAGGCTTTCCAGAAATCTGGAGACTGCATTGCAAAAATCTTGAATAATACCTATTGTCATTTTATAAACTCTGGAAGGTAAACAAAATCATATATACGTATGAAAAGACAGCAGTCTAGTGCCTATGTTTGTCTTTGAAAAGTCTGTCCCCTTTGCTACCTCATCATGCCCACTAATTGAAAGATACTGCTACAGTGCAGACCACTGACATTTTTAATTACTCCTTGATTTGGTCTCATGGTAAGAAAGGAAACAAAAAGGAGAATGGTTATCTGTTGATTGCATGACTCCTGCAGGCTCAAATAAAGCATATCCTGAAGAAATCTTTGCTGACTCTCCTGATTCAGTGTTTAATAGCCAATACACTTAAAGAATAATGTATATTTGTCCATTATATAGTTCTTTTATATAACTTTATTTTCATTAGCTTTTATGGTAATCTATAATGGAGACACTGAGGCACTTCTCTGGGATGTGGCTTTCCCAAGGTCCCATAGTGGTCCTTTGTCTAAACCAAAGTGGGAATTCCCTCTTAGGAGTAGTTTTGTCTTCTCTTGACCCTCAGCTTCTTTTTCTTGCTTTCAAACTATTGTTTCTAATTCTAAGACACATGTATATAGCACACATATTTGTTCTTTATCTTTTGAATACTGATTCAGAGCTCTTTGTCTGACAAAGCAGGCACTGATAATTTTCATCTTGTTATTTCAAAAGCAAAGAAATACTATATTCTGTTTTCTTCAGTAGCTGGCTGAAGGCTCACAATAAAATGTTGCTTCCTCCAGCTTTTGAAGGAAAATTAAAGGAAGCTTTTACCCTGCAGTTATTGGCAGCTGCTGCAGCACTTAATTATTCATATTTCAGGCTCAGATTTACTGCACAGCTTAATCAGCATTTCTCTAGGCTTGTGTAATCTAGGAATGGTTTTACGAAGCATGGCAAAAGCGTACATTCAGGGTCACACCACACCACTGTGGATGAATACACAATTTTCTTGCCACTATCACCATTCTAATGCTCTGAGGATAAACAGAAATCTCTGTTGTCCACTGTGGGAAAGATAGAGACTCTACCAAATTGCATTTTCAATTTAGTCTGGAATTCCATTGAGGTGTACTTGAAAACAGGTGGCCTCTGCTATTTGCTTCAGGAAGCAGTCTGGGCCTCTGATGACACCCTCACTGAGTCTGTGTTAGTACACTTTGGTTCTCTTTAAGAAGTAAAAATAATACTTATTTTGTGATGAAGATGGTACATGGACTCAGTAATAGTTCAGTCCAGAGGCTGCTTCTGTTGGTTTGTTCATAGCACCTACCAGGTTTGCTTGCCTACACGTTGTCACCTACTGTCCACCACAGTAGGACCACAACATGCCTGTGCCATCTCCACAAGTTCTCTAGCCCCAGCCTGAGGCATACTATCCAAGTATACAAAAAACACTGGTTAATATTGACAGAGCACTTGCAATACTGCAGACCTTCTGAAATTAAAAGCAAGAAAAAAAATAGCAATTTTGCCTCAGAGCTATAGATTTACCGCTCTGTTAGTAAACTAAATAACACAGGGAGGAGTCTGGGTATTGCACCAACAGTACAGGGATGAGTGCAGGTTTTGCACCCTGATCATCTTGAGTGTTAAAGTAGTAGAGTAGTCACCTGCACAATTTTTGCTTAGGTCGCCCAGTGTTATTCTAAACTATTGTTAAGAAAAGTTCAGAAAACACATCCAGTCTCTGTTCCCAATATGTAATCTGGATGCTATGCACGTGACAAAAAGGTTAGAAAATTAGGAATGTAGCCAATTCTCAGAGCCAGGGACTGGGCTTTGTGACAGTTTAGGTTGCTAGATACGCTTGTATCAAGACATACAATGTGAGATGCATAGAAGACCCTCGTCAAATGTCCAGTCTGTTCCAGAGAGGTGGTGTGCACACAAGCCACCCTGAGTCATCAGGGTTTGGTCCCAGACATTACTGTGTGAACCAAATGGCTTTAGCAGTTTAGCTGTGTCCTAAGCTGTCCAGGGTGCTTAGCCATATTGTCAGAAAAGTCTGGATGTGATTTTCAAGGATAAATCTTGGATGTGTCCTGTGCTTTACTGTGAACTATGTGATTCATACACTTTCTTTGAAGTCTGACTTGGCAGTTCGTGCAGCCCCTGTTTATCCTGTCTTCCCTTTGCAAGGCTCAGGCAGGTTCCAGCAGGAGTGGTTGATGTTGCCTGCAGCAGGGGAAGATGAGTGCAGGCAGCTGGAAAGGAAGGATGCAGTGAGACCTGCTGCAGTGGTGAGCTGCACAGCTACAGCTGTGGGCTTTGTGGAAGTCTCGCAAGGTCATGAGACTGGAAAAAGATACCATTTCCCAGACCCCCTGGAAAACAGTAATAACATCCTGTGAAGGTAAGAGCCTCACTAAATATGCCTGATACAAGCAAGAAGACCTTGCTTGCATGAGGACTGCAGTCATGAGAAAGTTTGGTCAATGCATTTTATTTCTATGTGAAAAATATCAACTCAAAGCTGCAGCAATTGCAATTCACCTGTGTATTTTCACCCAAGCAAAGTTGGAAAACTACAGATCAGACTGTGTAAATTTTGACTTACTGTCAAATGCCTGACACCACACCACATCTGATGTCCCATAAAATCTCCTGAGGTACATAATTGCAGAGTTTGGGCATCAGATATCCTTTTCAAAAAATGAGGAAGTTTTGATATTTCCCACAGAATAGGAATTAATTTTTGTTAAATCATTACTGCACTTTCATTATGTCAAAATGTTGTGTTTCATAATTTCAGTTAATCTCATATTGACATAAAGAGTAGGACACACTGTGCATTATTTTAATTATAACAGCTGACTTTGAAAATTAGCTACTTTATGCAATTCACAGTGAAAAAGAAACAAATAAATGAAATATTAAAAAGTTTCAATTAATTTTACAGAGAGCTGTATGTATTTCTGGTTCTGATAAAACTGTAGTTTAACAGAAAGTTCAACTCTCAAATGTTTTTTCCCATTTTTCCTACAAACACATTACATTTGAAATGAACTAGTAGGAATATAAGGCATAGAAAGCATCCAAATCTTCACAGTGCCTCAACTCAATTGTTGGGGTTTTTTTAGATTTGTGGAGAGGAACAATTTGACCCAGAACTGCACAGTTATCTGGAGGTGAAATGACTTACCATATAGTAAGATATAAGCACAGGACTGGAAGACAGGTGTAATGACAGTTACTTTCCTTCCTGCTTGTTTAACTCAGAGCTCAACAGCAGGCACAGGATGTTGTAAGGTATTGCAAAAACTCATTAGTTCTCTATGAGGAAAGTTTGCCCTGGAGTTCACAGTTATTATCCTTGAAGTTAACAGTGTGAGTTGAAATTCGATGTAGCTTCGGAGCAGCATGTTTCTGCATTTACAGCATCACCTTAGCTGAACCCTTTTGGCTCCTAGAGGTTCTCTGAAGCCCATCACATCAGCAAAATTACAGGTTGTGGTGAACAAATGCTTCAAGTTCTTGAGCAATTTCTGGATTAATCAATGGAAATTTTTACAGCTCTAGTATTTTTCTGCTGAAAGGATAATTATTTTTCCTATTTTGCCTTGAAATGAGCAAATGGATAACACAGACTCCAAGGCTAGAGCATAAACACACATATTTCTATAGCTTCATGTGCTCAGAATTTTATTCAGTAACACAAGTGCCATCCGTTGAATTCCCCGGTCTCTCACTAAACCTGCAATTACTACTGGCACTGGACAGCAGGTGGAATGGTCTTTGCTTGCAGGTGCAATATGCTAAGCAGCATTCATAACATTTTTAGCCACAAGAATAATTTATTTAGATGGTAATTCCCCCACTTTGTTCTGTTTACACATTTGTCCTAAAAATCTCTAAAACCTGGATGTATATGATGTAATTGTAGATACAAGAGGCAGATGTATATGCAATGGACCAGATTTTGAGAGGTTTGTGCTTGGCTGTGAGAGCTGAGTCGTTAAGTGCCCTCCCTGCAATGCTGCTGGCCACTGATAAGGTCTTCATTCACCATGAAGCACAAGAGAGAGCTGGCTTAAATTCATCTCACTGGACTGACCCCAGTGAGACCTATATGGCTCCTATTTAAGCAAACACATGCGTTCCTCACAAGGAAACAAGATTTAAACACGCAACCAAAACACTTCCATGTGATGACTCACTTGTACAAAATTCAGATCGTGACTGAGATTTGAAATGTTTGTATAGGAATTTTACTGTGTTGTATCTTCCCTGCATGAAATAAGAATCCAGATATGAAATTCAGAATCAAATGCTTCATCACATTATAAAATAATATAAACATTTTACATGCAAACCAACTCTTTCAACAGTTTGATATCTTTCTATTTACTTCCCTTGCTAATCTCATTTTGCTGAATGGATAATTAAAAAATAGGAAATAGTGAGGTGCTATTGTTTACCAGTGTAAAATCTTATAGGATACATTTGATCAAAATCCAAGACTTCTAAACCTCACCATAAAATGAACCAAGGTCAGCTGCATGTATACAGTCTGAAATTTCCACTTGCAATTTAATTTGTGGCCTGAACAGGACTTGCCATTTTTTCATTAGAATCTAAAGTAATTGTGTTGTTTTGTATATAATGGAAGAAACTCATATTTACTGCTTGAGATAGGAATACAGTCTGCATTCTTGTGAGGGTAGTGTCAGGGGAACATCATGGGTTCAGTGGCAATTTCTGAGCTGTGTGGTGGACTGTAAAGTGATCTGAAGCCCAGACCAGAGAGACTCTCACTTCAGAATATGTTTGCAGCCTCTATATAATTTTTATAATTCCAAATCATACAAGGTACAGTGAATATTCCAGCAAAGTGCAATGTGTTGAGCAATGACATATAGAAAATTAAATGGGATCCTTTGAAAGACAGTGGACCTCAGCTCAGTACTCCCATTTCTGAAAGGAATGTCAACACCAGGTGAAGATGTGTTTTTATAGCAGTGTGGAAACAGACTTCTCTTCTCTGTTGGCAGGTAGGGCTCCTTCACCAAGTTTTCAGATCTTGGCATGATGCAGTGAAAGTGACTCTTCCTCTTACCTTTGTGCATCAGGACCCTATCCTGGACTAAGCATTCCTCTTGTCTGAGATGGGAGTTTATTAAAAGTAGTAGGCTGGGGCTGTGTCTCGGGAATATGGGCAATAAATAAGAGGACTGGAAGGACTGTCACTTTAGGAAATTATTAAGAGGAGGTGTCGGCAGATAGTTTAATTGGTTATAGCCTTTTGTCAGGGTCAATGCATAAATCTCACAGCAGATCATAACTGGTGTTAAATTCACAGGAAAAGAAGGACTCACTGGGGCAGAGTCTGTGGTTTGATTCAATTACCGCCTGCTAAGGACAGAAATCCAAAAGTGAGGGAGCCTCAGTGAATACTGAATGTCAGCTAGACTAGATCTTCACTGAATTATTAAAATGAGTTGTCCCCTTGTTAGGCAAAGGTTGTCATTGTGATACAGCTATGCCACCTAAGGTTTTGAAGCACACAAGCACTAACTGCAGTGGCTTTTCTTGGTAAACATGGTTTATAATTCTGTTATTTCCACCTTGTAATCTGCTTCTACCAAAAGTGCAGTTAAAATGGAACCAATTATAGCAGTGGATATTTGCAATTGCCAGTGTCTTGACCACTGACTGTATTTTGATTCTTAAGATTGGGTTGCTGTTAAGGACAAAGAGAAAAATGTGAAGTCTTCATTTGTTGCTTCTTTGGTGTTCAAATTTCATGGCTATGCAGTAAAAATATTACAGTGATCTGACAGATTTGCAACTTTGTTCAGTTTCATGCCTTAGTATTGGCAGACTAAAGGGCAGGAAGCATGGTGGCAAAAGCTGCTATCCAAATAAACACATCTCTTGAACATCCTATAGCACTGACTCTGAAAGTATGCCTATATTGGCCATTTTTCTTCCATGAAAGTAAAAACTAAGATGGTTATAGTTTAGATTTGGAGGCTGTTGGATAGTTGAGATGAAGACACTGACTTGATCCAGACTAAGAATTTGACCAGTGTATACTCTTTCCTATGTAATGACAGGAGCCACCAGCTAAAGTAGTCCATCAGACTGAGCCAATGAGGCAACTCAGTTGTGTCTTCAAAGTATGAGAGCAGATTGGTATTGAACCCTACAGTGGGACTGACAGCTGCCTCACTCTGTTTACCTGCTCATCTCTGAAGATAGGGAGCAGAGGTAGAGATGGGCCACACCCTTGATGACCTACCTAAAAAGCAGAAAATCCTACTGTGCTTTGTGATCAACAAGGACAAAATTTTCTATTCCATGACAGTGTTCTTTTAACTTTGCAGCAAAATAAGATGACACATCAAATTTATTTTAATAATGCAAAGCAGTCTAAACCTCAGCTCACTGGCTTCTTTAGAGAAACGAAGGAAGTCCAGGATGGTGCATACATAGAATCTGGTCCATACTTTCCGTCTTTGGCACCAGGGACGTTGAGATAACCCCTTTTCCAGTTTCTGTTACTGTTATTGCCTCATCCATCAATGCCTCAGTTACTCATGTCATTCCAATAACCTCACCAGATCTTTGATAACATTTACATTACTTGGCAGCATATCTCATGTCTATACAAAAACTTTCCAGTCCTTGTGGACAAATTGAGATGGGCCAATACCACAGAAAGTGACAAGTATAGGGACCGTGTTTTACCAAGGATTTTACATAGCAAATGAAAAAAAAAACCCACAAAGCTACCTAATTAATTATTTTATGCTGAAAAAATCATTTAAATATAATAATGTGAAATCAATTTAATTTTGAAAGAATTTTTAGACTTAGTAGTTTTCATATTACAAGAATCATGTAGAAGCTATCATTGAAAATATATTATTCTTTCTACTTTAACACAGTCAAAATTCTGCATGAAAAATAAACAAAAGGAGCTTATGCTTTTGGAAATTTGATTGCATCATGTTCAGTAATTTAAGAAAATAGAAAGAGCAACAACATGATTAAAAATTATAAAAATTATGATATGTAGCTAATTATATGTTCTGAAAATCAATGTAAATTTCATGTACTCTACAGGCAATGCGTAAATGACACGATAGAGATTTTTCTTGCTTTGAACTAGACACCTCTTTTGAGTTGTATGCATGTTTGTTTGTAAGTGGGGGCAGAGGCAAAGAACATGAAGTAGAAACATATAGAGAAACTGTAATCCTGCATTTTCCTGTGTGAAGTGAGGATTCTCAGAACAGACCCGAAGAGAGAGACACTCCAGTGCCAAATGCTGGAGTGATGATGTAGGAGGAATCATAGTGTGATCTTTAGCCAATATCATTCTGACCTGGCTCTGCTACCTCTTTAATTGAGGCATTATCTCAGGTTAACATAAGAGCTAATAACTAAATCCAAATGTTGTAGGACTGTCAAGGGTATGGGGGCAGTTATTGCTTTCTTCTCAGCTTCAACGTGAATAAAATATGGCGTGATAATTTACTATTTCCTTAAAGAGCATCCATCTACATCAGTAGTGGGGAAAGGATTGTGATCCAGCCCCTCATGGGGCTTACTTGGACTAGCTACTGACTATAAGTGGTATATTTTTATAATGACTGGGGGTTGGGTTTTGTTTGTTTGTTTGTTTGTTTAATTAACTCCTTCTGTTTCCCATTAATTCTTGCTAATGGAAGAATAAGGCACATTTTTTCAACCATGGATTTTTCCCATACAGCTTCAGAAAAAGATAAGGAGCAGTCTCATTAGTTGCCATGTTAATTCAGAATGCTTCTTGACCTTTCTAGCTGAGGTGCTCTCCAGTCTATGTTTATTTAGAGTCAGTATGTTCAAATACAAATCCATGTCTCTTTCTCTCTTTTTTTTGTTTTCCCTAATGTTAAAAATAAAATAAATAAAGTAAAATAAAACTAAATGATTCAGCTTGTTGTGGATGATCCAGGTTACCTATTTTATGCTTAGGTAGTATGTAAGGACAGCACCCATGGGACCTGTTCCAGATGGAATTAAGCTCTTGCTAACTTCTGTTCCACAATACATTTCTTCATCACAAGGTAATGCCAGAATAGCTCAAGTACCTCCAGCTTTATGGGCATCATGATGATGCAGAGGAATCTCTCTGTAGTCTCTCACCTGATCCACTGCTGCCGTGAGAATGCAGCGTAACAAAGACATATCTGCTGTATGTTTATTCTATTTTTTAAAGTTGTTTATTCATGACAGTGACTCAGACATCACGTAGTATTCTAATTATCACAATTGTATCCAAAAGAAGCACTTCTATTACCAGTATGTTGATTTCAGTATTTGGACCACAGGATGCCATTTAACTGCAGCTGTTGAAATTGGCTGAATTTTTATGTTTCCAACTGCTGAAGCTATAGTATGGTTATGTTAATGCTACAATTTATATCAGCACAAAAGTAATTGAATACCAAAGTTGTTCAATTTGCATTACAAAATCATTTCAGTAAAATAATAGCAAGTATGAATCTTTATTCTTATGGCATCAAATAAAACTGGCTTTTTGTGTTTAAGATTTATGTCAAAATAGAATTAACCATGAACAGGTCTACAGGGAATTCCTGCCCTTTTTTCACATGAGTTTTAGGCAGCTTTTTCTAAGGCAGGAATCAACATGTATAATATTACAATTCAGATGGGCAAAATAAACAAGTGCAATTTCCTTTAATCACCTATGAATATGCATAAACAAAATATCTCCTCTGTGGTTTAGATATCAGAGGCTTATTGCTCATGTAGGAAAGCTTCAGGAAAATAAAAAAACAAATTAAGGGAAAATCAATCAGCTGAGAATAGTCAGTCAAAAAAATTTCCCTCATCCCAAGTAGATTAAGTGGCAAGTTGATTTAGGCATCATGTAAGCATTCCATAAAGTCTATAAGATTTTTATTTTTTTTTTTTCAGCCTTAGTTAAAACAGCATCCTGCATAACCATTGCAACAGTCACGGACAAGAAATGAAATCCAGAGAATGGCAAGTTTGTTTTCAAATATTTATAAAGTGACTTAGATACCTTTGGCAAAGGAAATAAAAATCCAACTTAATTAGTATTAAACAGCAAGTAAAATTGCATAAGAGACTCCTTGGTGTAAAGAGCTTAAAGACTAATTGCAGTCACTGTGTAATGAGTAAAGGGAAACAAGGCATGGCAAACATGGTAGGAGAAGAAAGAACAATCATGCTTTCAAGGCTGCATAGTTAGCAAACGTTAAGCACTGCATAATGCCTCTACAGATATTATTAAGGACAGCCTGATTCTCCTCTGGATGTGGGTTTCCTTACTCTACCAGAGCAGCAAAGGAAGCTTTATTTGAAATAACATTTATCTCCTGAACAGGCCAAGGGTCCATTTGCCCCTCTGAGCAAATTAGCACACAGGAACATTCAGATCACTTGAGCTGCAGTATCTGTCCATGTGTACTCATCAAATACAAATTCATTCAACCTAAACATAGACAAATGGGAATGTTATGTTACTCCCATTTGTTGAGAAAATAACAAATCCTGAAGGGGCTACTCAGATGTCAAGAGGTAATTTGTAAATAAAAAATAACAATGCCCATATTCAAATCTGAAGATAATCTTGTTGGAAAAGTGCAGGCGAAGCAATAAAGGTAATATTTCGGTAAAATAGTGTTATGAAGATATTCTGTGTGTAAGGAAAAAGGCTCCTAGATCCAAGGAAACTGATGCTATTTTTGGAGGAGTGACTGCACACAGTAAAATCTAACATGCTTAGGAGACCTGCAAGTGCTGAATTTAATCATAGATTCATAGAATGGTTTGGGTTCGAAGGGACCTTAAAGATCATCTTTTACCAACCCCCTGCCACAGGCAGGGACACCTTTCACTAGATCGTTTGCCCAGAGCTCCATCCAATCTGTCTTTGAACACAATTTGTCAGGGCAATATGTTCTGGTGCCTCACCAAACCCACAGTAATGATTTTTTTTTCTTTTCTAACATATAATCTAAACCTATTCTTTCATTCCCCCTTGTCCCGTCACTACAAGCCCTTGTAAATAGTCTCTCCCTATCTCTTTTTGTAGGGCTGCTTCACATACTGGAAGGCTCCAATTTGGTCGCTTTTCACTTAGGAGTGGGAGACGTGATAAAGGTGTTCAAAGAGTTTAGTACTTCTTCCTGTAACTTGTTTTGGAATTATGAAATGATGAAGACCTACACAGAAGCAATATAAACCATTGTCTAAAGAATTATAGGAGCATGTTTTAGACATGTTAATACTAATATAAATTACTATCCCAGAAGAAAATTGTGAGGAATCACGCATAGTGTTAGTAAAAACTGAGATCTTCTGATGAAAGGCACTGCAAAAGCCACACATTTTGTAGTAACATTAAGGTGAGATTCCTTTTTATTTTTTCTCTTGTGTTACTACCTATAGAATGAAATTAGAGACAAAATACTAGGCTGTGCTTTCTTTGATTTTCAAGTGCAATGCAACCCTAATCTTTTCAGCTGGAATTCACATATGAAATGAATAATAATAATTTTGTTTGGCATGTGTGATATTGTCCAGCTATTTTTACAAGAATGCTGAGTGCAGCTGTGTGTTTCAGTCTCATAATACACTTCTTGCATGGTTACATGATATAGCTATTTCATACCCAATACTGTTAAAAGCAAATAGGGTCACTAACTTCCTATCTAACATTTCTGGCTCATGGAGTTTTTCAAATTGACAAATAGGTTCAGTGTCAGTTCAACATTTTTGAGACTTGCTTTTTCTGGTACTTCTTAAAATTCCAGCTCCTTCTCCCTCCTTCTCTCCAGACACTGCAGATTAGATGTAAATAGACACCATTCTCATTCATGTCACTTGTGGCTATGATTGCCTTATGACTCCTGAACTGCTGGGAAAGTATGCATTTTCCATAAACTTTTGCCTTCACTATTTACCTGCTTGTCAATTTAACATTTATTCTCCTTATGCCAAGATATATTGTGTATAATTCTATTCAGATTCCAGCTTGCATTTTTCTTCAAGTAGTTCTGAAAATGTAAGTAAAAGGAAACTTAACAGAAATATTTTGTTTTCCTCTATTTGTGAAATTTGATTTTAATTTTCTACTGTTCTCTTAAGCATTTATATATATCACCTGTGAAATCTTCACTGGGTGCAAATGAGTACAGGTCTGTTTAGCTGAATAAAAGATGTTAGTTTGTAGCAGCTAAGGGTATGGTCCCAAGGTTAGAACAACATTGCTTCAGCGTATGTTTTTCACTAATATGGTTCTGACAGCTTCATTACTATGTTAGTTTCCACAGTGAAGAAGAATATATGCCTTTGTTACACTCTAGGACAAGATGAATCATATGATTACATACTTATTATCTTTGTCTACTGTTGCACATCTGAGTGGGAAAAGAGCAGCCCCATGTTAATAACCCATGGCCTGGCAGGTGCACTGTGCAGATAGCTGCATTCTTTAATCAAAATGAATAATTAAGTAAAAGTGATTTCCAAACTTGCAGTCATATTATTATGTGATACATTTTTCAGGAAGAAACTCTTTGTACTGATTTCTAGTGTCTACAATTAATTTTATACCATCCTTCTTTATCCCACACTTTCTATCTCATGCATTATTTTCTTCACAAGATTAATAGCACAGGTCACCTTTGTCTGGACACTGTCATGCGCAGCATTCATTAGTGTGATGTGATGTTCTGCCTTCTTTTGAATGTAGTCTCTGAGCTGTGTTTCAAAAGGTATTGTCCCACATCTAATGTCACAGTCAGATTGGTCACATTGTTCTTAGATTGTTCTACTGTGATTATTTTATACAGATGCTGTGCATGTGTTGACTTAATCTTACATATGTGAATGGTTCTGCTAAACTGTGCAGCTGAACTTATTTCACTAAAGAGAATGCATTATGTTCACATTTGGCTTTGATTTAGGACTTATCAATACCTATTAAACATACTGGTAAGTAACACAAAACTATTCAACATGAAAAGTGGTTTTATGATTCTTAAAACTGTGCAAAATACTCATTATCCAGTAGAAACATGGTATCCAGATTAAATATTTTTATCATTCCTACCTAAATTAACTCTGCTTTTTCTTAAAATACTTAGTCTCGCCTATTTAAAGATAACTTTACAGCTGCTTATTTGTGAAGCTCTACCACCTTAATGTGTGGTTTCATAGGGACTTGGGATCTATCTTGGAGGGAGGAAGGACATGACAAATTTAACTTCAGAAGTTTCCCTTCTGTGTTTTGAAAATAGCTTAAATATCACCAACTGGTCAGACTTTAAAAATTTCTGTTCACATGTTTTCGGAGTGAAAGTCTAAAACTTACTAGCTTATTTCCTTGTGGATATCACTGCTAACAAAGGTAGGCACAGTAAGAAAGTCTAGGGAGAGAGATTAGGGAAGATGAGTGTTGTAAGAGTGACAGGTCTGGGAGAAAGGATATTGTCAAGGAAATGGATGGAAAACAGAGGGAAGCAGAGCAAACAAACCTATCACACCTGGAATAAATGTCTTCCATAGCCCAGGATGGTACTTCATATTCTTTTATTGTCTAGCAAGTGTCTGTAATAAATAGAGGAAATAGAGAGTTATTTATGTTATGGAGACTGAGACACTAAAAAGAACAGATGCCTGATCATCCTATGTGATTTTTTTTCCCCATAGAGTTTCTGCTCTATTCAATCCATGTGTCAAATTAAGGCACTGACCAGATATCTCCTACAAATTAGTTTTTCTCTTCATGACTGAGTTCACATAGCTCCCCACATAATTAACACTAATAATGTTGGGATTCAGAGGAGTGATGGCAATTTTTCCTTTTGACATTGGAATATCCAAGACCTTTAAATGCTGTGGAAAAAAAGCCAATTCCCTGCTTTTCCATCACCTCCTTTTGGCCTGAACTTCACTCTAGACTAGCCCAGGGACTATAATTTAGGGCAATTGCGCAGAGTGTGAGACAACATATTTCAAATTCCTACTTTAAACCAAGATGAACATGACCAGCACCTTGTCTGTCATATTGTTGCCTAGATTTCAGAGTGCTACAAATAAAATTCCTTTCTAACTTTGACCAATAAAAGTTTCACTGAAATATGTAGAAGTGTTTCAGTATCACTGAACACAAAAAAGAGCCATTACAATGAGAAACTGTTGTTGAGATCTGCTTTGGAAAGCCACTTGGTATGACAGGGGTGGGAAGTGGAGTGTTAGTCACTTCTTAGGTAGTTTGGAAGGTGATGGAATTTGAAAAAGGCGATAAAAATATGATGATTTTACCACTGTTGAGAAAGCAGTACAGGAGAATTTTAGTGAACATTGTTTCTCATGTTAACCTTAACATTCTCTTAATTATTAGGGTTGATTTTGGTTTTTTTTTTTAAAAACTTGAACAGAAGTCTCATTGTATAAGAATGATATTAACAATGATCTAAAGAAAGTGCATTCTAAGTCCAGATTAAGGCAGAAATAAATACAGGTTTTGAACAAGGGAACAAAGCTAAGTTGTAGAAGAGGTTATGCCACAATCAGGAAGAAAATATGGTTGTATAGGGCAGTAATTTGCTCAATTTGCCTCAAAAAAAATAAATTACATCTATTTCTTTTACTGGACTTTTGTGCCCAGGTATTACAAAACTTGGCATGGAAATCACAAATAAATTCAATATAAATTAAAAAGAGGAATTTTCTTACATATGTATTTCCATTTGCTCTTAATGATTGATGTATAAAAGCATATTTGTATTCACTCTGCAGAATGGGGAAATACTTTATTTTTCTTTCTTGATTTCACTCTATTGATTTGAACTGGAAATATATGTGGCAGTTATGAAGCACAGATGTTGGCAAGAAATGATCTGTAAGTTTTCTGATGAAAGAGAAATTTTAGGGAGAAATGAGTAGTAGAATGGATAGTGTATTCCTTAAAGGAAAAAAAAAACAAACCGAAAAGAAGCAGAGTGTGTTGTTTTATTCTGTTTATTTTAAGCAGATTTTTAATGATTTTTATGGATTTTTCACTTATGAACTGGATCTCCAACTACTGTTAAGGAAGATCACTGATTAAAATGATGAAGATTTACATGACTTGAGAGTCTTTTTTATTAACCTTTTGTTTCTACACATCTAAAATTTATCTGCAAGTGATTCAGATTTACAATTCTTGGATCTCTGATCCACAAAATGTAATGGAAATATGCTGTTCAATCTAGGACTTTTACAGTGGTTTACAGGGCACAGATTTTCTATGGAAGATAGACAAATGTATTGAAAGCAAAAAAGGCTTCTTTATACAGTGCCATTGATTTAATGCAAATTTGGTGTATTTTATTAACGGAAGAATGGTAAGATTACGTTTTACTCCCTACTTATAAGTGTGAAAAAGAGGAATCTAGGTCAGAATCTATCTTAGGATTCTTTTGGATGTGTATGAAGCATATACGGGTTGTGCATTTCCATAACTCAACTGCCATAAGAAGAATTTGTGGGTTTTTTGTTTGTCCATTTTGTTTTGCTTAGAATAAGAGAATCACAGAATGGTTTGGGTTGGAAGGGACATTAAAAGTCATCTACTTCTAACCCTTCTCCTGTGGGCAGGAACACCTTTTGCTAGACCAAGTTGTTCAGAGCTCCATCCAACTTGGTCTTGAACACTTTCAGGAATATGGCAACAGCCACTTCCCTGGGGCAACCTGTTCCGGTGTCTCAGAGTAAAGTGTTATTTTCTATCATCTCATCTAAACTTACCTTCTTCTAGTCCTATCACTATTGCCCTATCACCATATGTCCTTGCAAGTAAGCTCTCTTCAGCTCTCTTGTATCCCCTTTAAGTATTGGAAGGTGCTAAAAGGTCACCTGGGAGCTTTTTCTTCTCCAGGGTGAACAATCCCAGCTCTCTCAGCCTGCCTCCATGGAAGAGGTGCTGCAGTTCTCTGATTACATTCATGGCCCTTCTCTGAGCTTACTCTAACAGGTCCATGTCTTTTTGTATGGTAGGGACCCCAGAATTGGATGCAGAACTACAGGTCGAGTATCAGCAGAGCACACCAGAGGAGCAGCATCCCATCGCTCAAGCTGCTTTGGATGCAGCACAAGGCCACACTGCTTTGGATGCAGCACAGGATACAGTTGTCTTTCTGGGCTGCCAGTGCACATTGCTCAGCTTGTGTTGAACTTCTTGTCCCCCGTGTCCTTCTTCTCAGGGCTGCTTCAAATTTATTCTTTACTCTACCTGTATTTGTGCTTGGAATTTCCCCAATCCAGGTGCAAGACCTTGACTTGGCCTTGTTGAACTTCACACTGTTTGCACAGGCCCATCTCTCAGGACTGTTTCCAGCTCTCTGGATGGTATCCCTTCCCTCCAGCATGTCAGTTGCACCACACAGCTTGGCTTGGCAAACTTGCAGAGGGTGCACTCGATCCCACTCTCCACGTAACCAAGAAAGATATTAAACTGTGCCTGTTCCAATCCAACCTCTATGAGCACCATTTGTCACTGGTCTCCTGTTCTCCAGGTCAGGCGCCTTTTTTTTTTTGCCTTTTTTTTTTTTTTTAATGCAGCTGTCATGGGAAAAAAGTGATTAAATAAAGCTAAGCACCTGACATCCCTTCATGTCATAAAACATCTTTCCTACAATGTACCATATGGTCTACATACAATTCTACAATAAACAGCAGAAGTGTATGTGCAGGAAAACTAGGTTAGAATGATCAGAACTAATCATCTATATTTCCAAAGGAAAGGATGGGTATCATTTGCCTCCTCTCTTGGGTTTTCAGGTTACTCTCTATATTCAGCTTGATATGCTTCTGATCTTTAAACACAGTTATGTCTACTTTGCAGCAAAAAAATCATTAAATACATTTACCTTTTTTAAAAATAGAATTCTTACTGGTTCCCTTGGATTCTGACAGGATAGTGAACAATTTTATCCAAAAGTAACTGCTGAGCTTCTAAAATAGGCATATGTTGTATAAACTGCCTTGCAATGATGGTAGTTACCTACAAATAGAAGTTAATTCATATAAATGTATATGATCCTAAAAGATGATGATGATATGATCCTAAAAGTATCACTGCTCTCCCTTACTCTCACAGTGAAACACAAATGAAACTAAACAGAACAAAAGGCTCTTACCCTATGTAAAAAGTTGTAGAGCTATTAAAAACAGCTGTTATAGAATAGCTATCCTTTCCATGACAAGAGAGAGAAGTTCTTGTCATTCGTTGCTAGCTACTACGGAAAACCTTCATATGAATCATGCTTCTTTCATGCTGCAAATATGAACACACACACACAAAAAAACACCCCTGCAATTGTGTATTTGACAAGGATTAGCTATTTGAAGATGACGCTTAGGAATGATCCTTGAATCATGCTGCTATTGACCTTGGATTTTTCTTCTAGTGTAGTAATTATTGTAAAATAAACCTGACTTCTATTGGAATGTACAGTAGGCAACAAATAAATTTACCTATACTTAAGATGTTTCTGAGTGTTAACTTAAAAGAAAAATTTCATTTCAAAGTTTTCTTCCAGCATGAAGATGTGCTTTCTAACAGGCTTTCCAAATTGTAGCTTACCAGAGAAAGAAAATATGGAAAGTAACTATAACTAGTTTTCAGCTGTGACCTTACACTGGCTGAGACCTGAAATGTTATTGTTTGTTATGCAGTAGCAAATGGTTTTATCATTATTTTATTAAATTTTATAACAAAGGAAATACACAATGCATCAAA
Organism: Sakesphorus luctuosus; assembly: GCA_013396695.1. NCBI lineage: Eukaryota > Metazoa > Chordata > Aves > Passeriformes > Thamnophilidae > Sakesphorus > Sakesphorus luctuosus. The sequence continues at coordinate 563,995 of VWZD01004032.1, forward strand.
GTTTAATGTTTTCTTTAAGGGAAAGCTAACCTGGGTCACAAAAGGCCAATGGGAATACATGCTATAGGCACCATATTTTTTCTGCTTGCAAATGCCAAGTGATTCAACATCTGCAAAGCCACATTCAAAGAAAAACTTTCCCAGAGTCTTTGATAGTTTTTACATATGTAGCAATGTACTGTGGGTCATATTAATAACTGCTTAAGTTGGACAAAAAGCATTTCTGTTAGGATTTCTTTCCACAGCTATCCTCTACAAGAAAAATGTTCTGAATTTACAAAATAATAATTATAATCCCAAATATAAGACCAGATTTATAAACAAAATACTGTTTCAACATGTTGGCTAGTTCAGAGGATATTTAAAAACAAGATTTAGGAAAACACTCTGTTCATCCTGATTCTTTGTAGAAGCATGTATTACTCAATTACTTAACAGATATGCAACACTGTCACAAAAGGCAGCAATGTGGTGGATTTTTTTGTGTAGAATCATTAGTACCACAAGGGAAGGGCAAATCCCCGGAAATTCTTACTCCTTTTGAGGGAAGCTACTGAGCTTTGCTTGGCTTTGTTCCATATTTTGCATATTCCTTGCTATATCCAGAATGCACTGAGTGCTATTGTAAGATATAGAAGGATTAGAACACTTTTTCCAGTAATTAGGCAGGAATTCTTCCACTGAGGTCATTGCAAAAGTTATTGTCTTAGCTTGAGTAATTGAAATATTTTGTTTAGTGCCCATAGTTCATTTCTGAAATAGAATCTATTCCCGTTTCGCTGGCAAGATGTATCTATTGTAAGTATATTGTAGCAACTGCTTTGATTTTTGTTTCATATAGACATGATTATTGCTTCTGATTCTCTAACTAATTAGGCAGAAAAAGATGGGAATAAAAATGTAAAGAATAGATTCCCCTCTTTATGGTTCCATCCTGTATAGATGGAGGTGTGGAGGGGAAATCCTAAAGGAATCTTTGCCTCTGCACAATGTTGTCAATATGGCTTGAGTCACACAGGGCACTATGACTGGGTAGAACAAAAAAGCTCTTTTGCTCTTTAGACTCTATTCTGCACACTTCCTGTCCTTGACACACAGGACAGCTTCTGCAGTGTCTGGGCTACATATTTTGCAGGTCATAAAGCTTTATACAGAGATTTTGTCATCAAACTCAATGATCTGTGAAGGAGCTTAAACTTACTGACTCATTCAGGCTTGAATTTGGGACTCATGCAACTGCTACTGCCCTTCTTTATCTGTCATTTTCTGTTCATACTTTTCAATAAAAAATTTCTTACTATAGTTACAATTTATTTTTTAAAAAGGATACATTACGTTCAGCTAAAGAAAGAAAAATGTCTTGACTAACTAATCTCTGGTATAGTGGCAAGGGTCTTTTCCTTCAAGACAAAAGACAAGACAGATATAGAAGAATGAATTGTCATGGCAATGTCTTTCACATGCCTGTTTGAAGCCCTGTGTCTCCTGCCGTAAACCAAGTATGTTCTTCATATTCTACATCCTCTGCTACTTAGTCTGTCTTGAAGTACAGAACAATCCATTTTAAACATCTCTTTCCTCTAGAAAGTATTTTTTATATTAGAAGTGAAATGTGACTGGACTAAAACACATGATGTTCTCACTCATCACTTGAATAATTTCTACCTTATTTTTCTCTATTCTGTTGATCATGAAGTTAATTTTTCAGTTTGATTCAATATTCATAATTTTTTGATTGTTATTCAGTCATTCTTGTTTCATTTTGATGGCATCACAGGAATGCACCTAAGACATGTGATATCCCCAGGGTAGATGCCTGTTTCCATTGGTCTTAGTCCTTGTAAACTTTAGTCAGCTTGCTTCTGCCTTTAGTCACATTAATTGGATATCACAATTCAAGCAGGAAGAACTCTTGCCATAATGACAGAAAAATGAGATTACAGCAGGAGAATTTTATTATATTTGGATAAAAAATAATTTTGTTGATTGTTTGTCTTGAAGGTGTACTGCATTGTCCCTATATTAGTAGATACAAAGGCCTCTTTCCTTGATTTTTATGAAAGTAGAATGTTTATGCTTCTTTCTACTACTTTGACATAGAAATTGAGAAGAAAGTTAAGGACAATGTGAATTAAAAAGAGCAATTCTAGTAAAGCCTCTTGAACTCAAAATGATATTTAAACAGAATTAATTTAAAATTCAGTGTTAGAAATGTCTCTTTGAGGGATTAGCTTTTCAAACATTGCCAAATAGAATGCAAAGAACTAGATGTTCCAAACTAAGCAGGAGTGGATTAATATTGTCCAGCAAAAGGTACTATATTGTTGCCTTAAGATTCTTAAGATTTGCAGCATATGGATTTTTAATATAGCTGTATGATTTCTAGTACTTTAAAATAGCAGTTAACAGTTACTAAACCCCTTTCTCATGCTTTATACCAAATACTCAAAATTCTTGAAATTTTGTTTAAAGTTCATTCCAAGGAAAAAGATTTTAGCAAGGACATCTTTGGGACACAGACAGACAGAATAAGATATCATTGTAGTCAAAGCAGCAGGCCCAGAAACGTTGAAGAAGCTCCAAAAAAGGCATGTGATGTGAAGATGATGATGGTGAAGAAGTAATAGGTCTGGAGACCTCCTACTCAATTCCAGGGAGACATACCAAGGGGCAGACCTGAGGGAGGTTCTAGGGGTGGAAAATTCCCAGGTTGATGTATCCATTAGATATGATAATTAATTAGTGTTCTAAATTTGTAGGAGCCTTATACTATATTGTGCACTTGTGTATTTAGTGTACCTTGACGATCTTCAAATAAAGAACTGCTCTCTATTTTAGCTCTACTAATATTGCCTGGAAAGTCCTTTCCTCTCTTTTTAGGCATCAATGCTGTTGAACACAAAAAAAGGCTGAAGTTTTTACCTCAGCAAACAATATTAATAACACTGGTGCTTCTTTCATAAACTGTTTCCTTTGCATGAAAGACTGATATTGCCTGTGATATAGCTAAGAATAAGATGCTGTCTATGCTGATTTTCTCTGGGGTAGAGTTAATTTTCTTCACAGAAGTTTGTATGGGACTCTGTTTTGGGTGTGTGCTGAAAATGGTGTTGGTAATACAGAGATATTTTTGTTATTGCTATTGAGCACATCAAGGCCTTTTCAGTCACTGAGTGAGCTGTGGGTGCACAAGGACTTGGGAGGGGACACAGCCAGGACAGTTGACCCCAACTGACCCAAGGGATGTCCCAGACCATGTGGCAGCACACTCAGCATATAGAGGGGGAGGTAGAGGGACGAAAGAGGCCATTCAAAGTGATAGCATTTGTCTTTCCAAGTCACTGTTATGTGTGATGGAGCTCTGCTTTCCTGGTAATGGCTGAACACCTGCCTGCCCGTGGGAAGTGGTGAATAAATTCCTTGATTTGCTTTGCTTGTATCTACAGCTTTTGATTTGCCTATTAAACTGTCTTTCTAACTACAAGTTTTCTCTCTTCAACCCTTCCAATTCTCTCCGCCACCCCAGTGGGGGATTGAGCAAGTGGCTGTGCCATGCTGTTTTCATCTGTGATTTAACTACGACACTGTGGAAGATAAGCCCAACAAAATGCACTTTTGTCAATTTCTGATGATCAGACAAGTTGTGTCCAACTGCTTTGAAAATACACTTTTGAAATTATGGTTTGATGAATGTTTTGCTTTTTAAAAATCAGATTATTACTTGTCCGAATTGCTCTTTTTTATTAATTTTAGATATCTCAGTAAACTGATCCAAAAATCTCGCACCTATAGTTTAGAGTCATTGAGAACGAGACTTTTTGTTTTTAGTTTTAATGTGTAGTGGAAAAGAGCTTTCTTCATGCTAAGAAACAACCATAATAAATTAACATGAATTATCAGGCTTCTTTCAGGCAGTGCTAGGTCAGTAGTGCAAGGTGATAAGCATATATTTTACATTTATTGCAGGCTTTCGGGAATAACAGAAAAAATATTAGCTAAGTTACAAAACAACATGCCCTATGGAGATTGCCTGAAACAATTTAATGGATTTGTGAAAATTCTGAGTATTATTCTGTCAGTGGGGCAGATGTTTTACATGTCTGTCCCAAGGCACAGTCTGTCAGTCTCAACCTCATCAGTGCCATTGTATCTCTTGTGTGGCATCTGTAATGTTTATAGATAAATACTAAGTCAAGTTTCTTCTGCTAAACATTATAATTTAAATTGACCATTCACTTAGGGAAACCATAAAAATGGGATGAAATTAACCTGCACCATACTGGGGGCTGTCAGCACAATGGATGTCACTGTCCTTTGATTAAGTCTAGACTTACTGAGTTCTCTAGGTATTTAACACAGATTAAGTGCTACTTTTCTAGATCTGCTCTTAATCAGCCAGACATCTCCCATAATTAGAAAACAGCTACAAGTTCAACCTACCACAATTAGAACTAGGAGACTCAGAGGCTCTAAGAAGTCATTAGTGTTTATTTACTTTCGAGGCTATCAGTTACCTCCATGAAAGACAGAGTCATCCTGCCCAGACCCCAGCAGTCATCAGTGCCAACAGTCAGCACTGCACAAAACCATTACATTGCATTCACACCATTTGAATGTGCCTTCATTGAGTGACTTTTGTAACTCGCTCCTATGATTATGATCTTCAGCATGTTTGAAAGAAGGCTGAAATTTAAATTTCACAGTCTGTCTCATGTAAAATTTAATTCTCACACTATTCTAAGTATAAATACAAATAAAACACCTAACTGGAAATTAGGCCTTTCACAGTATTTTGTTTGAAATCCTGGCCCTCCAACTGCCATGCATGGAAGTGATATCACATTTCTTAAAAATTCTCATAATTATTTTTTTTCTGCAGGCCCCATGCTCAAGAATTACCTACTCCTACTTCATGGCTACAGTGAACTGCAGTGGATTCTGGTCCTCATGATGCATTTCTGTTATTTCTTCCTTTTGTTACAATGGACAAACACCAGTCATGTTTTTTAGTCAAAGTCTTCATCTTCGAGAAATTTTGTGATGCAAGTAATGTGCAATTGGAACTAAATATGAAACTGGGACAGATGTGGTCAACTTTCCTGGGATCGTCATTGTTTTGGAAAGAACAAGAAACAAGAAATCTGCCTGGTAAGAAATAAGCAGTTAGTGCTTTTCACATGATCAACTGGACAGATGTGTGTCATGAGAGCCATATATGGAGAATTATATGCCTAAATTTCCATTAAAGCTATGCTTTAATTTTTTTTTAAAACCTTCCTTCAGCTTGGATCTTAGTTCCCTGAATATTTATAGGTTTACACCAAAGTCAGAAGATCACAGCAAACAATCTGGCCAGTGCCATCTGCAAATAAAATCCACTTGCTTTTGCAGAAAGCTGTTTCCAATATTATTAATTTATATCATGAGGGATACAGTATTATTTGCAAGTAATCATTCACTTTGCTTTGGATTGTCAAATACAACAGTGTAGGAAGACCTGATACAAAGGAAAAGAGCTAACAACATCTATTTATATGAAAATACACAAAATCTCCATCAGAAAATAGAAAAGCAGATCCTAGATTTTGGTTTGACTGATATATATTAATAAGATTTATGCATATAGTGAATACTATAAAATCCCAGGAGAACTGCATGAAGGGACTTTTTTCTGTTCTTGTTTTTTCTCATTTAGGTTTGGTGAGGGATTATACTTAAATGGCTGCAGATGTTCAAAAATGATCAAGCTATTTGGAATGCTCCAAACTCCACTTCCCATTCTTGTGTTGATTCCTTTGCATCCATACAAGGGTAAAGCAGTTTCATTTGCTGATTTGATCTCACAGTATTTCAGCTTCTGGTGCAATGCAGCACAGAATGGCAAACTCTCTGGTTTCTGTACCCTGCAAGTACATACAAAGGGGCAATATTTTTCTGTCATTTTTCAATCTAAAGCATAGCTAAGATAGAGCGATTTGAGAAGGGAGACTATGTTAAAAACAGACAGAATGGTAGTAATGGTAGTACCACGTTGATTTGATGGCTCAGAACAGGTTCGCAGATGCCAGACAGACCAGGCTGCAGTCCAAGCACTGGGGAACAAAGAAATTGTGAATGTCCATTTCCCACAGATGTCACAAAAAACATCTGGGTTTTGTAGCCTGCATGAGATCTCACAGAACATAAATTTGGGAGTGGGAGTGCAGGAGCAAGATATCCTTGAGAAGATGTAAGATGATCTTTCATAGATTTTTGTGAGTGGCAAGGACAATTCTGAACTTTTTGTCATGTTTGCATAACAAAATTTACTTGTGTTTTCCAAATGATGAGAGAGACAAGGTAGCTACGAAACAATAAATTCATACATTAGAAGAAACTGCCAAACACATAAAACTGCTAGGGCAACATGTAAAATATCAAAACGTGTAAACCACTGCCTACACCATGCTTAAGAGGCCTTTCAAGTAAAAGGCTACTGACAGTGCAATCACCTAATAGGCTTTGGTAGGTTTACTATGTTGACATCCTTACTGCCAAATATGAATCAGAAGACTAGGCTTTTAACATCATTACCTGAGCTCATGCCTGAAGAACATGCAAGGAGTAGGACATCGGAACTTTTGTTTTGCTAAGCTAAGCTGACATTACATACATACTGCTTTGGGGTCGCTGTATGAGTACAGTTTCTGAACACTACAAGCAGGGTTCAAAATGCAAAGGGTTTAAGTACAGAGACCCACCTGCTGAAAGCAGAGCATGAGCCATTTGGTTTGATATTTCAGAGATTCTACATAAGATCTCTTCTATCCACAAAGTGGTAAAGACTAAAACAGCAACAACAATAAAAAAAAAATGCCAAAAGTCTGGAAATGTCAACTTCTACCTCTAAAAGGTATTTCCTGCTCTAGAAGACTAGAAAAATGGGATGCAAAGTAATTGCCTTTATTAGAACCAGCCTTTATTCTTTTGCCTCTGAAAAACACCTGGCTATGTTTTCTGATGGTTTTTTTCTCTACAATGAAAGTGATACTCTTACCCAGGGGCCTGGAAACCTTCCACTGAAACCTGGTGTCTCATGTAGCATTGTCACTGTTCAAAAAAGTGGTGAGGAGTTTTACCCTAGATGTTTTAAAAGGTGTCCTGCAAGGAGAAGATGTAAAAGGGACCTAGGTATCAAAATGGAGATGGAGCAATCCTGTTACACCAAGAGTGGATAGAAGCAATATGGTCACATCTGAAATTTTATGTTGGTTTTGGAATGACCTTTTTGATCAAGAATGGACTTGATCATGTAGTGATATTGTGCAGGTAAGTATAGTTCTCAGTGTAGGGATTGTTACAGTCAATGAAACTATAAAGTTGTAATCCAAATGTTTATGAGAAAAAAATCAGTGTAAACAGATTCCTGATAATGCTTTGCTTTAGACTCTCTAAATGGCTTTAAAATACATCAGGGCACTGACATAACCATTTTATAACCTTTCAAGAATCACTGAAAGTTGTTTAATAACAATAATTTTCATATCAGCTGCTGTGGGTTCACATTGGCTGAACATCAGGTGCTCACCCAGCCAGTCCTCCCCTCCCCTTCCCAGCTGGACAGTGGAGAGAGTAAGATCAAGGGGAAGGAAGAGAAAATAACAAAAGCCATGGGTTATGATATAGGCAGTTTATATTTATGCAAAAAGAAGGAAAAACTGAAACAGTGTGCACACGCAAAAAACAAAGCTTGCAGTTAATCTCTACCTCTCAGTAGCAGCAATGCTCAGCCACCCCTTCGATAAGCAGAGCTCCAGCATGACAATGGTCATCAGCACGTGGCCATTACAAGAGAGTAAATGCCTCCCTCCCCACCTTTTTTATGTCTGAGTTGATGTCATATGGTGTGGAATATCCCCTTGTTCAGTGGGAGTCAGCTGCCCTAATCCGTGTCCCCTCCCAGGATTTCAGCTCCAGGCTGAGGAACGAATACTGTGCCTGCGCTCGGCAGCAGCCAAAACATAGGCCTGCTATCAACACTTCTTTAGTTATCAAGGCAGAGCACAGCCCTACAAGGGCTACTATGGGAAAATAAATTCCAGCTCAACCAGACCCACTACATCAGCAAAATATATTAGTGAGTTGTGTTGTCTTTAGTTTAAGCTGCTTTTCAATAACGAAATAGTTTTTACTGGCAAATATTATTGTTGGCAAATTGCTATCCAGTAAAATATTAAAAAAATATAATATTCAGAAGGAATGAAATCTCAAGTCATCTGAAGTGATAGTACTGTAACTGATTAAACAGAACTACAAGTGTTTCAGGGTGATCCAACACTACCCTGAAAACCTGCCATATGCTTTAGAACCATCTTTCTTATCACAGCATATGTGACAGTTTCAGCAATCAGCACCTTTACATTTAGATTCAAGCTACAGTTCACTCACCTGTTTTTACGTATTTTGGAAAAAACCCAATTTGGGCAGAAGGGACTTGTTTCCATGTGATAATTTAATCACATTTATCAGCAAGGAAGATCTGTTTTTGCAGACATGTAGACATAATCCACTGAGGCAGCCTTCTATTAGGTGTCTGACAGCTGAAGCACTGCTTATGAGTCAAATTTGTGGGTCATCTTTCAGGAAAATGAAGTGGTTGAGCAATAAAGAACATTTTTCTTCCATAGTGAAGACACTTTGTGTAGCCAAGATTGCCAGGGAACTTTTAGTTAAATTTGTTTGTCTAAAAGTTAAAGTCTAACTCAAATTAGCCACTTACCTGTTTACCCCTACAGTCAGTGAGGGAGAAACTCCCAAAGGGTGAGTCGGCCAACTGCAAGACATGTATAGTAATATCAGAGAACAGGATTTATTAAGATGAATCTTATCATGGAGATATCTATTCCTCTTCACTAACTGAAATAGAACCTGAATGCCTGCATTCCAGATGGCTAACACTGGATGAAGAAGGACCACTGGTGCTAAAAACAGGGCCAGTTGGGCAAGTTATTAGCAGAATTGTGATGGATCTTGTCAAGGGTGTGTTGACTGAAGATAATGTGAAGTTCTCCTGTAAATTGATCAAAACCTACATAGCTGAGCATAGAACTACATGAGACTTAACAGATGTGTAATGATCTTCCTGATCTAAAATCTTGCTTTGTCACCTTCCTTCAAATATTCCATAGAAGCAGGCTGCTTATGGAAGGGTGTTGGTCAATATTTGTGAGTATTGGTTCATTTTGGTGCTTTACCTGAAAAATTAAATAGAACTGAGAGTAGGAAATTAAAGAGAAATATTCATACCTTTTTAGTAAGTAAAAAAATTAATTTAAATTTAAAAATATCCCCCCCCTTTTTTTTTCTTTTCCTGAGGCAAATGAAAAGTTTTTCTCTACTTCCAAGGCTTAAACTGTTTTGAAATAGTAAGAATTACAAGGATAGGGTTCACAAGACCAAGGAATAAATGGTATTTCCCTTACACTGTAAATTTATGGTATTAATCCAAGAAAAAGACCCAAATTCAGGAGTCTTGTTTATCCTCCTTCTGGCAGTAAGCTCCCTAATTCACTGTCTTAGTTACTGTTTAAAACTCAGGCTCTCAATCTTCTATTTGCTGCTTTCTGTTTTGCATAAAGACTTCTACATAAACAAATCTTAGAGTAGTATTTTTACCTCCTTCTCCAAATGACGAAGTAACCACTGACCTGTGGTTCTGTTCTGATTAATACTGAATTTAAGTGAGGTGGGGCGTGCCTCACTACACTCACACTGAAGAATTTTTTCCTGATGTCTCATCTAAATCTATCCTCTTTCAGTTTAAAGCCATTGCCCCTTGTGCTATTATTCATGCCCTTGCAGAAAGTCCCTCTCCAGGTCTCCTGTAGCCCCTCTAGGTACTGGAAGGCTGCTCTAAGCTGTCCCTGGAGCCTTCCCATCTCCATATAGAATGACCTCAACTCACTCAGTCTGTCTTCATAGAAGAGGTATTCCATCCCTCTGATCATATTTATGGCTCTCCTCTGGGCATGCTCAAACAGGTCATTGTTCTTCCTATTGTGGGACCCCAAGAGCTGGATGCAGCACTCCAGGTGGGGTCTCACGAGTGCAAAGTAAATGGGGAGAATTAAATCACCTTCCCCCGTGTGACTTTTGGTGCAGACCAGAATATGGTTGGCTTTTTGGGCTGCAAGCACACATTGCATGTAATATTTTGTGACTTTGAACAAATAAAAAAGCACATGGTGGATTCTGCTGCTTAACTCTTCTTATACATCACCTTGCCTTGTATTTTCATGGTGACAGCTTTAGCAAAATCTTTGTTGCTTAAATTGAATGTAATCCTTTCAGGTAGTGGACAAGCAACCAGCATTTCTGAAGATAATTAGTGAATCAAATAAAATGCTAATGGAAGCAGGTAATTGCTTGAGACCCCATGGGTAATAGTGGGAGGTAATTATTTCAATATTTGCATGGTCTTACTCAAATTGCCACAGCCTTGCTCTAGGAAAGCCTGAAGTGTCACTACTTCATTTTGAAATGCATGGGAGAGAATCCTTGCTTAAGAAAGGGTGCATTTCACACTATAAAAGGAAGCACAGTCACATAAACACTTTAATTTGATAAGATAGTCTGTAATTTTGACGGGCCAAAGTGGTCCAGTGCTTCTTAAAAACAGATTTTTACTCTGTACGAAGTTGATTACAAAAATAAGATTCATTAAAACACGGATGGAAAACATCTGCTTATATGCAGATGGTAATTCAGCTATCAACACATCCAACTGTTAAATGAATGGACTGATTTAATACAAAAAGTATGGCTTTTCCTCCTCTATGGCTCATTCATTTGCAGATTGTTGAAGTAATTTTTTTTTCATATTAAACTGAGCTCTTGAACAATTCAAAATTATTCATGTCTGCCTCCTTCTTGCCTCTGGCATGCACCTTCTTTATTCTTTGCTTTAGCATTGCTGCTAAAACAAAGACAAATGATTCATCCTTAATGTGGAAATGTGGAAAATTTGTGTGTCCTTTCCAGGCTTTGTAACACATTGGGACTAATTTTTGGCTGCTGTAACACTGATTTCTAGGGAGTTGAACTAACTTTGTCTGGTTTCTCCTATGCAGTGGAGAAGGAAGTCATGATTTACTTACTGAATTCCTAGAATAATTTCATAATCACAAGTACTGAAGCAAAGATCTCTTTCGATACTTGTCAGAAACAGTTTCCTAAAACAATTGCAGTGAATCCCACCCTTAAAAGCAATATAATAAAACAGTTAGGAGGCTCTTTGCACAGTGCCTTTAATATCTTGGAGGACAGCAAAATAACATCATTATACATGAGGCAGAAAGCATTCCTTGGCTCTTGACTCCTTATTGCAGAAGACTTAATTCTGCCTTGCGTTCCACTTGTGCAACATTATTGCAATCAAAAGAATTGTTTTACTGAGACATGTGGATAGAATTTCATGTGTTGCCCTGCATTTATACTGTTCAACTGCTATGCAATGGTTTCCCTGTTTTGTGAAGTTCCTAAATGTCTGTATATGCCACAAAAATATCCTTTTAAATGCTTAGAACTGGGCACTTTTGATTCTTTAATAAGCACAGCAGCTTTGTGTTTGATCTTGAAATTATTAGGAAATAGAACTTCCAGCTTTAGGGTAGCAGAGAAAACCTCAGAGGGATAGTGATAACAAATCAGTGCATGGCAAGTGGTTTGCACATGGCCTAAACCCCAAAGAAGGCAGAGAAGATATTAAGCATGAATTCCTTTAGTAGGGAGAGAGCGCCAGGACCTCAAGGAAGGACTCCTTTGGGCCGTCTGCTAAACATCAGCTGTACAACATAATAAATAAATTGACTTTGATGCTCCTCAGGGTGAATGACCATCACAAGCACAAAAGGAACTAGGAGCCTGGAGAATAGACACAGGAACAGATCAGCAACAAAACTCTACCATGAAGTTTAGAAAGTAATGGAAACAGTGAGAAATATATGTCAAGTTTTTTTATACCTCACAATAGAAATTCAAATGTGTAGTAAAGTATAAGTGAAGAATTACAAATAAAGTATAAAACCATATATTTAAAAAGTATAGGAAATGGCTTCTTGGTCTTATTGACAAAAAGAGAAGAAACAAGACAAGGTAAAGCTACTGTGAAGATAGAATGAAAAGAAAATATAATTAAATATGGGATAAAATTTAGTATTTTTCTCTGTTTTCAGTGAGATATTTTCAGTGCAGTTGATGTTCCTGGTTAGGACACAGAATGTCCTTTGACTCACATAAGCAAGTGCTGCTGCGGCTTTGGTGAGAACAGGAAGCTTCCCACTCATATCAGTAATACCTCAGGAACTGACGATTGGTCTTCTCTTGAGTGCCTGATGTTTATAATAAGCACTTTGAAAAACACATAATGTCCTGAACTTTACTTCCTGATGGCTTTAAAATGCATGTTAAATGGTGATGTTTGCAAATTGAAGTGTGTAACCACAATAAACCATAGCAGAGAAATGACTATCTTTTATCAAAGTTACATGGCTCATATAGCATAAAAGTCCAGTGGAGTGAACATATTGCTACTTGACAATGGGTTATTTATGTTGTGCTAGCATAGCAATATCAATACAAGGAAGTCTCCAAAGTTTTAAAAACGTCTCCTCTGCAAGTGAGCTCCAAAAGAACCCAGCTAAATCACCTCCATTATTTTGTTGATCAGATTTCTCCACAGCAAGTGTTTCATTATTTGTTCTTTGAAGTCAGTGTCAAACAAGCATGTTGATGAAAAATTCCTCTGTGTCTTTTAGGGAAAGAAAGGTCTGGCATGCAAGCTATTCTCAAGCTATGTCAGGAATTTAGCATGCTACAGACTTTGCCTGTGTTTCTGGAAGTACCTGTTGTCTGCGTAGAATTCATGTACATAAAGACATTCAGAAACAGCACACACTTTTATTTATATCAGACTGGGTTTGAGACTTGCTGAACATTGGATTTCTACTATCCAAGATTTCAGTTAGACATGCTTGTCTGTTAATGACCGGACTTGTGCTTACAATATGCTGTAATGGTATAGCCGTGCTAGCACTCATTCCTCTCCAAGCAAAAAAAATAAGGCATAAATTTGTCAGCAATAACAGCACTGTATAGGCTGTCTTAGTTCATCCTCAAAGCAATTCAGAAAGTGATATTCAGAAAATGATTAGGTGGGTGGAACTTTGGAACAAACTTACACTGTTAGTATAACTGCACGTAATTTAATGAACCCTTTAGGTAGTAAACTTCCACTCCTGTTCTGAAGTATTCTCATGCTCAGGGTAGATTTTTTTTGAACATGGTGTTTAAAAATAATATCCCTTGAAGTGAATAAGTGTCTTATTAAGACAAATGTTTTGACCAGAAATTTGTATTTACTGGCATGTTTCAGAGGTGGGATCAATGAGTAGACATAGCTTGAAAAGCCCATCAACCTTTAGAAAAGCCTGAAAATAATACTGTTATGCTGCTGCAGTTGTAGAACTGGAGGTATCTGTTTCCAGCGATAGTAAGAAGGTGGATAGATAATTCAGCAAATTATTATGAAAACAGTACATTCTGGATTGTTCCCCCCCCATATTTTTATGTGGTTTAATCCATTCATACAGAGAATATGTAATAGTTTTCTGTTACTTAAGATATTCCTTTATTTTACTGTTTTGCATATTGGCAGTTTTTGCGTAAATACTTTAAAAAGTCAATTCATACCAATAAAACCAAATGTATTTTCTAATGTATTTTCTGCTAACTGTTCTCCACAGTTATTTCTAAGAATTTGTGTTACTAATGCATCTAAATTTCAGCAATAACAGAAGGAAATTATAAAAGGTCTTTTTGAGGCAAAGGCTAAGCTATACGGGAAACATACCAAATAAAGAGGTCTGTAACAAATGTTAAAGCTTGAAGGCACACTGATCTAATGGGTCTTAATATTAATTTTTGAATTGAGGTTATAGTGAAATATTGGGGTTCAAACTCACTCGCACAGCATAGACATCTGAGCAGGGGGGCAGATGGTGGACAGAAAAAGATTTTTTCTGGCATGTATCTGACTTCATCTGTAATATACTTTTACTGTAAGTCAGATTCAGATGCACTCTGCAGTTACCAGTTCTGCCCATTGGCCATAGAGGAGGTCGATGCACTTAGCTCAGAGGCAAATATCTTCACTGTATACATTTTTGTCAAAAGAAGTATATTACAGGTCTATTTTTCAACACAAACAAATGAAGGGAATACTTTTGACAATGATCTCTCATTGGTGGAAAAGCACAGACTATTCCAGGCTAGTGTTTTATGGAAAAAGTTAAGGTTAATATTTGACCTTTCTTTCACCTGTGTGGCTCCACTATGACTTCAGAAAACTTTCTTGAATAGATCCCAACTTATCATTAGGCAGACAAGATTATAGCACAGCTTTAAGCATAAGGAAAATATGCTCATTCAAGTTTGGAAGTTCATTATATTCTTTATATCTGGACCTAATTAAAGTGATTTTTTTCCTGGACCCTTTAAAATAACACAAAAGCATTTTATTCAATGTGAAGGGAATAAGTAAATTAACTATTTTATTTTTCACATCATGGTTTCATTTGAAATATCCCCATTTCATTATTATTTTGTAATTTGGTTTAAAAATCACCCACTTTGACCCCCTTTACCCAAGACACAATTAATCTCACCTGAATGAATCTGGTAACAACACAAGGACCCTTGAAGCCAGTGGACAAATTCCACTGAGTTCAATGGACACACTTGAAGGGAGCATAAATCTTTTCATAATCAGTGTTACAAATTCTCAAAAGCTTATAACATTAAATCAAAGCCAATCTTATGTTCTTTGGAAAAAAACCACTTCTCTATACACTATTATGATCAGCTTCAATTTCAAGCCCATTTTATTACATTCAAAATGATCCTGAAATAAAGATGAGAAAATTTGGTTGCTTTATTTTCTCTAGTTTTAAAAAATATAATTTCCTAGAAATTGACACACAGGAAATGAATCCTTTAGGTGGATTGTCCAAAGACATAAGCAAGCAAAAAACAGTTTATAAGTACTAAGGGTATAATAATTTAATTGCAAAACCAGACATGAACCATAAATGTTGTGCAATATTATACCGAATATACAGTACAGGAGAAGCTGTGAAATATTGGCTGATCATTGAGCAGATAAAATGAAACTAGAAAACACACATCCAGACATAGTCAAGACTTCAATTTGTCATTTTCTGGCAAATTCATGAAAGCTAAAACACAGCTTTTACCTCCAAAGCCTTGTGGACTATAAATTCATGAAAAGAAGCCTTGTGGGATCAGCCAATATGTGGTGGAATAAATTAAAGAAAAAGATAGAAGTCCAAAAGAAGTTAGCAACAGCAGCTTCTGTCAGGAACATTTTATAGCAGCTGTTATTCCATTTTTTTCTGGAAGACAAAGGTAGAGGGTAGTGTAATTAATTTTTAAGGTTTTAAAATACATCTCACATCTCAGAGTGCATGTTTTGCAGAAAACCCAACCACGCATGAGCTTTCATGCACAAACATACACTTCCTCCACTTCAGTTATCTCTGTGCTCCCACCTCTTGGGAAGAAGCATGAGGAAAGATAAAGCATTCCATGCTCGGTGTTAAGTGGTGTGACACCTACCTCTACAGCTTTTTTTCTGTAGGTAAAATGTAGAAAGGTAAAAGCAAAATATAACAGAGCTTTGTCCCATGGGGACATTTGTCTCAGGAGAGCTGAACTGTAACCCAGCACAAGATCTATTACTTCTATCTTGTATTTGCTCATGGGGAATTGAAGGGGGAGCCAAGAGACAGTTTGAGTGAAGAGGTAAATGAATCATTACATGATTAGTGAAAAAACCTAAAGAGACAAAGAGAGAAAAGATAGAACCTTCTCCCTCTTTCAAGAACAACAACAATATTGACAACAACAAAAAGACTCTAACCTTCAGATACACCAAACTTATTGATTTACAGAAAATAAACAATAATTTTTAAAGGTAAAATTAACTTGCTCTTACATTCCTGCAAACTTTATTTTATAGGCTATTTTAAACATTAGAAATATTGGAATGCTCTAGATGAAAAACAGCCAGAAAGACTCTCTTAATTCTGCTAGATGTTGATTTCTCTATCTCATGTACTAAAACTTGGTCAACACAGTAACAGCTGGAGGGAAGAACAGCAGCTGTCTTGAAAAGAACCAAACTAGAAGGCATATTGCCCAGGAGAGAGAAAAGATCACCTACAGCTGCTCAGCATGGCCCTAGGAACAGGCAACCTGGTAAAAAAAAGCACAGACTGAAGCAGTGTGGAAAGCCCTAGAGCAAGTCAAGGGTGCCCAGAAAGTCAAGGGAGGAAATTACATCACTCTCAGGTTGCTGCCTTTGGTAAGATGTGAAAGCTCTGATACAAGTCCCCAAAGACAAAAAAGCAAAAACAATGTTTAATTTTGTGAGAAGAATGAAAAAGAGCAACTGAGTGATAACCTAGTGATCAACAGGATGCTTGTTTGGCAAAGTTAAAGCGGTTTATCTGTTTTAAAAACAAGGCAGGAAAAGAGGTTGAAATGCTGTGATCAGGAACCAGTCAATCTGGAATCCGTGCTGGCTATGAAAAGTCAAAAAATAACTATCTCATACCAATGTTTTGCAGCCTTGCTATTTTCCCTTTGTATAATTAACCACATATTTAGAAAACATATTTCTGTTTTTCAGATGATGAGCTTAAAAGTGACAGAGAAGAGAATCCAGTCAACTTGCAGCTCTTCCCCATGGAATTTGCAGGACACAAGGAACTACAGTCACTGTGCTCAATAAATAACACATACAGAGCTATGACTACCAAGTTTGATATCACAGAAAAACTAAACCTCATCACCCCTGAGATATCGAACAGGAGTACTGAGAGACAGAGAAAACAATTAGGTCTGCTGAAGATAAAACACACTTGAGTCATATTATTTCTCCTGCTGTCAATGTTATTCGTAGGTATTGATTCATTTCAATAGTAACCACGCAGCAAATCAAAGGCTTTAAAACCTACTGCTTGGGTGGGAAGTTTGATACATACTAGCTTGCGCAGTGGCTGTAAATGGGCCTGGTTCATTATATCAGTATAATTAAGTTAAAATGTCATGAAAATGAAATATTCAGGAAAATCTTCAAATATTTTCTTACATAGTGGGAACAACATATTAGAAACAGGTTTCCATAGAGAATGGCAGGTACTAAACATTAATCCATATAAATCTATGTTAAAATTTTCTTTTACAGCAATCAAAATCAGGGAATTTTTTTTTAGATTCAGGTGTGGCTGTCTCAAATGAGCATCCGTTTCAAAATGAGGCTGTACTTGTTAAGGTGAACCAATACATATCAGGAACAAGGAAGAACGTACGCCTAAGGGGAACACAAACAAACCAGGAACAACTTAGGCTTATTGCCTTCTGTAGTCTCCAGACTATATTTACATTATGCAATATATTCATACTGTAACAGGAACAATGTTATGCACAATGCACAGGTATGAGCCCACAATGAAGGAGGTGGGAATCCCCAAGGTGGCCATGGTGCCCTGGCATTGTACCTACCTACTGGAGGGATGTGATGTACTAGGGTACTTTTCTTTCTACTCAGCTATGCCGGTCCATCAGGGACATGGGCATCCAGGAGAATACAGCAAGGATATGGCACTGTTTCTTGCAATTGTCAGTATATGGCAGCCTAAGCACATTTTCCTTTTAGGCTACTTTGTAAGGAAAACATGGATGAAATAGTTGTGGAAATATAAGGCCTTCTTACATCAAACAGCTAAAATGAGATTACACAAGGCACTGCACTGTCCTGTATTTATCAGCCAGTGAGACCAACAACCAATGCTTTGTGAAACTTCTTCATGCCTACATCCTTGTCCACATAGAAAGGGTCAGAGGAACTCAAGTGTTTTGAAGTTTATCTTAAGCAGGGATTTTTTCCATCCAGAAAAGCTGAAGGAAGTCCATTTTAGTATTTTATCTCTACTTTGGCAAACCCTGCCTGGGAACGACCCTGGTTCTGGCCAGATCTTGGCAGATTATGGCTACTAAATGGAACAATGAAGCTATAATTAATACAGAGGATTTGGCCTACTCCGTTATAGACAGCTCTTTTTCCAGCTTTTTTGAGAAGGTTGCCTATGAGTAAGGGCTCAGGACTGACTGTCATACAAATTAGGCATGAAAATTAGGAAAGGAACCATTGTCTAATGAGGCTGCTGAATTAGACTGAGTAAGGAAGCTGTATGCTGTCTCGTATTTATGCCAACAAGCTAACAAACCCCCAAAATTTAAACTCAGCTCAGCTGGATTACAGACACACATATAAACTACCTGATTAAAAAGATCTTCTGTCACTCAATCTAGCTCCAAATATTGCAAGGATGTGTATGAAAAATGCAGCGCTGGAAACTGATTTGTGTGTATCAGATTTGTGTGAGTTTTCTGTATTCCTATTGACAAGCTTGAAATGCACCTTGCACATATTCTTTATACAAAGACACCAGTAGAAAGGATACATTGGATTTTAGCTGTTGAATAGACAAGTCCTATTGTTATTACACAGCCAGAGATACAATAATACTGGGCTTTTTTGCTCTTTGCTGGACTGCCTGAATACAGAAATTCATTCAGATTTTAACGGAGTTCATGGCCAGAGATGGCCACAGCCACTGATGATTGAAATGGCAGACTGCAAAAGGAAACACAGGCTTGTCCTTTTTTCTGCATTTCTAGGTCTTATAGAAAATACAACAGTAAAAATGTTTCCTTTCTTCATGGGAAAGATGCCTGATTACAGAAATGACTAAAACATAGTTTGTTAAACAGAATGATAGCTGTATAAGCTTTGTATCTGAAATTTTTTCAAACTATGTGGGGTTTTTTCGCATGAATTAAAATAAATTCATTGGGCTTCTTTGGGTTTCTAGTCTAAACAGATATTCAAATAAATGCCATTCAAAATGAATGTATCCTGAGGGATTTTTTTCTTTCCTACTCCTTTTTTTCACCTGTTATTTTCTTCAACACAATTTATTTTGACAGTGTCTGCATCCTACCCTTCTATCTAACCTTCCACTGCTGTGAAGAGTGTTTTGGAAGAGAAGGTGTTTATTTTTTTATTTTCTGTCATAAAGGCTAGGAAAAAATTGCCTGATGGAGCTATTACCTTCAAGTACTTTGCCAATCTGATGATAATGAAAGTTATTTCCTCCTGTAGTTAAAAATACACTTTTCAAAGTAATCATTTCACTCCTCAAGCCACTCCGGATGACTCATTGCTCCAAGGCAGGGATCCATAGCATTGTTTGTGAAGTTCTCAACCAAAAGAATATTAAAAATATACCATTCTGTAAATCAGTATTTCCCTGAGTGTGAAAAACAATTAAATCCAGATGCAGGTGTAAATCTGAAACTGAAAGAAACTATACACAAAGACCAACACACTAGATAACAACTTCAGCTACTTAATTATAGAACTTTGAAGGTGTTGGAAACCACCTTATATTGCAGATAAAGAAAAATAAGGGTAAATTAGTGTTTTAAGAAACACCTGAATGCATAACTTAGGCTGATAGCAGCTTTGAAACTGCCACTGAGCCTACTTTAGATCTCTAGGTTAATACATCTATATAGTTTAAGTTGGGATGTTTCCACTCTGTTTAAGGAATTTATCTTTTGTGGTGTCTGTACTTTCTGTCAAACAGTGGGTCTCAAAGGAGTGATAGTTATTAATGAAATAAATCTGTTCCCAGAGACATATTCAGTGGGGTTCTTCTGAAAGACTACTGACCATCCCACCCCACTTTATTGCAGAAATAAATCTAGCATTTTCGCAGGAGTAAAGAAGCCTAATATTGACCCAAAGGCATTCCAGGTTGACAGACATTTGGAAAGCTGCCTGCTGTACTGACATGGGTGGAGAACTATGGCAAGCTGGTGAGAAGCAGGATGTGTGGGCTGACAGTGGCTGGACATGTGGTGCCCACAAAAACTGCTCTATTACTGCCCTTCTCACCTGGGCAGAGGAGATAAAATATAACTAAGAGCTCATGGGTCAAGATAAGGGCAGGGAGAGATCACTCATCAGTGAATGTCATGGGCAAAATTGACTCCACTTGTTTAATTTATTACCAGTCAAATCAGAGTAAGATAATGAGAAATAAACACAATTTTTTTAAAAAAACAAAAAACCAAAAAACACCTTCCTAGCACCTCTCCCTTTCTCCTGTGTTCAACTTCACTCCAAAATTCTCTATCTCCTCTCTGCCAGCACCACAGGGGAATGGGCACTGTGGTCAGTTTGTTGCACATGCCACTCCTTCCTTCTCAGGGGAGGTCTCCTCACAGTCTTCCACTCATCCAGTATAGGGTCCCTCCCAAACAAGGCAGTCCTCCATGAACTTCTTCAACATGAGTCCTTCCCACAGGGTGCAGTCCTTCATGCAAACACAACACAGATGTTTACAAAATTAAAAAAAAAACCCAATAAAAATCTTCATGCAGTGGTGCCATCTCTGAGTGCTGAAACTTTCAGTAAAATCACTCAACAAAGCTTCATTACTTGAATGTTTAACAAACTCATGAAGCTGCCTCTCTGGTGGCAGCACACCATACACTGTGTAGGAGGAGCTGCAACTTCCATTGTAACTGTGGTTTATTAACCTTCTGCTAAGGAAGTCCCTGAAAGGGTGGCGTACCATGAAGAAAAGAACAAGAGTCTCAGTATAAAGCCCACTCTTCCTCCACCACTGAAAATGAGATCTTTGGTGCATGAGCTCATTTTATTGCTGTTCTTTCACACTTCTGATCACTGAAACAGGCTGCTGTTACTGTGGAGGTGGTATGTTGGGTCTGCGGGAAGCAAACCAGCCAGCACATATGTGTGGGAAGCAACCTTATTGTAATTTAGAGAGGTTTGTCAGTGAGCTGTAAGGACGGAAGGTTGGAAGAGTGGTAGGAGCAGTCTGAGGCTGTGTGGGAGAGAAACTGGTGGCCTTAGAGCATGTCTAGGGCTGGGAGCACTGATGTTCCACTGGAGGGGAGCTCAAATGCTGAGAAATTCCAGTGAAATATAAGAGCTAAAAATAAAAGGCTGGCTCTTTGTCTGGAGTAAATCAGCATGGATGTGTTGAATGTCTGGATTCATCTCAGCTGAGAATCTCAGTCTGTGCACCTCACCCTCATCTCACACCACTCTGCCAACAATTCAGGGAATAACTGGGTCATCCTGATTGAACGACGTTCCATTGCTGGTGTGAGAGGTGAAGAAAATTGGTAGAATAAGAATTTTTAATAACAACTCATTCATTTAGTGCTGTTCATGTTTATATTCCATTTTGAATAAATTTGTTGCTATAAAATGAAAGTTTTATGTATGATAAAGGTTTTATCTTTTTTTAGACTACTGTAGAATGATTTAAAAAGTAGAAACTCAGTTGAAGAGAACAACTTTAACATAAAATTACTACAGTGAGAAAACTGTTGCTGTGATCTAGTCTCTGAAACCTGGAGCCTCTAAAACTGTTCTAGAGGCTGAATTTGCTAAGCTATTATGTGCAACTTGCATGTATTTTCAGAAAACATACAAGTTGCCATGAAGAACATTTTTGTCCCTTCTGGTGAAATTGGAAAAGTTAGTAAGAGTTCACCTGGAACCACAGCATGTCCTTGTTTTGAAGTTAATTTAAATAAATGAGAGGCCATCCACTGCTGCAATTAATTAATTTTCAAGGCTTTCTCAATCAGAGTTCATGGAGAGCAAGAAAAGGGAGCCTTGCTTTCAAAACTTTAAAAGAAAAACATGTTTCAAACCCTAAAAAGGCTTATCCATAATCCACTGATTTGAGTGTATCAGATTTAATGCCCATTTAACTGAAAATCAGTAAGATGTCCTTGGATCAGTTTCGAGCATGCAGAATCTAGTAAGCCCACTCTTATGTTTGCAGTCGAGAAGTAACATCTCTGTCTCTGCAGGATCAGGGCTTCTGTCTGTACAAAAGCAAAAATGGGTATCATGAAATGAGTCTTTGCAACCTCAGATTTGTTCTCTATGCATCTTATGTCATCATCCTGATCCATTTCCTTCAGGACTAGAAAATTTGCAATAACCAGCCCAAGTTTAATAAGATCCCACTGTACACTGTAACAAGTGAAAACGACTCTCTGTGCTTTAAATTCTACCATAATGCTTAAAAAAGCATACCAGCCTGTCATTTCTTAATCTGAACTTGTTCCAGCTCTTCTCCTCTGTTTCTTATTGCCATTCATATCCTTGTTTAAAACAGCAGAGTGTCCATCAATTTTTATTTCCCTGTCATCTATTATTCCTCTTAGCCTTGAGCCATATTAAACCAAAGCTTTCATACTTTCCATGCATTGTCATCTGTCTCATGCTCAGCTTTTACTTGTGTTTAAAGCACTCTTAGCAAGAAAAAAGTCTTCAATGTGTGATCAAAGCGTGGTCAAAATCTTATCCTTTATTCGGTTATTTAGAAACTAAAATGTAAGAATTAGAGGTAAATAAATACTTTGTAATGAAAATTAAATAAGACAAAATGCTTGCGAGTATTGTGGTTTATCTGCAAAACTTTGCGAATTTATTATGTTCAGGACATGCCATAAAGTAATACAATGTGAGCAGCTACGAATTACAGAATGCATGTGTATTAAATAAAATCATAATATAATCTGATATTAGGTCATCAAATTGTTAGTGTACTTTATACCCTTGAGCTGTTTATAAATAGGTAGCAGCATTGAAAGATTTATCATTTCAAGAGCTTTATAAATAGGCATGTAATGTTTTTCCCTACATGAATAACACATTTTTTCAGAGTTCCATATTACAGCTGGAAAAACATGTACACGCATTAGCGTACATTAAGCCACAGGACTTTGGCTCTTATCTGACCTAATTAGTGAGAAGAAAAAGAATACTATAGTGCATTAGAGCTGGTAAAAAAAGGAAGAGGCAAAGAAAGACAAAAAAATAAAGAAAACTCGTTTTCAGTTGTGAATAATGTATTCATTGAGTTCCATATATTAAGTGCAAGCACAAATATATATTTATTTATATAGTGCATACTATTGGCTTGACTGTGACAGAATTAATTTTTTTTTCTTTTTGTGTCCAAAATCTGTTTGGAAATAATACAGCTCAATATATTAGTTTTCCAAACTAATATTTTAGGCAATGCCTTTTAATGAATTTGTGGCTTTGAGTACATTCAGTGCTGTGCTCTGGGTACCATGGTTCCTAGGTTCCTTCTCTTGGCTCCCAAGGGAAGATAATCCACCCTTGATCCTGAGAGACCCCCGCACCCCTTACACATGTGCATTGTTCTGGCAGGTCTCTGGACATCTTTTTCTGACGAGCTGAATGCAGTGAGGAAATGCAAGTGGATTTAGACCCTAATATCCGTCTGTATCATAATACTGATAAAATGAGCAACATGGCATAAAGGGACTTGACTCTTCTGGAAGGCCACAAAAAGCCACAGGCTGGTAGCCTGGTATTAAAACAAATGAAAAGTGTCACCAAAATACATTTAGCTGCAAATACAAGACAAGAACCTGGGTTGCATTTTGGAGACTGCAGCTGCTCTTACAGAGACACTAAAGTAAGTCTCAATTGTATTTTTTACATCTTGTTTTGCTGGAGTTTTCTCTGTAGATATCACAGCTCCATGGCATTGTTTGCAGGCTCTGGTGTTGCTGTGAAATAGAGTACATCTTGCCTGAGAATTCAAATGTGACTTTGTTCTTGCTTAAGCTGAGATCTGCAATGATGACAGTGAGTCAGGCTGGGGTTTGACAAGGGCGTTTTCCCACTGAGGCTGATTTGCTGTAATGGCTATTGATTCAACAGACTGTAACTTGGAAGAAAGGAGGAGCTGTGAATGGAGTCGGGCTGGAGGAATTAAATTACCCTAATGTAACTTCTAATGGACCTACCAGCAGTGTCCACTCCTTCCAGAAGGGCCCAAAAACAGCTCAGTCCATAATTTCAGGCATTATCACAGGCAGTTGCATTGCTAATGTTGTGTATTGATAAAAGGATAAATGCTGCTCTTGCTCTTGGTGTCAGGAGGGCTGGGTATCACATTAATGGCATAGATCGCTGAAGTTCTGTCCTTGAAATAGTCATGGCTTTCAATTTCTTTCTCAGCATGTGTTTAAATATTCCCAAGAGCCTCAAACTGCCTCCAGTTGCTTCCTGTTTAAATAAAAGATGATTCCTTTTTTTATTCTGTGGAATCCATTCAAAAAGAAAAGGTCATGCCCAAAGGGAGAAAGCAATTTCCTTATTCTTCATTTCAGAGCTCTAGGGATTTGTAATTTAAGTTTCCCAGAACTGTCTCCATTTTTTTTAATTGATATTCTTTGTTAATTTTTCTTTTTGGAGGTGGGGGGTGGGTAGTGGTGTCATGTTTGTCTAGTCCTAAAGGAAATACAGCATTTACAGTTGTTAAACCCCTGGCAGCTCAGAAGTGTAGCATGATTGACGTATCCTCAGACTAGGTAGAAGGATAATTAAAAGAAGTTATTTCTTCTAACTTGGTTTCAGATGATGCTGACACTAGTAATTCCAAATGCACCTTTCTTAATTGCTTAAAAATGGGATACCGTGGAGTATTTCATGGACATGTATTAATGTTTAATAATAAGTGTTTCTTCAGGGTGACTGCAAGGCTTTGTCTTTTTTTTTCTTGAAGATTTTGTAAGATTTTTGTCTGAAAATTGATGTAATCTGGCCATTAGGCTGGTGGGGGGAAATTATTCCAGCAGCCCCCAATGATATTTGAAAAGAAATTTATTTTCCTGATGACATAATAAAGGATATGGATTTCAAAAATTGTTGTGGTTTTTGTTTTGTTTTCTTTTTTAATGTTAATCCTTACCTTGATAAAACTAGATTAATGAATAGGAATTGGATAAAATCTTCAAGGGCAAACGCCTGTGAACATAGTAAACACAAGCATAAATGTGTCTTATTTCTACAGAAGTTCAAGCTCAGGAGTCAAAACATAGCATCTTAAAATTATTAGATTCGATTATTTTTACTTTTGAAGAATGGAAAATAGACATCTCTCACAAGAGGGGAATAGCTGCTAGTATAAATTAAAATATATAATTATTTCTTTAAAATTGTATTTTAATATTTAGTAGTGTTCCACTGAGTTTAAAAACTCACAGTCAGGAAACTGGTACTTTTGGCTGGAATTTGATTAATTTTTTTACTTGAATTTTACATTCTAGTTAGTAAAGAGAAGGTACTTGCTAAATTACTCAGTATTGCCAGGCGAACAAATATGTCTTCAGACTTCTTTTACTTTCTTTACAGCCACTTTCCTCTCTTCCACAAATTTTAGTTAGATTTCTGGAAATACCCTGCCTGGCAGGATGAGGAACATTGTTGGGGCTCTGTGTCACCTACTTGATCATCTCTGTTTGGCTTTGGGCAGTCACCAACTTCCCTTGCCTCTCCCTGACCTTCTTCCTCCACCCAAGTGTGCTCCAGGCTGTAAATTAGTTCTCCTGTTGCATCTACTCTTCCCAAAGGCTTTCCCAAGAAGCATGAGGCAAAAATTCATATACAGTCCCATGTACTTAGAGCTTATCACAACATGCCTTGCAGTGGCCCACAGCATCATTTGGAGTCTGGATACTCCCTGAGCAGATGAAGGTTTGATGGATGTCCAGTGTTGTCCAGGTCTAGCTTAGTTAGGGTCAGGCATTGGTGAGTGCAGCTGTTCTTACGTGCTGATAGCAGGGGCTGTGAAACAAACCAGTTAAATTGTTTCAGAACAACAGTCATTAAAAGCTGAGGTTTCAGGATGACGTAAGTGAACAAGCTTAATGAATATCTACAAATAAAAAAATGGTTTAGAAGTGTCTAGATAAGCTCATGTATAATTGAATAATCAGAGATGAAAAGCAAAGATATGCAATCTACTTTCCTTCTTGTAACATTAAGGGTATACATTTTTATAAGTAGGCCATCACCTATTCCTATTCCATACAACTCCAGACCGATTACCTACTACGTGTGTATTCATTATTCATAAGTAACAAATGAAAACTATGGATTAACCATTGTAAGAGCATGGTTCATTTGTGAACTTTCTGCCTGGCTTTCCATATTTCTTTTTGTAAGGGATAACACTGTGGGTAGATGACTTAATCATTTTGACAGTAGAGCTAATAATGGAGCATGAGACTATGATGAAAACTTTCCTTATAAATAATCATGGTGATTAAAAAACAAAAAAAACATAATGGGTGCTAAAAACCCTAAACCTTTTTGGCATGCGAGGTATATTACATACTTGTGAGGAATCTTTGTGGGCAGTGAATAATGTGAGTACACAACCGGCGCAAACCACACTGGTAGTCTTTGTTCACAGAGGCACTATGGATCAGGCTTCCCTGACTCTGTGCCTGATGCTGTCTGAAGTCATGTATGAGAAATTGTTCTATTAAGTGGACCAAAGTTTCACAAGGGTGCATCGTGGCTATATAATATTCTTCATCTGACTATGATTTTTGCTACTTGGCTTGAATGGATGGGGTCTGGGGTAGGTCATATGTGTGTGTGAGAAAGATAACAGGAAGGATGACAAGTGACAAAATACAATAAGGATAAAAAAGAGACTATTGCTATTTCATACAAGGAACAGAATGTGATGTCTCCGGCAAATGGAAGAAGGTAAATGTTCAACCACTTTTCCTAAATTTTCACTTTATGTATGCATAATTGTGTGCAATTATAAACCCATTTGTATACCTAGAAAGGTTTTTAAATTAATATGAAAAAACGCTGCATGTGTACATTTAGAGTCTGCTTTACAAACCTGAATAAAATATCACCTTTTTCTGGAACCTTTTTCCAGAACTGACTCAAAGAATGCATTCAGAAGCAAAAATATGTGTCTGACCCATAAACCTTTGTACTCTCCCAACAACAGGTATAAACCTGGTAGAAAATTGCCAGACTGAGGAACAACCAAAGCAAAGGAGGCATTGCCCTTTCCTGGCTGCTACCTTCTCTATGAACAAAATGTTCAAAGATACAAACCAAGCTGTTGTAAAGCTTCAGACTAAAGAATGCGCAGCAGGTGGCAACATATGTGTCCAGTTAGTTCCAGCCAAAACAGTCTAATTTGCAGAAAAGGATACAGAATTTCACCGTGACTCAGCTCAGGGGGTGATTCAAAGAGAAAAGATGCTCCAGCCCAAGCGCTAGGCTTGCTGAAGAAAACAGGTATTAATTAAATGGAATTTCTAGACTCTACTGACTTGTTGGGCGTTCAGTAATTTACTTTATATTCTGAATTTTGTCGGTCTGTTTGGAGCTCCATTTCCTTTGGGATTTACTTTTATTTTTCTCCATTTCCAGAAATATTAAATTAAAGACATTTGTCTAATTTAAAGCTTATGAAAGAATAAATTAATTAGGCTAAGCCAAAATAATGAAATATCTGATCTTTTGGCCATTGTAATAAACAGAACTGAGTATTCAATTATTTGTTAATATGTCCAGTCTCCCTCTAGTGGTGACTTAATCACTGCTTGAACCACTCACCACATCTCTAACTGCAATGTGACTGTCTTGTCTGAATTAGTAATTTTGGTGACATTATATTAAAAGCAATTGTTCTGACCAGCAACCAATGGCAATTGCTTGTTGAATGAAGAAATTAAGAATGAAGGAAGCAGCAGCTTCCAGAAGGCAAAGTCAAAATAACAAACAACCTATCAGAATACTGCCTGTGACTGAAAGCTGTTACTACCTGCTGAGTATGTGGCTGGATTTTTGTGGTTTCTCTTTAATTTTGTCTTCAGTTTTGAGTACATCGTAGTTATGAAGTTATTTTTTTGGTTTGCACCAAAACTAACACAGACCTCCTAGTGCTCTTAAGGTCATGTGGATAGGCCTGATTAGTGAAACTACATACTTCAAACAAGTGATTGCATTTCATTAGATGGAATATGAATTAATTTTAAGCATGTACTTAATGCTGAAAAAGAATATTTTCCTACATCAGGTCATCAACAACTAGTGGCATGATTCAGGAAATCATAATTTCTTCTGATAAAATTGTCCTAGTGAGAAAAGGAGAGAGAAAAGATGAATGGGTAGCTACTGTTGAAAACATTTTGAATTCATGTTTTCCTTTCTTTTGGGGAAGAATTATTTTTGGGAAACCTTTTTGTGCAAATACAGCACTGATGGCCAATTTTCACCAAAAAGAAACTGAAGCGCACCTCCTGTCTGAAATGAAACCAAACTAAACCAAGGCAAACTAGAAAGCAAACCTGAGTTTCATAAGTTGGGGATATTTCTTGTGAGGGTCTTAATTACCACAAAGCAGTATTTTTCACAAAGTTCACATTTTGACAGACAGTTTCCAGTAGGCACATGTATTGAAAGACCTTTTTGTTCTGAGCACTTGACATCTCAGGTATGTTTATTGGCTGTAGTAATAATGGATAGCTCTTATATAAGCACTTTTAATCACTGTCTGCTGAAGTCATTCATGAAAGTGATCAGATTTTTTTGTGTGTGTGTCATCCAGAGTGCTAACAAACAAAGAGAATAAATTTACCAAAAAAAATTCTGCTAATAAAATCCAGGACTTGTAAAGGTCTAAACTACTTTGTTTTAAAAACATGTTCAGAAAAAATAAATTGATGAGTAAAAGATGCGGGCATCTTGAAACAACTCTGTTTTGCTAATTCAAATGTTATATTTTTAATGATAATAAATGCTCTCAGGAGGAATAAGCCTCCAGTGAAAATTTCAGACAGAAGCAAACCTTATGTTTGCTACTTTTGATTACATCAATAAAACTAATTAAAAAAGCATCTTTTAGAACAACTGAAAACTAATTTTCCTTTGTGATTTTTCAGAAATCTGAAATCCTGTCAATTATTTGCAAAGCTGTACCTACATGTGAACCGAAATCCTCCTGAAAGATAAGTAATGTGGCTACTTGTATCAGCATTTCTAATTTATAAAATGATGCTTGTCTAGGGTTTGGATTTTTTTAGCCAGGGCATAGGAAGAACTAATTAATATTTATTTATGTATTTATGCAGTTTGTTATTTATTTTAAAGAAAGCAAACTTTAAGGTGCACAGGCTCCACTTTAAACAAGAGCAGTTTCTTTTGTAATGTTTCTCAAGAAAAAAGATGAGGTGTACAATTTAAGATATTTAATTTCACTCCAGTGAGCATCTGTTAGCTCAATAGATTGTAGTTTTGTGATTGGATACTTAAGCATTTATGAAAAAAAAAGGGTACCCAGTTGAATGGTTTCTTAAGTATCATTAACAAATAGATAAATTCAAACTGAGTGCTAAAAGGGAAAAAAAAGTACCATTATTACTTAAATAATTTTAAACCATTCATTAAGTATATGAGATAGTCAAGTAACTGGAAAAAGCTTTGAACAGTGTATCCTACCTTTTACTAGATTTACTCACTTTCCCCTTTTTCACAGTCACTCAATCCCTTTTTTCTTTAGAGACAATTAAGGTGTTGCTGCAACTCACTTTTGGAGCCTGGCCTTCATAGTGGCAACAGGATGCTCTCTGTATGTATTAGAAACACAAAGTAAGCAAGTAAATATGGAATGCTGAACTGCCTGCTTTCATTCTGCATATTAAGAAAGTAGCAAATACTGCATTTGCCAATACTGCCTTCGCAGCAGGTAGTTAAGGTGACATTACCATTTTTTTTTTGCATATTGAAAACAGCACAGACTACTATGGACAAGCAAGTAAGGTCTAAGAAGAAACACACAAGACACGTCCTCCCTGACTATCTTTCATCCTATCCTAATCATGTTTTTCACTTTCCCTCCTTACTTCTTCATGCTGAACACTGATAAGGGAAAATTCAACCCAAAGCTAATATGTCACTTTAAAGATAATGATTTTGAGTATCAAATGTTTGGCCTGCAATTTTGGAATAGCAGACATATTAGATCACTTCTTTTGTGGTGCCCTTGTTTATTGGAAAGCAGCTCGTACTTTATCTTCTCAGCCACAATCATGTATCATGTTTTGGGTAGCAGAATCTAGTTTTGATTATTAAATTATACATTTAGAGCTGCATTCTTATTGAATTTCCAGGTTAACTTTTTTGTTGTGACTGCCTGTTTTAGTTATGACTGCAGTAGGTAACTGAATGTCTCTGTCCTGACATAAGGTAATGTGTAAATAGGGAAATGAAAAAAAATCCATTTGCAGAAAATAACAATCTTACCCTAGCATGCTATGTTTTGGAAAGACTATGATGTTAGCAAAGCAGCATCTGAAGCTTAGCTGGCAATGCATCATTCATTCTTGCCTGAGATACTCTTCCTGAGAAAATCCTGCCATCAGTCTTTTGACATAATGGGACATAAAAATTAAAGCAATATATTGTAAGTCAATGGTCAATCTTTACAAGCTCCCTGACGAGGTACATTGTCAACATATGAAAATCTGTGCCGGGGGATGCTGAAAAAAACCCCATAAGCTGAAATGTGCTGAAGAAGAATGGAGACATAACATCAAGAAACCCTTCAGAATAATAGTGAATAAATTCTGAATGACTCAACAGCTGTACAGGTAGAGAAAGCCCAGCATGACATCGGCTGATTTAAGAAAACTTGAAGGCAGAATTAATCATTGATGTGGCTATTTCTGGACATGAAAGGAGTTTTGAAAGGGAGGAAAATGTGAAAACCATACAAATTGTGTGACTGTACCAAATAAGATTTCTCTTGGTAATTTAGCAGTAAAAATAAAATGTGGCCAGCTCTAGCATATAACAAGAATGTGTTGGACACAGAAATTGTCTGGATTTACATATGATACTTGCCAAGCCTACCATACTTGGAAATCCCGCCTGCATTCCTGTTTCTCTAAAGGGAATTCATGGTTCATTTGTTTGCTTCCAAAAATGAATATGAACAAAATTTATGTCCTTCTGGGAGGACACACACTGTCCTCCCAAAGTGGCGTGCAAACAACCTCTGGTACCTTTCCTCACAAAGTCAAAGAGTAGTGACTGTCATCAGCAATCATGGTAGAGAACATCAGCTGTGTTTCTGTCACTGACAACTGGATCTTTCACATTTCAGGAAGTGACTGCATGGAAAAAAAATGAAAACAATAAAAATAAATAGTAGAATAAAGCAAAACAACTAATAGAAACGAATAACAGAAGATAAAATTGTCTGGAGGCATCATAATTTGGACAGGAGTTATCCAGGAGCAAAACATGCAAGGTATGGTTGTGAGGGGAATTTCCCACCAAAAAGGCAGGAAAATAGTTTGATATACAGGACTCAGTCAACTGCAGGTTTTTAGCTGAAGGATCAGCAACAAAGAGACTTGCCCACACCTGGAGTTATGACTATATAGGAAGCAGACTTGGCAGGAGTGTTAACAGAAAGAACTTGAACTGAGTTTCCAGGATCTTTGATGTAGATATGACAGGTTCTCATTTAAAAAGATCTTCCCCAGGGATCTGAAGCAGCAAAGAACTACCAACTCCTAATAACTTGTACAGATCCTAAAAAATACTGCCAGGGCCTGATTCTGGTCTCAGTCTCCAAACTATATAGCCAGAAATATCTGCTGCCTTTGAAATCTTACGGACCTCAGCAAAAAGCTTCTTTTTAGCACTGCTCTCTCAAGCTAAACTGCTAGTCCTGTTTGCTGGTAACCATTTGCATTACGAAAGGCTGCAGGGATAGCACCATTTCTGAAGTATGTGGGGGAACAAGTTTTAAATTCATCGAAAGTTGAGTGCCTAACCTTCTAAATTTATCCCCCTATCTGTGCTTACAAGTTAATCAGGTTTAAGACTGATTAGAGGTATCCAGGGTGATAATTGCCTGCAGCAAAAAATACCAAGCCAAACTAAAACAAAAAAATTCTCCAAACTGTCAGATAACCTTTTCCCTTCCCATCTATTCAGCAGGTTGCTGTGTTTTTCCTGAACAGACAACCCTGCATATTAAGAACAGGCTGTTGGTAGAGCCATTGCCTTTGGAGTATGAAATGGAGTGGCATTAAGTTCTGGCTGCTGTGACTCATATTTGTTTGTCCTCATACAGCTCAGATTGCCTGCTGGCATCCTGGATCACGGGAACATACACATGGTGCCTCCATGGAGTAATGCCTGTTTCCTCAGACAAAGAACTGAACACAGTGTGACAGCAGGCCCACCCCTCTGGAGGTTGGAGAGTGCAAATCTTTTCTCGGGATGAAATCCACAGATGATTTCATGGAAGAGGACAATGAAAGGAAACATTTCAGCAATGTCACAGTAAAGTGCTCTAGTACTCTTTCTAGAGAAGTGGCTGTGAATGAAATATGAATATCTGTGTTAGCAATTTCTGATGCTGTAGATTTAGGGCAGAACTACAGTTGCTGACCTTTTAGTATTTTTTTTTTGCAATAGCCATACATTTTGATCTTCAAGTTTTTGTCCATCAAAAGTTATGGAAAGACTGCTACATGAGAATAATTAAAAAAAAAAAAAAGAAAACACAACACCTTTTTGAAGACTTCCTTTGTGAGAGAAATTTGTCTTGACCTATTACTCTGAAGGCATTGACACTTAAAGTTGATTTTCTTCACCATATTGTACTCTCAGTAAAACTGTACAACAACCATGCAGGGCTCTGTGCTTCCTTTCCTGTGCTGCCCACTCATCATCCTGACCCCTGCAAACTGCTGTCATATAGCACAAGCTGAGTTTCTTGACACACTGAGACACGTGCTACTTCTGCATCATTTACACATGGATGAGGAACAATGCAAATTTGGATCAGCTAAAACCAAGAATATAATCCAGGTCTCTGTCATTTAAACTTTGGCTGTCACATTGGCAAGTGTGGATGAAGCACCTGAGCAGACTGCAAAGATGTTCATAGCAATGTGCAACACCAGGTCTAGTTTTCTGCTGGGTTCAGGGCAGCAGAATCGTTGTTTTCTGTTGGCTCAAAATACTGGAAATGTTTAATAAGGGAGGAGAAATGGAGGAATTAATTCCTTTTATGACACTGAATTTAAGCAGCTCAGGGGGAACTAGGAGCTGAAACTGGCTATCATTTCTGTCTGCAGCAGTGGGTCTCCAGTCCCAACTCCAGCTAACCTGAATCTCACTGGAAACTGCAAGTTGTTATCTTGAACATGAAGACTGATTAGCTAAAGCTGCTTTTGATTGCTGGATGAGGCAGGTATCTCATTTTGTTTTGTCCTGACAAGCTGGGCATCCAGAGATCCAAGATCTGTTTTCTTTACAGGTAGCATGCTGCTTTGGTCCTGTGCAAGGTAATAACAACCACAACAGTAGGAATTGACAGATAGTGTAGCAACTGCGTAAAAATCAGTGATACTGTGTTGTTCATATTTAAATAGTGATTCTTTGGCAATTCTTAAATAATGAGCCTCTGTGAGTATTGGGCATTATTACATTTCTAAAGACTTATTGGAAAATTTAGCAGCATAATTTTCCTGATACACACTATCTTACAAATCACCATGCGGACAGGTTTTTTCTCTAAACAAGTTTAGAACCGAAACTCCTAAAAACCACTTCTACTCTGGAAAGTTTTAGTCTTTCTTTCTTTTTTTTTTTTTTTTTTTTTTTTTTTTTTTTTATTTTTTNAATCTTTTACCACTTTCTCAAATGTAGTTGAAATTTTGGAAAAAATGAGTAGTACAAGCAGACAGCAGACACCTCAATAGACAGACAGCAGGATTACATAGGCACTGTTTTCTTAGGAGACAGAATTATATTGGAGCACTAGGATGCTGGTTCTCTGAGCTGTCATCTGTAACTCAGGGATAAAAGAAATTTTGGCTTCTTGGTTTTTAAAAGTCTGTTTCTAACAAGCTTTTGCTTAATAAGCTCACTGATCACTAATGGAAAATAGACTATTCAAAAATCTTCTGACATAAACTAGTATGTTCTGAAAACTGCATTTGACTGCATTACTTGGTCTATTTCATCAGTAGGCCTGTGACACCATCACCAAAAAATGATGGGCTCTTGGTCAAATTTTACTTCCTTGACTGTGGAGCAATGGCTTTTCGGCTTCTAGTAATCATTCC
Organism: Sakesphorus luctuosus; assembly: GCA_013396695.1. Classification (NCBI taxonomy): domain Eukaryota; kingdom Metazoa; phylum Chordata; class Aves; order Passeriformes; family Thamnophilidae; genus Sakesphorus; species Sakesphorus luctuosus. Next base: position 598,183 of record VWZD01004032.1, read on the forward strand.
AAGTTCTCTCACTTTTTGTTTGCATTTTCCTCCTACTCAATATTACTCATACTTGCTCTCAGTTTTGGGAAATTAGTTGCTTAGAAGAACTATGCATGCAGCTGATTAGGACTGTTCTCTGTTTAACTATCAATTGAATAGAATCAGGTCCTGATCCACCCTGTGTAGCCGATCATCTACTTAAACAATTAAACTTTGTCCATCTTAGCAGTAAATAAAATAAACTATTATTAAGTACTAGACAATTTATATAGGAAATCATGTTCTATAACTCTTAGAAATTGCGATGCCTGTGCCCCACAGCCTTCATTTCCTGAACAGAACATAATTAGTTTTCCATAAATGATAAGAAGCTATTGTGGAGAGTTTTCTGGTGCAGTTATTTGACCTGCTGCAGACATTCCATGATCACCATACCCAGAGCTAAGTCATTCAGTTCCCAAACCCCATGAATGCTTTGCCACATCTCCATGCTTAATCCCACTGTGTCCTTACAACTTATAGGCAAATATTTAAAAATTCCAATCACTTAAAACATGCTTTCTATAACATACTTTTCCAACTACAACCCACTTCTGCTTTCCAAGAAATTTCCATTGGTTGTAGCCTTAACATGAGAACAAAAAAAGAAAAAAGTGATTTCTTCACCTTGCTTCTCCTGTAGTTTAATAAATTAAAAAATATATAATTTGCAATATATTAGTTTTATCATCTCTGTTGATAAAACAATTATTATTGCCATCACTATTATTCAGGTCTTCCAGACTACTTCATTTTGCCAATGACTGGGGAGACTAGTCTGTACTTCTTATTTATAAGCCTCCACTTATATGATTTTTTGTGCAAAATATATACTCAACAATCCATTACCTTCTCACTCATGAAGTTAAAGTATCTCCAGGGAAGTCAGCAGAATCCTGTTTAACATTCTGAAGACTATAATTTATATAATTCCACAAAGTATCTCTTTATGGAAGAATGTCACAATTGCAGTAAGAGCTTCCCAAACTTATTGCTGCAGATTTATTTTTATTGAATTGAAATGTTGCAGTATTTATCATGTGACTTCTACTGATGTCTGTCCTAAGAGCCTGAGGTAACAGGGTTTTCAACAGTTCCCAGGCTATGTTCACTATTAACACTAAAACTGATGAAACTTCACTGAAAAAAAAAAAAAAAAGACTGATCTCCTCTTCCTAGTTCTATTGAGAAACTATTTCAGAAAATGATTCCTCAGATAGTTGCCGTCGCATTTTCAGCTGTATTCTTGAGTTTACAGAACTTAGTGTTCTTCATTCTTCCCAGTATGTGGTGATGAATGACAATGTATTTCTCTCACAAGGAGAGTGAAACACCTCTCTTGGATGCTACTCGCTGCTTTCCATCGGGATTATTATTACATACAGACTTTGTAGCCTTCAGTTCCATCAGGGACTTCTTGTTTGGTATCTGACCCACTGAGTAGATGGTGGTGTTGCTGCACTTAAAACAGAGTTGAAGGCATCCTGATTTTCATTCTCTTTTGGTCACCAAGAAACTCAATCAGTTCCTCAACAATTCCAATCTGGTATTTCCCCTGCCCAAACTCTGCCTGCTTAGGTATGAAATGGCACTAAATAACTATTTGTAGACAACATGCATTTTTCCTATTATATGTTGACCAGGTTGCATTTGATGCGTTGAAATGAAGAATACATGTAATATTGCGTCTCTGTACATATACAGGAGAAATAAAGGCCCACTCTTAAACTCTTAAGCCAAAATATTTGCTGTACTTTGCCTAGAGACTTGTAAGAAATATAAGGTTAAAGTTATTTTTATTGATAGAAATTAAAGATTTACCACAAAGGATAAAATTTGTATTACCTGGCATTGAACGTCTGAACTCTGGGATTTTTTTTCCTGTTAGTTACATAGGTCACTTGTATAAGACAGAAGTGGAAAGAGAACATCCCACTTGTGATCTATACTTATTTTAGGATACTTTCTGGAAAAGTTTCTCCCTCATTTTACTGCACAAAGAGCCTATACAACCAGCTTTAACCAAATTTCTGATTTTTAGATGTGTCTTAGTTAATTCTCCCTTAAAAGCTTTTAGGCACCACCATAAGTTTTTACTCCTTAATTTCCATAGATTGCATTTCATAGTGATATTTTCTGAGAACAAAACACCACCCACGTAGAAAACACAAATGTCCTGTGTGGCCTGAAAATTGGTTTTGTACGAGGTTTTGCAAGGAGGAGGAGCCAGACTACCAACATGAAATGAGCTGAAACCCAGAGGCAGAGATCATAAGCAAGAAAAGAAAGTTGCTCCTCATCAACGCGACATAATTTTAGTATCTTATCTGACTTCTAGACCTGGAATTGCTGCTTATTTTCGTCTTAACAAAGCATCATAGACTACATACTCATTACTTTCCAGGTGCCAGTGATTTCGTTGGATGTACTTATGTCATCAGGATAATAGTCTGTATATGAACATGAATAATGTTCAAGAATTCATTGTGAACTTTCTAAATTCCCTTCATTCTATGTCATTAATTTTTCCATTGCGAAAATCTGACAGATCACAGCTTGACAATCTGCTTTCCTTCAGTACAGGGACAGTGACACACATCCAACAGTTTCTGCAAGTGACAAATTGAAAAATACAGATGATTCAAAGAACAGGTATTTTCTTAAATTTATGAAAATCTTAGCAATAGCAATTGTGACCATTTCAAAACCCCTTTCTGCACATGACCTTAAATAAGTCATTGATTTCTTGGATGCTTCAGATACTCTGTTTATACGAGTAGGATAATAATACTTTCTTTAAAACATGCTTTAAGCCATACAGATGAAAAACACTGGATAAACAGCTGTTATTATGTTTGTTGTTATTAAAACCTTGCTGACAGGACACAGCTAAGAGGGCAATTCCTTCAAGACCTCAAGATGGAGTTTTGTGCCTTTTGCAGACATGATTTTATACTTGATGCCTTAACTCACTTAACATTGAAAGTAAGCAAGACAATGTAATTATTCTCTGCTTTACCTGATCTGACTTTTAATAACAAGATGGCTCCTGGGGACAAGTTTGCTGTTTTTTAATAAAAATTTGGAACAGCTACATGTACTGCATTCCAAACTCTCCTCCTTGTATAGTTTATCTCCAAAACCACCTTGGAGCAAATCCCACTTGTTTACTTCAGTGGAAGTTTTTCCACTAGGCGTGTAAACTCATCCAACCTATCTCTCCCCAGTGTTTATATTTAAAAATACCTAATCCATCTCTGCCAGCAGATTCAAGGAAGAGAATAAGTGTAGGCTATCCAAGGCTAAGCAAACGAAAAATTCATCAAGGTTTTGGAAAAACGTTAGTTCATTTTCTTCAGAAGAACAAGGAAGAATAAGCAAAGTAGTGAGTGAAACCTGGGTTTCTAACTTAGTGTTCCCTGTTCTCAACAGGTTACCTCTGGCTCTGGTTAAACCCTTCACCATTGCAATAACTTCCTTAAATCTGAATGGCAAAAAGATTGGCAGTGCTGTGGCTATTTTGGTTCCATGGTAAGAAAATATTTGTGCTCCAGGAGAGTGGTGAACTCATTGTTGAAAGAGCAGCTGAATATTTCTGTTTCGAGAGAGAAAACCAAGCTGAAAGCAGCCATAGATCCTCACTAAATCACATCCAGTACAGTGCTGAAGGCCAGGTTCTTCACATGTATAAAGATGCAGCTTCTTCATCTAGGTGATCTATTGCAGGACCCGTATTTAATCCAATATACCTCTTCAAAATCCACAATGCAACCATAAGCCTCATTCCAGACACCTAGAGCCCAGGATCCCTTTTAATCATACATCAGTTGCAGGTATGCAACCTCCAAGGAAAGTATTAAACTGCTTTTTCTCTCTTTTGTTCTGCTTACCAATACTGTACTGCTAAAACCTTACTAGTCAGAAGTACTGTATATTAATAGCATAATGTAGGATGATGTTATGGAAAATGATGCTGACATAAAATATTTATCTTTCCATCAAAAAGAATAAAGTGTATGGGTATTAAAAATAATTATTCTTTTAAAAGTACTGAGTAGACTGTAAACTTTTAACAGATGAATATGAATTGGTTCAGCTTCTGTACTTAGATGTTGACATGTTAGATTGAAGTGCATCTGCTCTTACAGCTAGTTAGCCTGACTGCTGCTTCCCTGAAGGGAGAAAAGTGACATGAGATCCTAGAGTATAGCTGAAATATTAGTCAGAGGCTGACAAGTATCTGAACAGTTTGCTGAGGCATGTAGAGATGGCTTCCTCCCAGGGGAGTAGCTGTGACCTTGGCTCTTGTGTTGTATCTGCATTAGTACAAATCTGGCAATATTCAACAGAATTAAAAGCCTTCAGTCTTCCTCTGTATAACTAACCTGTTGTCCAGTCAAGAAAAAGGCCTCAAAAATAATTATCTTATGCCTAACCTCCCGTGGCAGACAGAGTAAATAAAAAATTATATTGAAGTTGCTCATGATCATTGAAGCCTACTGGCAATACCACCTTTTGAGCATGTTCAGACTTCAGGATATGTTTGTCATATGCAGTACTCTTGTCTATGACACAGCGATGTTTGCCTTAGGATTGTGACAAAGATCTGTGGGTAAATAAACAAAACCAACTGTATTGCTCCAGTCCTTTCTTTCAGGATGTTTCTGGAGTGTGGTGACAGATGATGGCTTTTTCCCCTTTCCAGAACATTATTTGCTAATGTTATCAAATAAGAGGTCACAGACAGTAAGAGATGGAGGGCCCTGAACTAATCACGTAGTAATCCTGAACTGAATGCTTTCAGTCATGGGCACATGGTCATTCCAATATTTGGTCATTCCTCAATATTTGGTAATAAGGACTTTTGTTTAGGTTCAACACTGCAGCATACACTCACAGTTGCTGAAGTGAGTGGACAGACTGTCCTGATCAAGTACACCCTGAGCCTAAGAGACTTTAGAAACTGATGTCCAACAAAGATGTGATTGAAGATCACTCCTAGGTCATGGCTTGTCACATGTGTGCCAAAAAAATGCCCCTGCTATCAGTCTGATGTGGAGTCCTGCCACATTCAGCTCTGTTATTGTAATAACTGGGCAGCACAAGCATAATGGGACACTGCATGTGATAACAGTCAAGACCCATAAGTACCCATGGAAAACAATAAAATTTTAAAGGTAGCAGCCTTCAACTTCAAACTAGGAGTTAAATAATATTCCTTTAGGGTCTCACTTCTTTGATGTGATTCTATTTGCTAATATTTTTTGCTGACCATGAGCCTTCTGGATTCAATAGTGAAATTAAGTCCAATGGCTAATAGTATTTCTCTTTATCATGTTTTCTCTGAAAGTCTTCACTGGAAACAGATGCCTAGGAAGGATTTTCTGATTGTATTCTTATCCTTGGAGCTATCTGTAGGATTTGGTACCACTCACTTCTGCATATCTGTCTGTGCCAGGACATGGTGTCAGCTCCTCAGCTGTTGCAGGCACCATGTCTGATTATTCCATGCATTAAAGCCTCAGATTTCATCTAAAAAAGCAGCTAAGATTTCTGCCTCTATTTGGATTGGAAGGCTTTTTAAAATATCATTGCTCTGACTATTTTAATTTCCAGAGCAATTTATTCCTGCACGATTTATTCTAGGTTATTGTGTTGTCAGCATTGATCTTTAGCTTAAAATAGATCTTCTGAATATCTTGTTGCCCCCATACAACAAATACAATTCCTCTAAACTTTGTTTTCTTGGTCTAAACTCCTCTCAGAGAAACCCTCTACTCCCTCATTACCCTGGCAGTCCCTCTCTGACTCTGTTCCAGTCTGTGTTTATCATTCTGGAACACAGATGAACAGAATCATCTTGATCTCTTGCACAACAGCATTAATGCTTCCTGGTTTCTTTTGATGTTTTATTTCTCAATACATCTTAGGAACACATTATTTTTGTGTGGTTGCATCAGACTGGCTCAAAAAGATCCCCTTTCCAAACTCAGAACCTCAGAGGTGAGGACTTTTTTTGTTTGGTTGTTTTTCGTTCTTTGCCTTTTTTTTCTTTGTTTGTTCACTCTTTTAATAGATGGACAACCATCTACCATAATTCATCATCTTGCTGATGTCTTTTGGATGTTTCTTTATAATGGCATCATTTGGTATTAAGGACAGAGAGTTTAACTTATAAATGTAGTGTTTTGAAGTGTTTAAGGCAGTGTCTTCCTTGCCTCAGTATCTTTTGCTGTCTAATAATTAGGCATTTAAACTAACTCTCTAGACTCTTTTAATCATCAATGGAGAGAGAAAAGCACCTCTAGCATGTGATTTAGCTCATCCTAAAATAGATAACTTGAACAAGAGGGAGGTATTGCTCTTTAGTGGTTGCCTCCCTCTCCCTGTAGGTGATAAAGGGAGCCTAGACAACTGTCTCAGAACTTGTGTGTGGCTAAAGTAAGAAAAGATGAATCTTACCCTAAGTAATTCAGCACAGTGAAAAGCTATTTCAAAAAAGATTTAGATTTACTGGCATCTATCTAGTACTGAAAGGTGATAAAATTTGTTTTTCTAGCTCACTGGGAAACATTGGACATTATCTATTAAGTGCAACAGATTAGATACATACAGGACAGTTTCAGTAATTTAAATAAGCCCCTCCTAAAAAGAAAGCCTGAAAACCAAACCACCTGAATATGTCAAAGGTTTTTATGCTTACTGAGTTGCTCTGACAACCCTGGAGATCCACAGACACACCACACAGCTATGAATTCTGACCTAGATCCTAGGACTATAAATATGTTTATTTATCTGAAAAAGACTGCTCACTCATGAAAAGTTGCCATTGAATGTAAATGCTCTCAGGTTTTGGGTAATAATTCATTGCAAAATTACAAATATATTATGCAGTATTGCAATAATGCCCTTCCCATTGAGTACATGATATGCTGGATTAGACCCAAATACTTTAGCACAGGTCCTTCTATTATTTCATGTCTGTTTTATTATTTTATTTTATTTTTGTCTTGTGAATGAAGTTCATGCATGCATTCATATTATCACTTCCAAACAGTGTAAGATTAAATTAAAGGATATACCTAAAACATGTTAGTTTCATATCATTATCTATAGACAGTTTTTAGTAACTTTAAGTAAGACTGCTGGTTAAAATGTGCCCTGTTACATTCATTTTTAGTAGGTAGTGAAGAAGAAGGAACATGATGTTCCTTAAATGTTAAAAGGCATTTAAAAATGACATTGCCTTTTGCTGTGATGAGACACACTTTCCGTTCTGCCACCAGAATATGAAGATAACATGAAGACCAATGAACAATTTAGTTGTTAAACCTGAGATCACCTTTTGTCTTTCACTTAAAGACACACCAATCCTTCCACAAATAAGTGTAAAAATAAAATTGAGAGAGCTGTTTCCACCTTTCTGTCACAGGAAATCTTGCTGAGACTAATTTGCTTTTTAGAAGGTTTCCTTTTAAATAGGATTTCCTCTCACTGCATGTACACACACTGAGTCAGGAAGCTCCAGTCTGAGTCAATGCTAAATGCATTTGGTTTTCAACTTGAGTTGGCTTGCAAATGATGGAACCAATGATTCATAATTTCCATCCTGACCTTGTTTACTTTATATTCACACTGTGGCAGGGGAAGTGTTGTGTTCAAGATCACCAAGTTACTTAAGGGGAAAATGATGCCATCCATTGGCCTGCCATGTGAAAGACCCATTTGCATGTATGAGAACAAGTCATAAGAAGGTGATATGCCACTCAGACATTGAAGAGTTCACATTTTTTGTAAATCTAGAATAATTGGCATAATCTAGTAATGCTGAACAAGTTAATTATCATCTATTCTTGTTACAGGCCTATTATTTCTCAGTCACTCACTTCTAATATCTAATTAAATAAGCTGGGGTTTTTTTTTCAAGGTAGCTTTCTCTGAGAACAGATTTGCTATGTGGTATGCTACACCTAAAATAAAGGAAGTCTAGTTTTAAACATGTGTATGTAGAGCTGCATTATATTTTGTTTTGTTGGCATATAAAGTTTCTGAATTGCCTTTACATTTCTATTTGCCTTGTTCACTAGTATCCAACAGAAAATATGATGCAAAATTAAGAACTAAAACTTTCATTTTGTTATGGGCCAAATCCTCTGAAGTAGTTTTCCTGATGCTACCATCTGTCTCTAAGAACTTATAAGAACAGATTTCTTTATTAATTTTTATCATTCCAATTTTATGAAATGGTGTAAGAACATCAGACAAAGATACTTGCAAGTCACCAGTTCTGAGAAGAAAGCACAGTGTGAAGTCTTTATTGAATGTTTAATGGAATTTCTTGTTCAAGCGCACGATTTATGAGTCAAATTCAATCCATGTTTGGGTGAGTGGTTTTTGAGATCACTTACTAAACCTTAAAAAATCAACAAATATACATCTTTTAAGTAACAACATTGCCAAGGTCCTTTGTCCGAAATGGAAAATCAGTTGAGACGACTGTGACAGCACAGCTGTCTGACCTTCCTCTTGATGTGTATTATTTTCTAGGCAGGAGATAAAGCAAATAGGCAAACAGGTTCTATCACTTAATGATGGAGGATACCCAGTATTTGTGAGTGACAATCGAGGGATTATGACTGTAGATCTGTATGTTTAAACTTGCTCAAAGTGAAAAGCTAGAACTTAATGTTTTCATTTCCTGTGGTGACACTATTATCCAAAAGAATGCCTTTTCTTCAAAAGAAGACCTAGCAGTGTAGATCTGGGCAGTATCATCTAGATTTGCACACTGGCTGGCTCAGGGCATTTCTATGCTTAATATGCACTGAAGCCAGTCTGCAGAAGCATTTAAGGCCCATGATTAATGGAGGCATGAAAACTCTCTCAGGCTTACGAATCATTCTATTCTTCAGAGGTACTGAGTTTTCACACTATGCCATATATACATCTATATATAGGATTACTAGCTTCCCTATTCCTATCTTAGGCTGGCTGACTCACTATGCTGAGGGCAGGTGTTTGCTGTTTAGGCAATGACCTATAAAAATTAGGTAAACTGGCTGTAACCACCACTAGTGTGATTCATTTTACTTAATGTTAAACATCTATCAGTCAACTGCCTAAGCCTAAACCTTGGCTGCCCCTCTGGTCAGTTGACAGAAATAGACACTTATTGAAGGTAATTTTTCCCAATAATTTACAGACATTTATTTTAGGTTTAGTTACATTACCATCTGATGTTGCTTCTTGCATCTAACAGCTAACCTAAATTTAAATAGCTTACCAATAGATCTCCGAGGTTAACTGGGGCAGACCTACCTTAAGCATTTTAGATTTTTCCAAGACTGATTTCACTGAACCTTGGTCAGGCAGATTTACTCTTGTCAACAAGTTGTCAACATGTCTTGTCAACATGAGCAAATGGCTGGAGGGTCACAGGAATTCTTTATTGGAGATGTTAAGAAAGATGTGAAAAGGAAGCCACAATAAGGAAAACATAAATGCCTGAAAGAAGTCCTGGGTAAGAACTGTTAACAGTAACACTATTACTTAGAAAATCTCTGGGCATCTGTTTTTTGTTGAGTGACTTGTGTGTGTCCCCAGAGTCTGGCCATGCTTGACAGCCCCCAGCATGAACAAAGAACTTGCCATCAGGTGTGCTCTCCCACTTGATGTGTGAGAAGAAAATGTGACTCACCAGAGCTTAGTAACACTTACTTGTCAGGGGGTTTTCACTTCTGGCTGTCACAAGCTGTAGGCATAAGAAAGTAAAAAAAAAAAAAAAAATTAAAAAATCAGTAACCCAGATCTCTAGATAAGTGGTTAAGAAACTTCCCTTTATCATCTAAGTCCAGCACAACTGCCCCAGAAAAAATGGCTTTGCAAGAAAACTCTAGTTCTTGGTCAAGGGAAGGCCAATGGACACCCTATGACCAGAGCTTCTTGATTTCAGCAAGATCATAATAGTTCAGATACAGCAGAAGAATCACAAATGCTGTGTTTTCAGTGCAGGGCTAGAAGAGCAACTTGACTGTACATGCCATGCCTCTAAAGAATGAACTGTAAATTATAAAATTTGCAATGTGGACTTTGCACAGCTCCATTATTACATGAGAAGTGGAGAGTGGTCTCAATGCACAGAATTTCTGTGAAGAAGAGAGATTACATTCCTTATTATTTTGCTGAGAAAATGAAGACTAATACTATGGCACTAATAGTAGGACAGATTATAGAGCTATTAAGGAGTAAACGTAATGATGCACTTTGGAAAACTAGCAAAGGTAAAAGTTCAAGCCCCAGGAAACAGAACAACAAAATGTTGATTTTGAGGAAGCATAGTACCATTAGAGATCACAATAAGAAACTCTATCGCTGAACTCCATCTTTCAAAGTATTTGTTATTTCCTATAAGCTTCATATACTGAATTTCATTTTCTGTTTCCATTTCAGTCCCTCTAAATCAGTCACCTATAATACACCTATAGTATACTAGTGGAAGGGAAATACCTGAATTACATCTTCCCAAGAGAGAGTTTTTTCTTGGCTTAGATCTCTCATCTATAGGGTTTTATTAAATCCTTGAGACATACCTGAGCCATATCCCACCTGCTCTCATATAAACAACAGCAGAAGGAGCATATCTAGGTATTGAGTTACTGTGTAATCATTTTCTTGCTGAAGGTATTATAGTACCAGGAATGTATTTATTCAGCTGTTATAAGAAAACAAGCAGCTGTAAATCAGTTCCCTTGCTGACTGCAAGAGAACTATGGGGAACTTGTTTGTTTACTACTAAAATGTATGTGTTTAGCAGGGCATCTGGTCACACTTTATTTTGTCAGGACTGGGTATCCTGGAGGCAAGGTAGTCTGAACATCTAAGGACTGTTTAAGATACATGAGTATTTTCAGATCTTGTACCAATTTTCCTTCGATTTTTTTTAACATAATATTACCCTTTTTTTTTGCAAGAAGTTTTTGAAGCACAAGATTCCAAAACAAGATAGTCTGCAAGAAGAATTTTCTTTGATCTGATTTATCTCTGGAGTATTAATATATTTTAAAAATAAACTGAGCCCTAGCTTCATATCTGAGTGATGAACCCATACTGTTCACAAAGTCATAATAACACTTCTAATGAAATAAACAGATATAAATAGTCAATATAACCTAAAATATCTTGTTACCTTATTGGTGTAAAGTAAAGATTTTTACAAGCAAAGTCATCAAAATTTTTAGTGCTCTGGAAATGGAATTGACCCCATTTTTCCATAACTAAACAAACACAGGAATGCAATTACTTTGTGTGAATCCCTATTAATAAAATTCTAAAAATACTTAGAATGCACATCATGGGCACAGCACATATGTGCACCTAATGCTTGGTGCAACTGTCTCTGAGAATCTAGGGGGTGGAAGCGGGTTTCCAGTTGCTGTTACTGGCATTGAGGAGCAGGGAACAAAGAAAGGAGGACTGTTTTGTTTTGGTTATTTTTTTGGTAAAAGATGGTATTTGGAAAACAAAAAGGCAATGAAAATAGTGGATTATTTCAAATTCAAAGTAGGTGTAAATCTGTAGATGAGACTACAGTTTAGCAAGAAAGGAATTTTAAATCCTGCAAAAGTAAGACAAGCTAGTTTAAAAAATATTTTTATGCATAGTAGAGAATTCTAGTAATATTGCTATCAAGTTATTTCTTCCACTACACTTGTTCAGATCTGACAGCCCTCCTGCTGGACAGGCAGTGCTACCAGTCACTTGGTCCCCTGTGAGCCAGACACATGGATGATGAACAGCAAGGAAGGCGAGCTGGCAGGAAATTAGGCAGATTTTGGAACTTCCTTATTTCCGTTGGCCTTTTGTTGATGAACAGAGAAAGACTTCCAAGTCCTTTTGGAAAATGCCTGACCAGCATTAGCTACTGACCTTCCTTCCTCAGTTCTGCAGAGGGTTCTCATGCAGTCATGGGAACAACAGAAGAAAAGTAAACTGTTTTTTCTTATTGTGATGGCAGCTGCTTTGCAAACCAAGCAGCTCCAGAATGTCCCTTGCTGTTTGCAGTGCACAGGGAGGATGGACTAAGGATAGGACACATTCTGATTTTGGCTCAAACGCCTATCCACATGTAATTTTTCAGATGTTCTGTTGCAGACTTTTCCATACCATGAAGCTCAGCCTAAAGCTGCAACTCATCTAAAGTCTTCTGCCTCCTTCCTCTTTCTTCCTTTTTCACCCACTATTCAATGATCTCAAGAAGAGAGTAGGATCACAACCCTCTCACATCCTTGTCCTCCAGGAGAGCAGATTTTTTTAAGGGCATTGACTGTTAACTCAGAGGTAGAGGAGCTTTGACAGCATTTGACAAGGCAGAGGCAATGCACCTTTTCTAAAGAAACAGAAAACATTGAATATGGATTTTTACTTAGAAGTCCATAAATAGTCATGGTGACATACTCTTTCTTATGTGGCAGTATGTGGTGTAACAGGTGACTCTACATTCCACACACATGAAAACTGTAATAACCAAAAGCCCTTGTTTCATTATTACACTGGGACAGGAAGAAGCTTTCAGTCCCACTCCACTCTGCCTCCATGACCTGAGAGAAGAGTGACTTTGGCCTCTGGTACTGGCTTCAAGCAGCACAGCCATGGCTTGACTGAGACAACACCACAAATAGTGGCCTATGGTTGTGTGTTTCAACCTGAGTCACCTGTACTCCAAAGCTGGGTAACATCACTTTTTGAAATCAAATGCTTCTGAAACATCTCAGGAATCTTTTGAAAAATTCTCATTTTACAACTTTTCTTGGGCTGAAGTTGGTAGCACCATGGGGACTGAACACACCCCATAAAAACCTTTCATCTTGAGAAGTCATAGGCGACATACACCTAGTTATTTTTTAAAGATCATGTTACGTCAGTAATGACTATGTAATAAGGGCCATTTCATCACAGCAGTAATTTCCATAGCAATGCACCCTGCAAGGTTTGTGCTGTGAGGCAGAAAATCTGGAGTTAGAGACCACAAAGCAGCACTTCGTCTTTTCTATGTAGCAGAGCAGTTATTCTCATGCTACGGAAGGCCAGGAAACTACTGAAAAACCATTTTCTTAGGTTACGGGATGACGTTTCTGGATTATTCACAGTAACACACATTAATATTTTACTCTGTTTGGCTCCATTTATGCATGGAAAGCTTTACAGTTATTAAGGCTGGATTCTGCAACTGATGCATAGAACATACACTGTGTGCCCTTGTTTGCTCTATGTGTTTGGAAGGATGTTAGGAGAAGGTATGAAGAGTTTCCACCACATCTACAGACCTTGGCAGAGAAATAAAAAATTTTATGTCTACTCTGTCTCTCTTCCATTTGACCTATCAGAAAGAGATGAATGCAAGCTGCTCCTCTGAGTTCAGGATAGGAGAGAGTCATGGAAAAGCAGACAATTATTTAAACTGTCTACAATCTGCGTAAGTGCAGGGATGAGTGCCCAGGTGCAGGAATTAAGCATATATTTGCTTCAAAAATGTCTGTAGCAGTTTAAGGGATTTTTCCTGCAGACCCCTGCCTCTGGCTGTAGGTTGCACTTTCTGAACACACTTAGGCTACTTCAGTATAATGATCAGCAGTGTAAACTAGAAGGACCGTAGCTGAAGCTAATTTCAGAGCTTCACACTACACACATGAAGAAAGTTCATATTTCTTTTCTCCTGCCAGAGTTGACATCAAACATCAAACTGCTCCAGCCACTTACTTCTGTGAGGATGCATCTAAGTCGTAATTGAACAAGGCCTCAAAAACCCATATGAGACCAGAAAAATAATTTTGTGGTCAAGAGAAAAGATGACCTGTGGTTAATTCAGGAAAGCAGTGCAAATTGCTTACAGCCTAGGATGAGAAATTCAATCCCTATGCAATAATTAAGTTAATAGGTTCCCTAGTCCGATGGTGTTGCTGATAATGGACAGTTTCTATTCTTTCCAGTTACTTAAATCTTCCTTTTAAATTAATAAGAACATAGGAGATTATGGCCTTATCATATTTAAAATATACCTGGTATAATTTTCATAAAGGACTTAGAATTAGAAGATGGCTATGGATAAAAATATAAACTTTCAATATGTGTTAAATTCAAAACAATTTTATCCCCTTATCCAGTATGGCCAAAGAAGAGAGTGAGGGGAGAAGGGAGAAAGAGAGGTGGGGAGAGAGATCATACCAAAACAAAAGCCAGAACAGTGGTCAAGAGATTTGTCTAGGAGACTGGTATTCAATTCTTAATCTTCTGGATAACCCATTGACAATACATTATTAAGCGGTTTTAATGCTTCTCTCATTGTCTTTACCACAATAGATCTTATATTTATTCTTAAACATCTGTTAGAAAAACAATTCTAGTCCTAATTCTTCTTCTTTTCTTTTTTTTTTTAAAGGAGTTATATCTATTTTGTCTTAAATTAAAACTCTCACTGATTATAATGGCAAGTATACCCACATATGTAGGGAAGATGATGTAAATTATTGTACTTAAAGTTGGCTTAATAGAGCTGATTTTGTAGACTCATTATAAATACTAATATTCAACAGTCTAAAGTTGCAACTGATGTCTTCTAAAGCAAAAAGAAACTAAAAATTCTTTTACTCTTCCATGGTAAGTAATACTGAAATAACACAACTGTATGAGATAATTTTCTTCCAAAAGCTTCAAAAATAGGGGAGAATTTCACAGAATATATTTCACTAGCAGAGTAAGAAAAAATTTCTGTTCCAAAACCCATGGAGCCCAGGAATTGTAAAGACCAAGTATTTCCAAGCAACCCAAAGTATTTCTGATTCAAAAGCTTTCAGCAATCACATTTGCACTGTACTTAAAGATCTGCAGCATGACAACTACCACACTCCAATTACCATGATGACGCAGGAGGAAATGTCTATTCTAAGCTTCGATGGCTATTCATTAGGCCATGTCAAGAGACCCACTCACAAGGCTCAAGTGGCTCAGCTCTTAGTGGGAGACTTGGCCAAAGAAAATGCTTCAGAAGATGGCAAGGTTTCATCAGAATTCAAACAAGTTCAGAGCTTATGAATGACAGATCCAGTAAAGGCAGGCAGTTACAAAAAGAGGAAGAGGCATCAATAGGTAGAAAAAAAATCTTAACACCACACTGTCTATTTTGTGTTTTTCTTTTACCTTTCCTACTTTCCTTGCCTTTATTCTTCACAATTAAAAAACCAGCTCTCTGGAAAATTTTCTAAGCCAAAAGAACAGAAACATCTAGGAAGGATGAAGGTAAGAAGCTCCTTCTGTTCATTCAGTATAAAGCAAAGTAAAATTGGACCTGGCTTTGAAATGACTGGAATGTCTGCAATCACAGCAAATTGCACCTGCTACCAGAAATCATACCAGTAGTTCTGCCTTTTTAATACTGCTCTTACTTATCTTCTGAACCAAGAAATAGCCACTTATATTTCCAAAAGAAAACCACTGCCATTGTATATTGTAGAATATTGCAGATGGCAGCCTGGCTATATAATTTTCCCTATACTAAAACAATTTAAATAAAAGAATTTTTTAATAGTCTAATGTATTTCAAATTTAAAATGCGTTTCAGAGTGCAAAGTAATTCGCATTTGAAAGACACAAGTCATCTCCCTCCACACACCAGAGATAAATGAATAACACTGTATAAGAACATTTTGTCTGAATACTCAAGGAAAGAATAACTTAAGAAACAGAAAATTTTTCCTGTCTATATCTTGAAACATGAGGGTGTAGTATTAAAAGTTATCTTATAGTAGGTTCAGTCTTAACAGTCTAAGACAACCAAAAGGGAAAGTCTCTAGTATAATGATCATATTTAACGATTACATGTAATGATTTTACTAGTTTAAAGGATTCTGCAGAAATCAAATCTATCTAAGCACAATACCTCAAAATCTCAACTTAATAAATTTGTTTTAATAAATGCTGAATTAAAGTTTACCAGAATGCATTATTAAAGTTATTGATGTTAATAACAAGCCAATGACAGTATATTTAATTTTGAACACTAAATGAATGCAATACCTAACACTGAGTCTTGAACTATTCTATAATATATATAATAATAGCCAATCTTCGCGAATGAAGATTTGGGAAGGGCTCTCCCCACGTGGGTGAGCCCTTCGAGCCTACGCAGTGGATTTTTTAGGTGAGGCTCAGCATGCGCAGAACTGGCCCCACCGTTTAAGTCCTAAGGTTCATTTGCCATGGCCGAGCAAGCTTGGACAGTGACAGTGAAGTCCTTAGGACTGTCTACAGCACCCGGTACTAACCAGGGCTGACCCTGCTTGGCACCCAAGATCTGATGGGATCGGATGGCAGGGAGGCATTGAACTGCTGGGGGTGGTCCGTACTGAGACTCGAACTCGAGACCTTGGGAGCTGGAGACCGGAATGCTCTCCACTACACCGTGGGACTGCCCCTGAACTATTCTACCATATTACAGAATTGTTGACTTGACACTGCACTCATACCCTTCGTACTGGGCTGTGAGAGTGGTTGAAACTAAGGAAGGGTATTTTGTTACCATATTTCATTCTGTGCACAGTTGCCAATAAATGGGTTTATGTACCTAACTCAACAACCACTGTCTTTATGTTATTATAACTGTGCTTTAGTGGTAGATGGGATCTAAAATGTTTAAGTGAAAAGAAAGAGAAATCCTAAAAGTTAGAATAAAATTTTGTATCAAACATGTTTTCTTTCAAACCTAAATGGGAAACTTAAGGCTCAGTTTTCAAATGTATTTTTGTTAATGTATGGCATTGCAGGCATTCCATACTTCTTCCAAGAGCATCTCAGAAAGTTAAGTGTTAATTCATCTTTAAGTGCCTGAATGGCACAATGGGCATCTAACACTATTTCGATGGATTGAAACACCTCTGAAAATTTGCTTGCCAACACTGAGTTGAATATAAATGGCAGGAGTCTATGCTGAAAGAAGTTAAAGGTATTTAAAGCAAAATTTTAGATTTACCAGATTAAGCACAGATGGATTACATAAATCTACATATAAACTAATAATTAAATCCTTTTTATGGTTATTGGGGTAAACTGCATCATATCATAGAACCATAGAATCACAGAATGATTTAGGTTGGAAGAGATCTTAAAGCTTATCTAATTCCAACTCATATTTTTCAGGTGCAATTAGTTTAATCTTAAAGTATGC
Source organism: Sakesphorus luctuosus (assembly GCA_013396695.1). Lineage (NCBI taxonomy): Eukaryota > Metazoa > Chordata > Aves > Passeriformes > Thamnophilidae > Sakesphorus > Sakesphorus luctuosus. The sequence goes on from VWZD01004032.1 coordinate 615,419, forward strand.
ATCTAAAACAGGTCAGATGAATTCCCCTCTGAAATATTCCTGTTTTCTGTAATGGTTGTCTCCATGGATTATGAAAGGGAGTGTGTAGAACTGGGGCCAGAAGAAGGGGTTAACAAATAAAGAGACCTTAGGTCTGAAGCCCTTTCTAATTTATCTCATCTGAAATCTCTTTCCAGAGCCAGACAGATGACAATTAGATGCAAGACTTTTAACAGTCATTTAGTCTGAGATAAGTCACCAGAACTGTATGACAGAAGCACAGATATGCTAATCTGCACTGACTGTCCTCCAAAGTACAGAAGAATCCTATTCACAGCCCCCAAATCTAAACATCCCTCTTTCTGGGAAAGCCCTTATGCTGTATCTAAATCTTGAATCTTGAACTCAAAGGGCTCACTTCACTCATTTTTCACTTCTTGTTAATAAAAGTTTTGATTCTTTTGTCCAGTCAATGATCATTATAACACTGAGAAGAGAATGGCACCACAGAAAGGCCTGATGTTAAAAGTGAAAGACACCAAGTGTGGTGACAAAAATTTATTGAGAAATCTATATCTTTTGGGAGATGTAACTTATTTACTTATTCAAAACACTGGGTAATACCTGATGTTAACCAAATTCTTATTGCAGGTGATAATTAAAATAAAAATTCTACTACTAAGAGTCACTGTTATTAATTTAAATTTATTCAATTTCTGTCTCATTATTACGTATCAAAAATAAATCACTTGCGTGTATATCTGAGGAGGTTTTACATCTTTTTGATTATAAAAGATAAGCCATTTTTTCTGCTTCCAGTTAAACGTGAGCCAGTACTTAACACCTTGCTTTCAATGTTTATAAGTTGGCTGTAAAAATTAATTTTGAGTGGAAAAGCACACAACTCTTTTTTTTTTTTCTAGGTAAGGAGAAAAGATTCCTTCTTGTAAATAAAGAAAATATAAAATAGATCTCATTTTTAAAGCACAGAACCTCTTGTAGAACTTCTAATTCACTTGATTCAATTATAATTACTGTGTTATGCATACTTTACATGGGCGGGGAAAAAAAGAGAGAGATGGCTAAGGAAGAAGAATCTCTTTCCATTTGGGAAATTAACAGATATTTGTGAAGCAGAAGAGTGATTCCTACCGAGAAATCCAGGTAGTAATTTTATATACAAACAGCAAAAATTGAAAAATAGTTTATGAAAATATACCCCACTGTCAGAAAATCAAAAGTTGCTCCAGTAGAACATTCCTTGTGCATCAAATGAGAATATCCTTGGGCACATGTGAACAACTAATAAGTACTAATAGGTGTCTTGACAGACAACCTTGACATTCACTTCAAGGGCAGCCTGAGTTTAGGCCAAGTTTGAGGAGGTGTGCCCTCTGTGTGGTTTGAGAAGCACACCTCTGTGCCTCGCTGTCCCTTGCAGATGATTTCTTTGGTAAATTGTTTTCAGACATATCAAAGCAGGTTTTCAGCAAGACTGTGGATGCTAACCAATCATGGGAAGTGGTCGATGCAGTAGAGCACTGGGTTACCACTCTGAGGGATCCTTCCATTTTGAAGAGATGATCAGACAGGAGCCTCACGAAAATTAGCATAGGCAAATGTCAAATCCTGCTCCTGGGAAGGAATGGGAAGGATAACCCCATGCACCAGTACAGGCTAGAGACAGACTGGCTGGAAAGTGGTCCTGGAAATCCTTGTCATCAATCAGCTCAGCGTGGATCATCAGTGAGCCTTTGCATAAAAGGTGACCAAACATATTTTATATTAGCAAGAGTACAGTCTGAAGTTCCAGGGAACTGATCTTTCCCCTCTGTTTGGCATCTGGATACCACATTTGAATACAATGTCCCAGCTGGGGCTCTCTAGTAGAGGTGAATGTTACTACACTGAAAGTAGTCCAGCAAAGACCAGCAAGCTGGTCAGGGGTCTGGAGCATATGGAGCAGGAGGAGAGGCTGAGGGTATGGGGGTTTGTCCAGTCCTATGAAGAGACGACTGAAAGGGAATCTTGCTGCTGCTTATGGCCACCTATTGGGAGAACATAAAGGAGATGGAAATGCACAACGGAGAGATGAAAGGCAATGAGAAAGCTGAAATGTGGGAAATTCCGATTCAATATAAGAAGGATATTCTTTAGCATGAAGGTGGTCAAATAAAAAAGCAGGTTGCCTAAGGGGTTTGTGCAAGCTCCATCCTTGGAGAGGCTCCATACTTGACTGGGCGATCTGATCTTACTGGACTTGCTCAAAGCAGAGGATCCAGTGGATGAATTTTGGAGAACCCTTCAAACTTATATGATTCTGAGAGTTCATTTTTACCTACTTGTAAAAATTCACTGGTCATCAGAAGCATATGCCAGAGGAAGTTAAGTTTGTTGTCTCTTGTAATGTAGCAGTAACATAATTACATCAATATTTTTAAGAGCTTAGGTGTACAAGCATTCTAGGAAAACACCCAAGAAAAAAGACCCAGGACAGGCAATTGCCTGTAGCTTTAGCAGACATACACCAGTCAGGAGATGAAGCAGACTCCTTACACAGCAGACTCATTATCCTTTCCTCTTAGCAGGCAATTGCAGCACTATACTTCGTTTCAGTCATTGTCTCAAGTTCATCTATGCACATCCTTCTGGTTTGAGAGAGGTGTAAGTTTTCCTTCAAAAGCTAAGAATTAAGTGTCTTCTGTCCTGCACATAATATCTTCACTGACTCAAGTAATACTACACTTTCACACAGATGTTAGAAAGCTGCAAGATGTCATAACAGCTGCCTCATGCTGGTGTAAATGACCATGCAAAGCACTTAGCAGAACATAGTCAAGGCTGCAATGAATTTGCATGAAAGAAGTCTGCATTATTTTTGATGATTTTTGAATTATGAAGTGATGAACAAACATTTCCTTAAGTTTTGTTCAAGTATATATAGAGATGCAGAGTTTTGGTACTCAGCTGTCAAGAGCTTATGTTACTTGTAGCACGTGAATTGCCATTTGTCAATAGGAATATTAACTTCACTATGCCAGCTCTTGTCCTTGTCCTTTTTTTCTTGAACACATCTATACTGGGTTGAAATGCTGCTCTAATGAAAATGAAACTATTTGGAGAGTGTCAAAAGAGCCACCTTTTTGCAGACATTGACTTATTTGGCTACAGAGTCTTTTTGAAATCTAATAAACAATAAAACTGCACATATTAAAATGTGCCCTTTCAGACAGTCTATGTCATATCCTGCCTTCAATACCCCTGGGGCAGCCCAACTGCATGTACAAAGAAGGATTTAGCTGTATATAGTTCAAGCTGATCTTTAGAAAAAACACTCAGGTTTTGATATCCTGCAATATGCCAAAGTAACAAAGTAAATAATCAAAGCCAAATATAAGCCAAGATGCAATAAAAGTCATTTTGGAATTCTGGGTCATCAATAGCTTTCCATCCATCTGATGAACAATACTGTGTGCTCAAGTGACTATTCACTGAAACGAGTTTCAAAAACCATCAAGCCCTCTGCTCTCTCATTATGCAGGTGGTGTGCAATGCCAGATGCAAAATAATTGATGTGGTCTCAAATTTCCTTGGATCATGTCACAGCTCACACATTTTAAAATACATAGGAATTTGCAATCTATATGACAGCATGTGCTAAAGTCTATTTTCCCATTTAGTTTGAAACTGTCTTTATAATCAGAAACTTTTAAATATTCAAATGTTAGCTCACATCCTGTTAAGCTATAAATTCTCATTCCTGTAGATAACTATTGGAATCTTAGAGAAATAATTATAATACATTCAAAAGTGATTTACAAATTAGTTGGAAGATAAAGGTTTTTAACAGCAGAATTTCAAAGCCATAACAAACAGGGTCTCAATGCTAACATGAAAGCCCCAACTTGTAAGAAAAAGAGTTTGTTAGCAGTCATTCAGGGACAGGTTCCTAATCTGTGTATCTGGTAATTACAGTCTATTTATAGCACATGGAAATTAAAATATTTCCTCAATTTTATTCAGTCCGTTAAAGAGGATTAGGAGTGGTTAGGGCTATTAAGAGATCCGATCGTTGGGGTCATATGAAAATGGGGAAGATGCCTGCTGGGTTTGATTTACAGATGCATACTGAGAGGAAATAAAGAGCACAGCCATCCCCCAGCTTATAGCTATCTTCTTCAGGAGGAAGAAGCATTAGCAAACTAGAAAGGAGCTTATAGCACGGTGCTGCTCTCTGCGCTGCTTTGTCAGACTACATGTAAAACTGGGGCAGAGAGGGCATCACCTTTGAGAGCTGCTGTGCTCCATTTGTGGTCCCCTCATTTAGTGGAACTACTGAATTAAAACTGGTGAACAGAAATGCTGTGTCTAAGTGTAGGCTGAGGGACAGAGAAGGGAAATGCACAGACCAGATTTGGGTGCAAGAAATTTCTGCATGGAAACTACTCTTGTTGCCTGTTTCTCTGAGATGCTAACAAAGATGTAATAAATTGACGATTCATCATACACTTTGATTTAAACTATCACAACCCCTCCCCTGTCACTACTTTTAGATGCTTTTTGCTTAGGGTTTATGTGTAAGTTCAGCTTCAAAACAATAATAATTTAGATTAAAGAAGGTCCATTGCAGGTAAGAAATCACAGAAACTATCTGAAAAATTTTATGGGCTAATCAGAGAATACACAGAGGAAGAGGATGTTAAAGATATGAAACCATAGGGTAGGAAGAATCAAGGAAGGAAGAAAAGCACTCATGCTGTACTTCAGTAAATCAATGATACAGATGACAAGTATTTTCCTTTGTGCTAACATTAGACTGCAATATTTCATCAGAAACCTGGCTATGTATCTGCAGTTAGATACTGATTTTTATATTGGCCAATGCAACCTAAAATCCAACATTTCATTCCTGCTTTTACCAAAGAAGCAAAATTCTCACTGGTTAAGATACAATACATTCTTTGTTCAAGATTCAGCTGAATCTAGATTACTTTTTCCAGTAAATGTGGAATAACGTGCCTTGAAACATTCTGTTTCTAAACTATCACCCATACATTCATGAAGCATCCTTAGAGATTGCCCCTCCCCCTTCACCAACTACTGCTGTACTTTCATCTACCTGTTTTAATAAAGACATGTAATTAAGAGTTTTAATTTTGAGTTCTCATTAATCATCAGATAAGAACTCTACAGTCACAGCCTCTTCATCACCATGAGTATTTTGTGAACATTCAACATTTACTTTAAAAGTTTAAATCCACCACAGTTGCATTTCTATCAACCCAATTTAACTTTCAAACAGCACTTACAATGATATCTGCAGTCATACATCATGCTGTTAAATACTGTATTGTCTTCTAAAATGCAAACATCTAAGACTTGGGACAACTTCAGCCTTATATCTATGGAGATTTCTCCCTGAATGAGTGCAGAAACCATGCCCCTATGTGAAGAGGACAGAATTTGAGGGGCTCTGGTTTTGCAGTGTGTGAAAACATGGAGAACTCCTGAACTGTTCACAGCTGGAAGGAAGTAAGGTTGATCCAGGAAGCTTCCGGAAAGGGACTTTGTAAGCAACATGTGAGCTGGAAAGAGATTTCCTCTAGTGGTATTATTACCTCTACCTGATACATGAATGCATGATAAAATTTGATGTTATTACTTTCAGTTATAGCGAGCTTGCTCATTGTGGTGCTTGTGCTATTACAGCTATGGCAAAGTTTTAGCTGATTAACTCCTACTGAAAGGGACTGAGAACTGATCTGGCTCCAAAGGCACAATGGTGAAGCAAGCTTATGTGGTGAAATTGCAGGAATGACTGATGCACTGATAAAATCTTGAAGAATTTAATAAAAAAAATAGTGATTGTGCCTTTCAAACTTTGTAATATGTTTCATGTCCAAGCATGAATTCTATCCATCTGCAAAGAAAAAATGTCATGTAATAAAAACAGCAGAGAGAAGACATTTAAATTGAATAAGACATTTTTTGGACATAGACTTAGATTAGTTTTATTCCTTTGTGAGTTTAGTGACTGCAAATAAGGCAAACAAATGAAGAAAGAAGACAGATGTGGAAGATAGCGTGGAGAAAGTGGCTCCCTGAGGAGAATAATGGAGTTAGGGAAGGGTAGGATGTGAATGGAAATCCAGAAAACAAATTATAAAATGTAGGTGTGGAGTGACAGAGGGAAAACAGAAAAGATGGCAGCTAACAAAAGACTGGAAATGGAAATGCATTACATTTCAGATTAAAATGACCCTGTTAATTTTTCATTGCAAAGAAGGCTGTGACAAAGGACTGTTACTTTAATATTATTTATTCCATTCCCAGTAACTCTGAAGCCTTTCACAGACAGGTCTCAGCTGTGCATTTATCAGCCTAAAATCCCCCTTGGCTGCCAAAGCAGGCTGAACTGGAAGCAGCAGAACATTTCTTCTGCTGCACCTCCTCACTAAGGTTGCTTGCCTTCCTTTCTCCTTGCTCCAGCCCCAGGAAGTTGGTTTGGACCATGAAGAGCCCCTATGCAAGCGGGAAGATGAGACAATCCTCTACTTGTTTGTTTACTGTCTTTCTAGAACAGGAGTCCCGTGGTATAATGGAGAGCACTCCAGACTCCAAATCCCAAGGTCATAAGTTCGGGTCTCAGTGCAGACCATCCCCTGGGCAGTTCAATGCCTCCCTGCCATCCGATCCTGTCAGATCTCGGATGCTCAGCAGGGTCAGCGCCGGCTAGTACCGGGTGCTGTGACAGTCCCGAGGACTTCACTGTCACTGTCCAAGCTCACTCAGCCATGGCAGATGGATCTTAGGACTTAAACAGTGGGGCCAGTTCTGCACACGCTGTGCCTCACCTAAAAAATCCACTGCGCAGGCTGGAAGGGCACACCCACGTGGGGAGAGCCCTGCCCAAATCTTCTTTCGTGAAGTATGGCCATACACGTAGAACAGCCTCAGCTTTATAGCATGGCTGAACAGTAGCAAAGATCGTTGCTAAAATGGAGTTGCCTCTCAGCAAGTGTGGAGAAGAAACTAATACAAAAATATAAATAACAGTTAACAAGCAATTTTCATATGGAGAGAAAAAAACAATTGTGTTGCCTGCTGTTCTACCCCGAGACAAAGCTGACCAAAAAGCTTTTTAAAAAAATCTAAATGTCTTGAAAACAACAACAACTACAAAAATCACAAATTCTATACAAGAACTCGATTGTTTTCAAAAAAGAAGACTGTGAGTTAGACAATTTTGAAAATGATATTTTATGTGTAACTAATTTAGTCAAAATTTTCAATCACCTGGCTGACCTGGACAGCATCCATACAAATACAAGATCACATTGATATTTTTGTACTCATTCAGCTGTTCCTGAATGCTTGACAGGTCTGACAACTTGATCGATAAGTGATCCCATTCACCCAGACCTGCAGGTGCCTTTTGTACTCTCCCTGCTGGAAGATGACAATCACACTCATTAAAGGCAACACAAAGCATTGCCAATGACATGTTTCCTGTCAGACAAATACAGCTAAGGACTATTATGATTTTATCTGAGAGAAATTGATTTAATCAGCAGTCTAAGATTTAACCTATTGTTAATAATGCAATGTAAAGCTTTTCTCTGTTGCTTCTGACCAACCTAACTGGAATTTAAATGGGTAGAAGGGCCATGAAAAAGCTCGAAAGGGTCAGAGTTTATCTTCTCTGTCTGTTCCAGACTCTTTGATGTTCAATTCGAAGGATTAATCCTCACGATTCCAGAAACAACCTCGTGAACAAGAAAAAATTTACCAAAGCTATTGTGTCACATAATGTTGTTTTAATTTAGATTTTACAGAAGTTTCATGTTTGGTGAGCTTGAAACACCTGGATGAAGCATCAAACTAAAGCTAACAGGTCATGTAAAGCTAACACTACATGAATATGCCAAAATAATGATCTGTTCATTTACAGCTTGTTTTTAGTGTTGTCTTTCTTTCTGATTTCTTTTAATCCATAAATGTTAATTCATTATGAAGTACACTAGCTTGGTGTTTGCAGGGTAAAAATTGGTTTTGGTGATGTTTTTAAAAAAAATTAATTTACTAAAGCTATAAGAGAAAACATATGAAATAAGACTGCAATGATGCCTGAAAAAAAGCATATTGATTTCTTGCAATGAACTTATTCTACTGCCAGTCACTGCCAGTTTGTAGTACAAATAAATTTTTCATAAAAGATCTGAACCAGTCATCATAAATTCTGGTAATGACCTGCAAAATTAGTGTTAAATATATTAAAATGAGGTTTGAGTGTAAAAACTGGTTATATAACAAAAAGACCTTCTTACTCAACATATCCATTCTCCTTCGGTCTCTGAGTATACATCTGCTTCTGTGGCTTGCACTCTGCCTCCCTCATATCCAAACAGAATTTGATGGGTAAAAGAAGAAAAACAAAAACATCCAGAAAAGAAAAAGAAGATAGCAGCACTAAATCTGTGTTCCTGTTAAACAGCATGAGTTTGGAGAGAATGTATGGTGCAGGTTGTCCTGAAGGGAAGAATTGAAAGGGTGAGTTCTTAGATCTCTTAGGGAGAACACATCATGCCCACAAGACAGCATGGTTAACCAAAAAAAAAAAGTTTCACAGACAGCTTGAATCTGTGAAACTGGTAGTTGTATGGTAAAGATGCTAAGTAAGAGAACTGTGTAGCACTGGGAACTGAGGGTGCAATCTGTGTGCTCTAAAGAGAATTGAGGATGAAACAATTTCCCTAACCAAGATTACAGAAGATAAAAATCTGATTACTGTACTGAAAATAGAAAATTGTGGGTTTGCTCCAAAATGGCTGTTACTCCATGTTTTTCTCCAGTTGGGCTACAGCTCCCATGAGCTGATAAACATCAGGTCTAGCATCTCTGACACCTCAATGGAGGAAGAGCAGGTCCGTAGTTCAGAACTGGATCCCAACAGCACACAAGACATCCTTTCAGATTTCAATTGCAGGGCTTAGCAGTGCTTTTTAGTCCAAAAGCTGTCACCTGCAGGATGAAGGGAGTCCAATGTCTTCCAAGATATTTCACAACGGGGAAAAAATACCCATCCTCAGTTTCTGAGCTAGGAGTTAATTTTTATCTTGATAATTTTACTTTAGAATAGACAAGCAGAGATAATGTTGCGATGACAAGCCATGATACACGATTGGAATGGTAGGCTTTTCATTCATCAGTAGAAAAATGGAAGGAGAAAATGTGGCATAGGTTTGTTTTCCCAGGGGAGGATATACTGGAAGTGCACTGTGCAACAAAGGGAGAATGATAAACCCCCTAAAGGAGAGTTGGAGAGTTAGTAATAGGGAGAGCAAACAGCAGAGATCTGTAAAAGCTATAAAAGAAAATGACTTTGTGAGTGCATTACCTCCAGTGACATTGTCAAAACAAGGCTCAGTTTCTGCAAGATACTTGAATATAAAGCTTACTAAAAAGGGTGGAATAGCAGTGTCACTTCAGTGGAAGTCAAAATGGAAGAGCTTTAGCAAGGAGTGAAAGAAAAGAAATTGCACTAAATCTCTGGGTGAAGAGAAACAAGACAAATGTCCAGTAATAAATTGGTGGAATCACTAGTAAGCTCTGAGGAGTAAAAGGTCATCATAGTAGTTGCAGTTTAAAGGAAACCGAGAACATATATATTCAAGAAGAACTTATTGACTTATCAAAGAGATTTTAGATATGTGGGTTTTAATTATAATTAAAGTTATACTTTAAAAATAGTTTCTGATGACAGTAAAGTGAAGAGTAGGTATGTATTTTATTATGTTTTCAATAATGCATAGATACAAACATTTTCAGCAAAACATTTTAATGTCACTGTTTAGACATACACAAGGCACTGCCAAATAACAAATCAAATGTGTTATCTGAGCTGAGGTGATAGTCCAGGGTCACTTTTAAAAGAGCAGTGCAAAGTCATAAGAGTTAGTTCAACACTTCTTTGTCATTTGCTAAATAGATTTGATTTGCCTAGAGTGGTCTTGAAGGCACCTACATAGACAGTTATCCATTTATAATGTTTATTGGTGTGAACTTTCAGTGTGAAATCATATAAGTAGACCAGAATAATTCTTTTAATCCAATAAGTTACCTTTAATACTGCTGTCATGGTCACAGCAATCAATTAAATTGCAGGGAAAATGAAGACTTTCTCCTACTAATTTTAATAAATTTTTCCTATACTACTTGTAAAGTAGTAACCCTTTTTTATTATCATGCTACTTCTATCCTCCTATGAATCTTAGAAGAGTTTCTACTTCCTCTTGAAAAGTTCTAAAAAGCTTAATCCCTAATTCTGTTAGAAATTGCTAATGATTCATGAATATTAACTCAAAACAAACCACCTGGTTTTGATTGTTTCCTAATACTTCTTAAAATCAGAGCCCCATTATCAGTGGCCTTTGCAACAGAACTATGCAATTAGAAATCCACACAAGCTTCCCTCTTTGTCATCAAGCTGTGTGTGTCGGCTCAGAGAAAATTGCTACAGCTGTCAGCTTAAGTGCAATGGCAAATACGTTTCTCTGCATATTTGGTTTCAACTAGTTTTGCTCAAATCAGTATGACTTCACTAGCGTGACAAGTTATACAAGTGTTTCCAGACTGTAAGAAAGATGAGCTGTCAGGTATTTAATGTAGGTTAACCCTACATGGTCTTACATATCATGCCCTGTGGTTATTAGAAAGCAATACTCTTTTGAACATTAGTGGCAGGCTACTACATAGCATGTTGCTGCTTCTCCTTTTCTCAAGGTTATACGTAATCTTAATTTATTACTTCTAATGAATAATCTGCTAATAATACTGTGGGATTTGAGATAGTGTTGATTTTTCTCTTTTTTTATCAGGGCTGAAGAATTATTCCCAAACTACCTATGATTTCTCAGGTTCTGTCTACAACTGCTTCTCCTTTGAATTGCACATCCCCATGCTTAAAAGCACCACAGTAAGAAGTCCCTGAAGCAATTCAGTAACTTCTTAGGAAACAACTCCGAGAGTGGAAGGGAGCTGATATTCCCAGCTATCACAGCTTCTCTTTCAAGAAATATGAAGGAGTTGGGCCAACTGTTACTAAGTCTGCTGTGAACTGATGGCCTACTTGAAAAGTTCAGTCTATGGCAAATACAATGACAAATGTTGGCATTTTCAGTGATGCTTATCTCAACCAGAAACAACTAAAGCAAATAGTAGGAAATTTAGACTGCCAAGGATATATTAAAAAGGAGTGAAAGAGACTGGACTGCTCACCTGAGTAGCAGGACTTGTTATTAAAATTGATAATTTGAACATTAGAAGTTTCCTCTGTGCTCAGAACTGTTACCTATTGTTGCCATTGACAGATTCATTGCAACAATTCTGAATGTTGCTGTGATTGTTATCAGGACAAATCATACTGAGAACCTTATGAAAGTCAGTGCATCACATATGTTTTAACCAAGAGTCCTGAATTGATCCTGAAAAAGAAAGTCTGAGTCTACAATGCTCCTTAAACTTAGTTTGATTATTACTTGAGCAATAGATATGCTGTTTTCATTGCAAAAACAGCACAAGTGCTTGCAGCATGCTCTTAATCAGATCAAAAGAAATAATGAGTTTTCAAACAACCTTGTTCTGGCATCTCCAATCCATCATATATATATAATACTGATAATCTCTTCTCTTGTAATCAGTGATGCTCAGAAGAAGAACGAGGAACCTGTGAATGTGCGGATGAATCAGTGTATGATTAGCTACCTTCACAGAATCTTTTCTGCATTTATTCAGAGAAAGTGAAATTCAAAACTTTGAGCAGTAATGATTATTGGTTCTATAAATTCTTTTCTTTAGAGAAACACTTTTTTCCCCCCCAAAGTCATACTGTAAAAAGCATTTCAGCTAATGTACCAAACACACAGATCCAGATGAACAGTTTAGGAATCTAGAGATTTAACACCGGCTCATAAGATGTAAGATGCCGCACACCTGGAAGATAGAAATATAAGTTCCTTTCCCAAGTGTTCTCTGGTGAATAATCACAAAATAAAGAGGAAATATCCTATAAAACCCAATCTCTCTTCTTTTTTCTTATTTTTCTTCAGAAGCTCTTGTTGCCCACCTGACCACCTGCTTTTCTTTTTCCAGCAGCCATAAAGCAGCCATACCTTTGGTTGTGTAATTGGTTAAACCTTTGCAGCATCTTGTATGGAGCTTGTATACTGAAAGGAAACATCCAACCACTAAGACACTGTCTTCAAATACTTTTGGAGTGAATGCCAAGCTGATTTTTCATTATTCATTCAGCTTTTGCTTTGTGGGCTGCATGCTTTGCTGCCTGGACTTCTACCACTGCTGTCCCCAGTGTCCCCACATCTCTGCCTGAACACCACAGCATCCTGCAAACTACTCTCCCACATTATGAAAGAAGTTGTTCACTTGAGCTCTGCCTGCTATTATTTTAGGAAGTCCTTTGAGAGGGGAGTATGGATACTGGGTATGCACTCAATCTCCCTGACCTGGCTAAGTCCTCCCCAAATAGAGAGCTCTGGTGAGTGCCTGTGGGTTTGCCTGGTTGGAGTACATCCTGCCGATCTCCTGGGGACTGACTGTATTTCAGGATGTCTACCAGTCAGGTCACATTGCCATTACTGCTACCCTCAATTAGAAGCAATCAGTTACAGCTCTGCTGACCACTATCTCATCTCCAGCCCACCTTTGATGTTTCAGAGGCAAGAGAGGATAGCTGTCCTTTGTGTGAAAAGGGACAGTCAGTCAGCCACCCAACACTGTGTATTCCAAAGGAAATCCTGGATATGAGAATGTTTAATGTATAACATTCTGCACTAGCATCTGTCTTCTTATAAATCAGGTCTTAATCAGACAGAGCTGAGTAATGGTGAATGTGATCAACTCATTATATTAGGTCTTTGTAACACGTTTGCATACATATATGTACACTTTTGAATATATATATTTATAAAATAATTTCTACCAGCCCACTGCACTGAGTCATTATCCCCTCAGCTGTTCTTTCCCTCCAACAGGACCAGCCATTCCTTCCTTTAGTAGGGGTCTCTTAATGGTTCAGAAAAATAACACAAGGGAGCGTATCATTTCCTTACCTTCATTTCCTCTCCATGCAGATGCCGAGGTGATGTGTAACTAAAAAGTAAATTCCTCATTTTTCTGCAGGTGCAGGTGGGAGTATGCTTAATTGCTGTATATTATTTGATTTATTTTACTAATCCCTACATCTTCATGCTGCAAAGCAAGTGGCATAATCCTTGTTCTCAGTGCCTACCTTGCCACACATGATGCTACATGAGGATACAAGGATGCAGGTGACTTGCTGGCCAGGTTTGCTGTATTGTCACACTGGTGCCTCTGACATCAGTGTAATGGAAGGTTGATGACTGGTGAAGAATCTAACCAAAGAAAGAGAAAGTCTTGTACTGCCATGCTTGTGATTTCCATTTGTGATATAATTGCCCCCTTTTTTTGTACAGGTGACAATAATTATATAGCTCTGAATACAAATACAGACCTAGGTTGAGGAATGGATATACGTCGAAGGACAAATGTGCACAAAGATGTCTGGTTTTATTTCAGCAATGCAAATCTTGATGAGTACATTTCTGCAACTGCTAAACTGGTGTGGTTGGACATTTCTCATTTTGAAAATAGTTTGGCAAGAACTTGTTTTAGAAAAACAATTAAAGAGCACAATTTATAATAATATGATGCAATATTTTCTATTGCAGTGGCACAGAACAATGCACACATACATCAATTTGTAGGGAAACTGTCTAAACTACCAAAAGCTTTAATAAACAAGCTAACAATTGGTGTTTGAGGGCAAATAGCCTTGTGAATGAAAATAATTATGAATCCACATTCAAAACTCTGCTCTAAATTACAGGTTCAAATGTTTTAGTTTTTAGATCTCTGACTGCTTGTTTTGTTGACTACCATCAAAATATTGACATTTGTGCCTATAATAAATTGTGCCCACAAAACTGTAGTGTCTCTTTCTCTCTCTTTCTAAAGCAGGCAATAAATGTAATTATATGTGCTGCTCTCTAGAATCACAAGAATAAATAACAGTTTTTGATCTAGCTATGTAAATATTCCTCACTCGGTCTGCACCAAATGACCATCTTAATCAACATTAACTTTCAATTCACTAGTAGCATTTATTTTATTTTTCTGTTTCAGTGTGAACAGAAAAGCATTGGCTGTATTGATTATAATTCCTAATGACTAACAGCAGCTTCTGTGAGGAGTGGCTGAGGACTCTGAGTTTGTCTAGTCTTAAGAAAAGGAGGCTGAGGGGAGACTTCATTGCTCTTTATAGGTTCCTGAGGTGGGGAAATGGACAGGGAGGTGCTGAGCATTTTTCCCTGATATACCATGACAAAACACATGGGAATGCTTCCAAGTTGCATCAGAACAGGTTTAGGTTGGATATTAGGAAGCATTTCTTTCATTGAAACAGGTCTACAGGGAAGGTTGTTGGTGCCCTAAGCCTGTCAGCATTTAGGAGGTATTTGAACAATGCCCTTAACAACCTGCTGAAACTGTTGGTCAGTCCTGTAGTTAGGCAGTTGGACTAGATGATAATTGTAGGTCCCTTCCAATTGAACTGTTCTGTTCTACTCTATTCTGCTTTATTCTAATATTTCTGACCAATAGGCACTGTTCCATCTCAGTCAACTCAATTTCTCATGATCTTTTGGAAAGTAGAACTTGAAAAGTATAGCTGGGCTGAAATGTTTGGAGAAGAGTTGGTTCCTGAAACTACTGAGTGACTGGGTCCTGGCACCAGCATGACCTGGCTGAGTCATGCTGGTGCATGCTCAGTGACAAGTCATACCTTTAGTGATTTCACTATTATAAAATGGAGATAGCAACTGGAGCCATAAACAATACTTTGCCCTGAATGAAATTTAAAAACTATGCGGTTTCATCTTCCAATTGTTGCTTGTGTTTCCACAAGTTCTCAGAGATTCTCTCTGCATGTCTTCTTTTGCAGGTGAATAAGACAGTACAATCTATTACTTTTCTCCACATCTCAGTAAGAATAGGGAAAAGTCAACAGAGCAAATAAATATGGGAAGAACCACACTCATTTACTTCCTACAAAAGGGTAAATCTGAAAGAGGAACTGGATCAAGGTAAAGAATATTGTCTGTGTTCAGCTAGTTTTGAAGACCTTTAACAAGAAAGTATAGCCAAGAAAGCAAGAGAAACCAACAATGCGTTGTGCCTTAAAAATAGTCCTGTGCACAGTTTCTGCTGTGAAAGTGAATAATTTAATCTATACTTTCCATTACAAACTTATACCCAGAATTCTCTGTTACTGACTACTATCAAAAGAAGAAATTGTGGAGTAGTACTTCATGGTTAAACCATCATGCTTTAAGATCACACATGGCTATACGAGTACCTGTATCTGACCTACCCTATAGATTCTGGTTTAGAGTGGTTGTCACTGGCAACCCCTATTTGAGATTCCAGCACTGTAAGTCTCCGCTAATAGATTAGCTGTGTGTGTTTACTCACGCTTGCCCCTTCCCTACCAGCATAGGTAGGGATCATTCAATCCACACTGTGTGTGGATTAATTTTCAGGTGCACAGGCAACTGATTTTATAGTTTACCATTAAATTTAACCTATTGAAATCATAAACTAAAAATTCAGCTGCATAAATCTGTAAAGCTTCATCAGTTTATACTGGCTAACACCAGCTGAAGATTGAATTTATATTAACTGAAAGAAGAAACAGAGTTAATAAAAAATCTGAAAAAAAAAATCTGGAATCTCTAATGACCCTGAGAAACTGGAAGGTTTATTTTAACACCTGATCTATTAATGAGAAAATATTACACAAGCTAAATGATATTTGCTAAGATAAGAGGATTAAAGAGAAGGAAACACTTTCATACATACACTGAATACTATAGAACAAGGAAAATCAAAATATAAACTGATAGCAAATGAACTATTGAAATAGGTGAAATATCTCCATTAAACTGATGGATACCTCTTCTGAGTCAGCCTTCTTAGAAGTGTTCTTTTTCTTAAAAATAAAGAGGCCTGCATACTTTCAATCTTATGCATTGTAGTTTTAGGTATGTAACTGAAAATCAGGCAAGCTTGGGTGAGCACAGAAATAATAGGGTAGCATTGAAACAAACAAAAAAAAAGACAAGAAAATAGAAAAATTACAGATATTCTTGTTGACCCTGTCTGGATGGCAGGTGTCCACAGAAGCCGCTCTATCCCTGCCCTCCTCAGCTGGGCAGGGGAGAGAAAACACAATGAAGGGCTCAGGAGTCAAGATAAGGGCAGGGAGAGATCACTCACCAGTGGCCATCATGAGCAAAAGACTCCACTTGGGGATATTAGTTTAATTTATTACCAGTCAAATTGGAGTAGAGTAATAAGAACTGTATGGGGTACTGTTGCTACTTTCTTATCTGAATCAGTAGTTTCAGTTCTGAGATGTGTTTGATCCTGTACATAAAATTACTAACACCTATTCCTACAACTAACCTAACGAAGGGAATTTTTATGCCTTTGAAAGTTATATGTAGTACTTGCCTACTCTAGACAATAATATTAAAATAAAAAAAGGAAATCCTAAAAAACTGACAGAATAATTTTTATTCTTTTTTGCACCCCTCCAAAAATTCTGGCATAGTTTCTTTTTTTTTCCCCGAAAAAGAAGCTCCTCTGCACTTTCATGCAATATGAGTTTTTGGAAAATCAGACTGGGAATAATTCAAACTCATTGATTTCTGTGAGAACTATATTCGTTCTCTTAGGCCAAAGCCCTGGAAACTGAATGCCAACATTTTAACAAATTAATTGTTCTGGCAAAGAGACTTTTAGCCTTCAGACAAGGGCAAATACAGATTCTGTCTCACAGAGTAAAATGCACTGGAAAGAGGGCTCTGTTCTTGCAAAATCATGTTCCATGTATGGGCATTTGTTGTTCAGAATTCAGATGCATTTTCTCATTAATATACTCCGGATTTAAATCAAATTCATTCTTTCTCTTACCTTGCTTCCTAGAATGTTCATAGAAGGAGAAAAAAACCTCATAAAACCCACAGAGGGAATGTATTAATTTCTTTCCTTTCTATCCCAACAGAAATTTTATGCAGTAGTTTCTCAGTTCAGGAAAATAGCATATCCTTTCTCTTTAACCTACAATTACAGAATGCCAATCTAAGAATTTTTAGGCAATTTTAAATGAATGCTATTGAAGTGACTATTCAGTAGATGAAGAATAGACATTTTAATTTCAGTTTTAGTAGGAGTGGAACATAAACAAGGCTTTCTTTCAGTATTTTCCAACAATACTCTTTTAATCTGTATTACATTAATATTGTGTGAGCTAGTAGTCTAGACTAGGCGGCATTATATAAAAGAGACTAAATTGTGCTGTGGCTACAATCAAACCTGATTAAGTAATGCTTCTGCATAGCATAATTTCCCCACATTTGGAAAGAACAGCTAAAAATACGTCTGTTGAGAGAAGCTCTCTATTGTAACCCTTTAGGCGATCTGGTGTTTAGTAGTGATGGTTCCAGCTTCCAAGGATAACTTCTGTTCCTCATATGAAACAGCTTCCAGCAGATCAGTGGTAAAACTGTCCCCTCCTAATGTCCAGAGGGTGCACTAGGAGGGAATAAATTGTTCAGGTGCCAAGGATCCTGGGATTGTCAGACAACATAATGTCCTTTGGAGACTATTATTCATGGATTCAAGTTAAAGCTCAGTCACTAGACCACTTTGGCAATCTGGAGCAGGAACATTGAATCAGGAACCTGTATGAACTCCCCAGCAGCTTCAGCCTATAGGCTTTTCCAGCAAATACTGCGGGGAACAGTCTCCTGTGCAGAACAAAAACATCTGTAGAGATCAGTTTCCCTCATCCTCTCCCCCATGCTTGAACCACAAAGGATATGATATTACTGTCCCAGGCAAGGAGCCTACAGTTTTGAGCTCAAGCCAGAGAGGCTTACTTTTTTCATTTGGAAGATACTCAGCTCAAACTCAATTTATCAACTAAAATTGCGCAGTTGTCGAGTGAATCTGGAATAAATGTACATTTCTTATCCACATAATTTACAGCTATCTGGTATTCTTTACTTTTAGTATTTTCCTGCCATATTCAATTAGATCTTTTTTACCACCCACTTTGAAATTGTCTGTCTTCCAGAAGTACATGAAAACTTCTATACAAAAGCCATAAAGTATGTATGTCCAAGGTTGTTTTTTGGTGTTTGTTGTTGGTTTTTTGGGTTTTTTTTGTTTGTTTTTTTTTTTTTTTAAGATGGCCATAAAAGTTCACTCAAATAAATAAAATATCAATTATAAAAATGCTTGGACAGCTTTTTTTTTTTTTGAGATGTAGTTATTTAAAATGAACTGTACCTGTCTTGATATTTAGCCTGTGACACTGAAGCAGCATTTACACAATTCCATGTTCCCACACAATTAAATACATCTTCTACCATCAATTATAGTAACAGTGATTGATTTTATGCCCTCAGTGCCTGTGGGAATACTCCAAGGTAATTTTACAGGATATGGGACCAGAGTTCAAATTCACTGTTCAGCAAGATGACCAACTCCACAGTTGTCAGTGGACAATTCCAGGAATGTCAGTGTGCTCTTCTTGTACCACTGAAATGAAGGTGACTTTTACATAGTCTATTTTAAAAACAAACAAACAAAAAAACAAAAAACCCCACCCAAACAAACAACAACACAAAAAGATGAAATCACTGTATTTGTATACTTCACAGAACACAAAACCAAATTAAGCATATGAAACCATTCCTACATATGAAATGGGGACAGCCTTGGCTTTGATGAATGCAGTCCCACACCTGTAACGTCTCAGGGTGAATTCAGAGGTTAGTAGAGGCTCCTCTGAAAATGTACTTCACAGAAATGCTTTAGCCCCTAAGGCCAAGTTTTTCTGCCCTTCTTGATGAACAGCAACTTTTCCTGGATAGCAACTATGGATCAGCAAAATAAGACACTACAGAGTGCTGTAACTGAAGGCAAACACAGATACCCTCTTTTCATTTGGGCAATGGGGGTAATAATCAGTTCTATAGTAAAACAGGTATATTCACCTTTTTTAGTTTTTACCATGGTACCAGTATTCATAAATAACAGAATCACTGTTTAGTCTCTTGCACTAACAACTATTAGGAAAAAGAAAAAAAACACAAAAACCCCACAAAACCAAACCAGTACATATTTAACAGAGGATTATGACAGAATATTTATGACAAGTAAATTATTGTTAAGTTGATCAGAATGCAAACAGGCTGAATTATTCATTGTTCTAACTTTGCTTTTCAGACAAATGCCATTTTTTAAAGAAGGCTATTAATAATTGTCATATTAAGATGCTGCTAGATATAATACATTTCTGTTGGATTACAGTGATACAAATTAAAATATTTTTCCTAGGATTTTCTAAGCTAAAACAGCTCAGTGGCCAAGAAACCAAAAAGTGACATCTCTGTAAACCTATAGAGTTTTCTGAATTTCTTTCTCAAATTCAGTCCACTATACTAATGAGTTCTCTTCGATTCTTTAATATTTCTACAAAACCATGACAGAATGGGTCTTGTGTGGAATTTTAATTTTTGGATTTGATACTTACTCTCTTTTGAAAGGTATTCAGCAGCCCAAACAAGCAGGATGTTTGAAACCACTTAGATTTAAAAAAATATCATATCCTTGAAAAGGATGATAGATTTTTCAATTAAAAAATTCAGTAAGCATCAACTTCTTTATACTTTGGAAGACTATTACCTTATGCTTGGTACTATGAATTTAAGTGAAAATAAAGTTCTTAAAAAGAGGCTATAACTGTTACTGCAAGGTATTAATTTTAAAACAATAAAATTATATATTTTGATAAAAACCTAGGTTACATGTTATCATGATTCTATTTCACACTCTTTTACTGTGTAAAACAGACTTACTTCAATGTGAAAACTACTGTCTACTTCCAAAGAACAGCAATGAAATCCCATGGAAACTGCAATTATAATAACTATAAAGAATTAAAATAGCTCTTGGGCACTTTTTATTATTGTTCTCAGTTGTCAAGGGGAAAAACTGAACAAAGAAAAAGAAAGATGTGCTCCCAGCAATAGGGAAAGCATTTAAAGGGATCTTGTAAACAAGCTGAAAACAATTCATTCAGGGTTATACAGCAGTGCAGTAGTAAGAAGTCTCCAGCTGGAAATGTCCTGTGGGGACTGCAAAGAGACTTCTAGCAGTAAACCTGTGCAATGATTAACTAACAGTGGCTGAAACGACAGATTTAGAGGTGGTAGAAAAGTAGATATTCTCCTACAAAGAGCCACAATGCTACCTGAGGAGAGGATATGTTTCTTTTGCCATCAAAATACCCAGAGCTGCTGGATTTTTTCATGTTAAATAAGTTTGAAGGATTTTCTTTCCACAGACTACCAGTTGCTTCTTATGCCAGTGAAAATTACTAGAAGCAGTGAGACAGACAATTAAAGACTCCTTTATCTGAGAGGTAATCTCCAATAAAACTTGAGGCTACTTTACACAAACCACTAAAAGCCTTCCTCTCTGGACCTGTAGTGACAAGGTCTGGAGACACAGAAGTAACTTTTTAAATGGTCTGTTTTGAAAAAAACTGATTAGCAGAGAGCTCTTACATTGCATGTGAGACAGGCAGGACAGTACTTCGGTGGAGCTGTGGCTGCTGCACCAAAACAACATAAGCTGGTCAATGTGGTATCAGGCAGGACAGATTAAATGCTTTTCTCTCTGCATAAATGTCTGTTGCTGCCGTTGTCATTTTACTTGATTTGCTTTGATACCAGTGAACACCTGCAACTGGAAGATTGAACTTTTGGAGACTACTCAGAATAACTTTCAATACAGAGAATTTTTTTTCCATTCTCAGGATCTGGCAGTGTGTTTCTACTCTACCATATCAAATGAGTTTTCTGGGGAGATCAGGAAAAATTCAGTATAAAACTAAATGAGAACAGAAAGTATGGTTCTTTCCATCAAAATCATTACCAGATCAGAAACCTTCCCTGAGGATATTTTTGCCTTGCCTACAATACAATATGTCTTCCTCACCCCTGGACAGGTTATTTCCCTTTTTAAGGTGATCTGGCTGCTGAGGGAGCTCCCACCACCATCTTCCTCTAACCAGTCCAGCTCCATGCTGAGCATCCTCTCAACCTCCAACATGGATTGAATCCCTCCCATGACCATATCAAAGAACTATCCTTCACACTCTTTCTAGTTGATGTTTGAAAAACTTTTTTTAGATTTTGTGCTTCACATTAGGCTCCCTCAAAACCGTCAATGTGGCCCTCACACAGACTAGTTGGTGTCTGCCAGATGCTCCATCGTTCCACACTGTGCTCTTTTGGCAGCATCACCACAACACTGAGAGCTGTAGTATGCAACCCATATGGGAATGCAGTTAGGAGAGATTCATGGACTAGATTTATACTGTTGAGGTCCTCCTTAAGAGAAGATTCAAGTAGTACTCATCCTTCACATTCGTGTTTCTATAAAGGGTAATAATAGAAAAGATAGTGTGATGTACTTCAGAAAATCTTTTTTCCAGATGTTGGGAGGATCAGAGCTGCACAAGGCTTTGGTGCTATACACTTACTGCACAGTGGAAGGTCAAGAGATACAATATTGAGCATGAACAAGGAAAAATTTTCACAATGAGAGTGGTTAGGCCCTGAAATACAGAGCCCATAAAGTCTGTCAAGTCTCTGTTGATTTTCAAAACACAATGGACAATGCCCTGAGCATCTCAATCAGCTTTGAAGTTAGTTCTGCTGAGTAAGTCTTGCTCTGTGTGACCTTCAGATGTCCCTTTTCCCAGCCTTAATTATTTCTATGACTCTCTGAATGTACACTTTTACAATGAACAATGATCCCAACTGGTGACTAGAAAAATTCCCAGGACTACAATGCCTGAAAGACCTTTCTTCAGTAAGACAGAATTTTTGGGAAAGGCGTGCAAATTATAAAGTAAAGATTATTCCTTGCTGTTATCACTGGAGTCAATGTCAAAATGATGGCATAAAGAGAATTCCGTTTGTTTTTAGTAAGATGATACTAAGAGAATTTCACAAAAATCACAGAAATAAACAGGGAGTGAAAATATTAAAATTCAGCCTTTCACTCAGACTCAAGCTTCTGCTATACTTTATAAAATTCTGATAGAGGACTCAATGGAAAGTGAATATACAAGAAACTTTTATTATGGCAGTGACTCTGCTACTTTTCAAATATAGTCTGATAGGAAGCAAAAAAGATATGTTTCTCCTAGGGGCCAGCTCTGCAAAGTTTCCTGAAAGCTCAAGAGTCTTCTTAGTACAATGATAAAGATTTTGTCTGAGGTTTCCAGGACAGTGTGATTGTTTTTCTGCTTAAACTCCACTGATTTTAGCAGATAATAATGTCCTTAGAAGAGAACTCTTTTCCCTATTTCTTTCCTCATTTAACTGTTTATTTCAAACTGCATCAGGCAAAAAAAGAGTACAGCTGTCTACGAGAACCAATGACTTTGTGGCACCATGTGAAGCACAAACCTAAGCTTAGTGTACTTCTCTAGCATATATCACTATGCTTTTAACCACCAGCAGCACTGAACCAAATAATATCTTCCTTTAGCACCTTCTCTGCTCTCATTTAGTGAAATTTGACCACAGTTTGATTTACAAAGACCAAACTTAAAGACATGCTAACCATTTAACCCACCACATTTGGGAACTTTAATATATTTTCATGCATCCTGCTTAAGAAATTTTGACCACCTCACAGTCAGAAGTATTTTGATGCTTCTAAGCATGTGATTCAGCATGAAGACGAGGAACAAATTAGTTGATAAATATAACTTTTCCATGTAGTCTTTGTGAGAACTGTATTTAAGCTATGAGTTGAATCCCATTCTACAATCGTTCCCCTAATTCTTAAGTAATTTGGGGCCTCAGTTGGTAGAAGAAACCCAGAAACACACAATTAAATTTGAATAAAGGCACCTTCTTACATCAACATAACTCATTATTTAATACTATGAAAACACCAACTTTAATTACATCTGAGTAGTTAACAATAAATGTCAGATCTTTTTCTTCTCTTTATATTATCTCAGCTAAGAGCTCCTTCTTTTTCAAGTTTCTCTTTGTGTGTCTATAACCTGATTTACTTCCATTTATGCTTTATATCAACTGGGAAATAAGCGAGAGTAAACTTTATTGTGAAATCCTGCATGTGAATGTGGGAATCATCTGAATGGTTAGCAAACTTCCTTATACACAGCACACAACCGTATTTCACCAGGATAGAGGAAATACAGACTTGCCAACTTGTTGCTGTTTTTTCAGTGCAATTAACATAAGGTAGAGGCATTGCCCTACACTGCAGGCTGTGATACGTACACTTAACTTTGGTTGGAGGAACTGTTTTCTGTTAGACAGCTCAGGTTCCACTAACTCTAGAGCGTGCTTGAGTCAATTTTAATCACTTAAAGCTCTCTGGACCGAGACAGGAATCTTGTTTATGTCTACCAGCCGAGGAAGAAAGTTCAGTCACCTCCAGAGGGCAAGTCAGATCACTGTAGTGGGAACAACTGCAAGACGGTGGAGTGAGTGACTGGCAGTGTGGAGGGTAGGTGGAGCAGTCCATCTCTCTTTAGCAATTACAGAAGGAGCTACAAGACCACATTAGGTTAGACCTCTATGTTTTACACCACTCAGAGTGCAAGTATGAACCTTGCCCTGGGAATACAGACTGTGCATGCTGAGACAAGCTTTCTTCACAACAGTGCTCTTCCTCCTCTGCCATCCAGACCTAGACAGAGGAAAGGGAAGTACACACTGTCACTGATCACATCACCTCAATTATTTTGGTTTACTAATAAAGAATATCTAAAAGTTATTCAGTCTGGAGAAGAGATGGTTCCAGGGACACCTGATTGCGACCTTTCGGTCTTAAAATGGGCCATGAGAAAGGGTTTTAGCACTTTTTAGCATGGCCCATTGCAATAGGACAAGGGATAGTGGTTCTAAAGTGAAAGAGGGTCAATTTAGAATAGATACAAAGAAAATTTTTTTTTACAATGAATGTGATGAAACACTGGCATAGGTTGCCTAGAGAGCTGGCAGATGTCCCATCCCTAGAAACAGTCAAGGTCATGTGGACAGGCCTCAGAAACCTGATTGAGAAGAAGACATCCCTGCTCATTGCAGTGTGATTGGACTGCATGACCTTTAAAGGTCCCTTCCAACCCAAACCATTCTGTGATTCTAGAAGCAAGGGACACCTCACTAATGGATATTTTCTTGGATCTCATTCTGTCGAACAGGACCAAACAGAGGGTTTCATGCTTCCTTCTTGCCCATGAAGAGTGAAAGTGGGTGAGAACACTCTAAAATTAGAAGTCTCAATGCCATATCTGCCCAGTAAGGTATTAATAATCTCTTTTTAGAGTCCAGTAGCATTCACAGAAGAGCACAGCCTTTGAGATTTACTGTACTATCCTTTGCTTTGTGTCTTCAATAGGAAATTACTTGCTGCAAATATTTTGAAAAACAGGAGAAAGCACTGAGTTTGGGCTTAAGCTGTAAAAGATTGGTAAAACTGTGGCAGAGGCCAGTGCTGTGTTTACATTCCTATAGTCCCCATCAAAACCTTACTACATCCTAAGGAGTCCAGAGAAACATGCTAAATTAAATCTCCAATTTTAATACCCTAAAAACTAATGGATAAATTTCACCCTAGAAACAGATTGACTATTATGCTGCTGAGTGGATTTTGCTAATTTTTTTCGTACAAATTGTTGTTTTCATGCTCAATTCTAGCTGACATATGCAAGCACATATCATGTGTCAAAGGGCATGCAGGTAAACAGGTGGTGATAAAACTTTTTCTTGAAAATTTAGGTAAGTTACAACAAGCATGCTGATGACAGTGTAGCTGACAATGCTGCTAAACTGATCCTCAAACATTTTCATACAGTGGAATATAAATGAGACCCTGCCAGAAAAATATTTGTAAAAAAATATTCATATTGCTTCATTGTCAGCCAAAAGAGAGATTACTAAGTTGCTGAAATCAGGCAGAACTCCCACTCATAACTCTTGGCTGGAAAATATGTATAGATTTGCTCCACTGAAAAAAGCTTGCTGTCAAATCAGCAGATGAACACAAGATTTCAATGAGATATGACACAAACCTTTCTGTAACTTTGTCTAGTGATATATCAACAGTATTATCAATAAGCCTATTGCTATTCCCTGCCTTGAAATTAATCTCTGAACTTGCTACATTTCTGATTAAACCAGTAGTTTCTCCTTCAAGAGTTAGGCTCTGGCTCTGGAATCCCACTCCAGTGAGTAGACCACAGCAAAATGAATAAAGCCAACAAACCCGCCCCCAGTGCTCCTCAGACTGCAAGACATTAATCTTCTGTGATTTACAGAAAACTTTCTAGCAGACTCTGCCACTAACCAATCTAAGGTGAGCAATGGCATCCTCTGGACTAATCAGGGGAGTAGGAAAATATACCCACAAGACAGATCGTGCACCTGTGTCTCTTGCTTTCTCTGAGGACTCCCTCCCCAAACAGCTGCTCCTATTAGTAACCAGTAACAAACATATAACTCTCACTTATCCCTCTGTTTTTAACTTTGCTGCCCATTTATACATTGTGCATATTAGTAGCTTGTTATTTTAAAAGTTATCACATAAGAAAGAATGAAGTGTGTCATGTGTTATGTGTTCAGTGTTTTCAAGAAAAAAACCCCTCTGTTTGCTTTGGCAACTGCAGCTCCAGTAATTTGTCTGAACAGGAGATGGAAATCTAACAGCATATGGCTGCAGATATAAATACAGATCTAGAATTATATGCAGACACACTATACATTAAAATGAAAAGCATTTCATGGGCAGTTGGTCACAGTGATAATTTCAAAATGCAGGATTTAGTTACCATTCTCAAGTATTTATCCCTTGCTATTCATAGCATTTTATACTCTCAAATCCTTATTGTATTTTAAATTTAGCTAGAAGATGGCAGACACCCAGATTTACCCCAAACCCCGCAAGGCATGCCATTTTCCTCAGATGCATCTTATTAGACCATGCAAAGAGCAGAAATGAGACAAAACTATATGGTGTGCTTCAAATATGCATATGATTTATGTATACCATCAGCTCTACAATAAAGAGAGAAGAAAGTGATGAGTCTCCATTAACTCCTGGGGAGAATTATGGCTTGAGGAATGTTGTTTAAAGTTCCTCATAAACTGAGTCCTTGCTTATACAAAAGCAGACTTTTGTACACAGTGAAACAAGTAAGAGCAATGGAAGTGCTTCAGTCTTGAGCACTTCTGGAGCCTGAAGGCAATATGGGTATTTAAAATTTAGCTTTTCTAACTTAAATTTATATAAAAATTAATTTTGTCCCACTGTTTTCCTGAAAAATTTCCAATTTTCCTGTTAATAAACCTTTGAAATCCATGTGATTTACCCTCTTTTCTTCAAATTTCCCCATAGCTGAGCTATCAGAGTAATTCTGGTTTTCAGACTGATTGCTACATTACCACACTAGCATGTGGAGAAAGCCTATCCAATGGCAAATGTGGCTCCCCAACAACAAAGCAACTTTTTTCACTTCACTGGTGAAAGTGAAATCTTCCTTCCTTAACTATTCCTATATCAAAATACAACCATCACCTGTATGCACTCTGCTTGGAAGGTGTGAGTAGCAGTATTAGATGGTGAGGGTTAGAAGAAAAAAAGCTAACAACAAATTCAGATCTGCTTGGAATAAGTAGCTGGGGGCGGGGGCGGGGGGTGGGAAACAGAAGTGGTTTCTCCTTATGTTTATCAGATTATTATCAGGGCTGTTACTGGGATCATTACTGCTGTTTACCTGCGGCTGTGCGAGGCACTTTGGCACATGAATTCAGTAATGAAGAATGGCCCTGCAAGTGTGAAAACACACTCCTCACTAAACTTATCATTAGGCCTAATCTGAACTACTGTCGAGATATACTTTATTTCAAGTATACCAATGGGGAAAAAACCAACCCCCAAACTTAAATTTTCACAGCATGCAATGTAATCATCATACGCAATTTCAAAAGCTTTTAAGTGTCTTGCTGGCCAAACAGCTAAAATATCTACAGAAGCCACTAGTAACTGATACTTTAAGAGGTATTTTCTAACTGATAAATTTTTATTTTGAACCAAGAACCAACTCTAAATTCAATAGGATTCATAAGAAGTTGAAAGAATACATAAATTTCAATTATCAAGAACAAACAGTAACAAAATAGAAAGGAAATTATATACCAAGATAAAAATCTTTTTTTATTACATGAGTCTTACATTAAAACACCTAAACTGATCCTGATATTTAATAGAAGATTATAATTTTTTGCAGAGTGATTTTTGTTTCCTTATGTTAATTTGCAGATACAGAAAGTTAGTCACTAGTGCAATACCATGGAAGAGTATGAATTAATTTTCAAACCTATGATGCATGTCAGAGTGTTCTGTCATTATTTTTAATCAGATGGTTTTAAGAGAAAGAAGAAAAACTTGAGCTGCAATTCTTGTTCTATCACTGCTGAAGTATGAGGTGATTTTTTATAAGCCAATCTGACCTTGAAAACAATTTTATTCATTAACCCTCTGTTGACAAAAGAAACACTATTCTAGCAGTGAGGCAAGTCTTGACTTTGCTTTACAAAAAAGAAAGATTAAGCAATCATAATACAATTGTCAAACAATAAAATGAGTCCAACAGGATGCAGTAGAAACATTTTGCAAGAAATGTTTTTCAGACACTAAGATTTAATAGCAAAGCATTTTAAGCTTGTTCTGGATGAATTTCCATTGCTGTAGTAAAGATAATATCTCTCTTCATATAAAAGTAAGACATAGTTCACTGGCACACTGTGAATTTCCTATATAATGTTTTGTTGACCATCATTAAAGTCTAAGTATCAATAAATCCAGAAAATCATGGAAGAGCTATGAAAAGTGCTTCAATTTAAATAAGGAAGTAAAACATATTGCCAAATGGTCCCAATTTTTAATTTTTATAATGCTTTTCTGGCATTTCCAGTATACACTCTGCTTTCTATTCTTTCATACAGAGAAGGTCAATATCTAAATATTTAAAACAGCCCTTATTTGTGTTAAAAAGTGAATAAGTTTACAAATGTCATAACTGGCAGTAGATAACTCATGTTGTCTGTTATGTACTATACAGGCATTATTTAGTTTGGTTAGACTGTGACATTCATCACAGTATCCAGGTGCCTTACAGCTGCTCAGAGAAACATTTGTTGACAACTGGTGTAGTTCACAAAGCTGTTTCCGAGCAAAGATCATTCTTAGGTATGCCAGAGATACCTCTTGAAAATTAACCCCCATGACTGAAACATATGAATTAAATATATGTAAAAATTAATAGATAATAGTGCATAAAAATTAATACTAAATAATTGTTCAATTTTGAATGTTATTATACTGCAGAAACTAGAAAATTCCAGTCAAAAAGTCCTTTTCCAAGAAGAGCACATACTGTTGCTTTACTGGAGTTCAGCCTTTGGGACCAGTAATGAAGCTTCAGTGAAAGACAACGCGAGGCAGTGCTGGAGACCACCAGGAATGGTGCCAACAATTGCTTTTAAATGATAGCCAATACCCTGATTTTCATCCAGTATGCACAGGGAGCCAGTACAGAGATACTCGTTCAAAGAGCTGTGTGTTCATACTGGACTACCCACCTAAATGCCTGTCTCCCTCTGCCAGCATCCCACACTTAGCTCTTTTTCTTTCCTTCTTTCCTGGCTCAACTAAAAAAGAGTCTCATCTTCTTCAGCTACTCCAATGAGAGATTTTCCTTTTGTTTCATCTCTTCTGCCTCCTAGTCCTGACCACCTAGGAACTGGAGTCATGCCATAATCTGGTTCTGCTCCTTTTCAAAGTAACTTTAAAGTTATTTTGAAAGGCAGAATTTAAGCAATGTGTGTCATCTCCTTCTGCAGTTTTCTCCACCTGGCCCAAAATAGCTGACCCTTGACAGAACACACCACCACAGTGTTTCTGACATAAGAATGAACTCAGCTGCAGTTTTTTGGCTTTCATTTATGATTTCTCCCACCTGCCTCTATTATTTATGCAATGCTGTTTTGGAGACAAGGTCAGCATGAGGAAAAGTTTACCAGTATAACTGTCCTGGCAAACCATGCTTGTGTGGGTGCAGCTTCTACTGGCCAGGCAGAAAAGAAAAGAAAGTAATTTTGCTGGTACAGAAAATACTGGTTGCCAAGCGAAACAAGTTACACTGGCAAAAACACTTTCCATCCCAGAGTAACCATATCTACACCAAGATTTTGGCAATATAAACAAATGGTTAAAATATGAAAAACCTTAGCTGATACTGCTGTCCTGGAAAACATAACTCCTGTAGACCTGGCTGAATTTTATGATACTAAAGCCAGCTCTATGGGTAAGCAAAACAAACCTATCTTTTCTAGTAAAAAAGGGGAGGAAAAGACCAACAATGAAATTGTAAATATGAAGCATTCATTATTTCTGACAGTAATTTTTTCCCATGAAAATTTATAAAGAGGGTAGAGTAATGAATCTAATTATCTTGGCCTTTTATTGGGTGTCCAGGGCAGTTGAAGGGGCAGCATAGTAAAAAAATATTTCAGACTTAGCATGGGAAACTGCCTAAAAGCAGGACTTTCCAAGGAGGGTCCTTTTATTGTAAAAGTGCATGTTGACTCATCCAAATAAACCCCTAAGAACATTCAAGCTGAGGTAAACTGGAAAGCAAAAGCTGATCCTCTCTTAGGGTTAAAACTTGTCATCAAGAGGGAATAAATAAAGAGAAGCATTGATAGCTGTGGAACTTATTGGTTTATGTTTGATTGTTTGTTTGTTTCTCTCCAGAGAACTCCGTAGAGGAGCCATTTTCATTTTTCTTGCTGACTGAAATATTTCTGAATTTGAAGAAAATGCTTAAGCTTTTGTTAATTGTTACTGTTGCACAGAGAAATATCTGTGTTGTTACTGTCATTATAACTGCTATCGGTGCTGTTGTGCAACCTGTCTTCAAAGGAGGTCTGGCAGAATGAGTGCTCTCATTTCTGACTTGCTGCTGCCCAGGGCAGTGAGTGACTATGACAACATCTTTTATTGTTTCCAGCTTCCAAAAGGTAAGCCTCACACTTACAAAGTGTGAGAAAAATCTCATTTTGTCTTTGTTTTATTGAACAACTGTCGTGGTGTCAATGGGAGTTGTTCAACAGTACTTCACAGCCCTATTTGCAAAACTACCCTATCCTCTTGCAAGGACAGGATGTGCATGTGACTGGCAGGCACATAAATTGTCTGAAAGCACAAAGACAGTGGTTAAATCACTGTTTTCACATTATTAGGCATAGCTCTGTCTTTGCATGAAATGATTTGTATGGAGCATACACCACTGAGGAAAGCCTCCTGTTAAACCTAAAGCTTTAGTGGGGTGAATAGAGCTCTGCTGCCAGTGGGCAAGTGGAGAGGAGGTCTTGCAGCGGAGGGCTTGCTGTCCTGCTGGGCTGAAACAAGACACTATAAAGTAGGTTCTAGTCCTGAGGACTTCACTGTTGCTGTCCAAGCTCACTCAGCCATGGCAGATGAACCTTAGGAGTAAAGGGTGGGGTCAGTTTCGCACATACTGTGCCTCACCTAAAAAATCCACTGCGCAGCCTTGAAGGACGCACTCACGTGGGGAGAGCCCTTCCCAAATCTTCGTGTGAGCCATACACATACATAAAGGAATATTAGACTTGAGTTTAAGCCTTGCTTCTGGTGGAGTGACAGCTCGTCACTTTTGCAGATATCTGGGTAGCAGTAGAACACATGGAGGCCATATACTAAAATCAGTGGAAATAATTGTCTCAAATAATCATAAACCCATAAAGTCATAAACAGACCAAGGTTTCTAATTTTCTGCCAAAAATCTCGCAAAGACTGGCAGTGCAATGTTTCCATTTTTGTGCTCTTGTGCCTTTCCTAGTACACATTTTGTATGCTGTTAGATTATTGGCATAAAATTGTTTTTATTAGATCTTGGGGCTCCATATATATAAATTCCTCAAATATATATGCTCTATTGTTTACACCTGTGGAACTGATTCAAACAAACGTCTGCAAAGTCAGGGTTTGGGGTAAATGTTTAAGCTTTTTGGATTTTTTGCAATTTCAGTGAAAATAAAATGAACTTTTCAAACACTGAATATAAACGCCTAAACCATTTTATTCCTGAAGGGAAAATAGTGGATTTACTAGACCTGAGCTATATGCTTTTCTGTGCCAGTGACTCACTGGGCACATCCCTGTGATTTGTAGCAACATCATTAATGTCTGTACAAGGTCTTCCAGCTTTACGACAGAAAGGGTATGCCATTACACAGGAGTAGTTCCAATGAGGTCAATGAATCTCCTCAAGGGAGCCAAGTTTCATCTATGTCTGGATGTTGGTAGGAACATGAATTTAGGATACAGGATTTAAAGAACTTAAAGTGCAGAGTACTGACTGCACTGATTGCACTGCAGGGAGAAAGAATTTGCCAATAGCTTTTTTATGAAACCTTGCTTCACTTTTCTATGCTAAAACTTCTTTTTCACATTTCAGGGCTGTTTGCTGCTGCATCACTGCCATTACTTGCCTGCATTCCGAATTGCATTCAGGTGTCAGATTAATTTCATGACACAGGATTTTATAACAGTGAATATAAGACTAGCAGGAAGAAGATGGCTAGTCAATCATGAAACCACAGAAAGTAGACAAGGAAAGACATGTTATTAAGTAATTTAGTCCATCCTAGTGCTAAATGATTGTTTTCTAGAGGACATTACTTGAGCTCTTTGTCCACTTACAATTCAAATGACGTCAGCCACACAGCAACCCACAAAACACAGCTGTTTTGTATTTTCATAGACTTCACTACTCAGAAAGCCTTTTTGGAAAGTCCATTCTAAAATTAATTTGACTTGTGTCTGCCATTCTGATTCTTCTTCTCAGACCTAACAATAGCAATCACCTTTATCCTCTTTCCATGTCTCCAGCCTTCTGACCTCTCTACTGTGAAATGATTATCAGAATTGGTTGCTCCTGCTGAAAATTTTCTCTTGTGTAAAACCGTATTTATAGTCCTGGGGGTACAAAACACACATGCAGAGAGGTACTTGTTTTTCCCCCATCTGTCAGCTACCAGTACTGGCCAGCTGTGGCAAGAGCAAGGCAGACATCAAGCTACAACAGCAAAGAAATATTATGATATTAACATTTCAATGTCAAACACTTGGTCAGTGCCAGTGTGCCAAAATTTTTAGTATAGTAGGTACAGTAATACTCCCTTCTTTTTCTTTAAAATACTGGACAGGAGAGTAATTCAGGAAAGATATCTACAAGTACATGTATGTATACACACAAGTGTATGCAGAGGTGTGTACAAAATAACACCACTGAAGGCAAGTGAGTTTAGATGGTAACACTTGAAGATTTG
This sequence comes from Sakesphorus luctuosus, assembly GCA_013396695.1. Lineage (NCBI taxonomy): Eukaryota > Metazoa > Chordata > Aves > Passeriformes > Thamnophilidae > Sakesphorus > Sakesphorus luctuosus. The sequence continues at coordinate 648,034 of VWZD01004032.1, forward strand.
GGCCACAACATAGAGAAGATATTAATATTAAACATTCAAGGAAAAAAATCACTAATTCTCTCAGAGCTAAAACTTGCTGCTTCAACACAAATAATGGCCTGGGGATATCTGTACTTTGCAATATTCTGGCAGATCTGGTCGTTTCCCTTTTTTCTCTGTCTGTCACTAGCAGTTGATAGCTTGTCTTCCTACCCTGCAGATTCACACCTGACAAAGCAGTGTCACCTGTCAGTCACTGATTCAAAATGTGTAACTTCATACAGCAGAAGACTTTAAAGCAGCATGTGTAGAGAATTTCCTACATTTAAAATGTGTGATGGATTTTTCTGGGTGAAAGAAAAGAAACAACAAAAGGAAAAAGTAGGAAAGCATCAAAAAAAGATGGTAATCAAAAAGCAGAGGAATCCTGGAGAATAAGCGGTTAACTCTTCAGGCCTTTTTGTCCTTTATGGAAGAGCCAAGGCAATGGCTGACACTTTACTGCAACAGCAGCTGATTCTCGAAATAAGTGTCGGGAAGGGCAATCAGACATTGCCCCCTTGAAAAATACTTTCAGACATCATTAGGGAGACATAGTTGTTCCTGATGTTCACAAGGAGATCAAGGTGGCAGCTAATCAGTCCCCAGCCCTTGACTTCAAAAATCAAACCTTCCTGTTCTCTCCTGCAATTCCTACCATGTCTGGTTTTGAAAATAGTTAAACAGCTTCCTTTTAATCTGAGCTTTCCCTATCTGCTGACTAGCAGGTTCTCTCTCTCATCACCTCTCCCGCACAGACGCCTTGTGCTCCTGCTGACAACAGTTCTGACGCCACTCTCTGCCAGAAAGTGACTCCTTCCTACCTCTTTCTTCAAATGTTTTTCCCTACAGTTTTTCTCAGTGAGGTCCCAGCCACTACTCCTCTGTGAGGAAAAATCGTGTGCATCAAAGCACATCCAAAACCTGCTGTGGGGTTAATAACTTTTGGGAAGGCTCTTACTGAAGGATTTAGCCCCTCATAGGTATCTGCTTCTGCTTTGACTATTTGTGAGGAGGAGGAGAAAATGCTTTGAATTAATCCAATGGTTTAAGGAAATTGTGTATGCTTTGGTGTACAAATTGTGAATTTCCTACCCTGCTTAGTGGGGCACTTGCTAATCTATTGAGCGGTACCAAAGACAGCTTGTGGGTGGATTTCAAGGGGTGCACAGCAGAGTCAGTTCATGGAGGTCAGCCAGGAGCCATAGCATCCTGCAGTGCCTCTCTCAGAGAAAGTAGCATCCCACCACACCTGAGCTTGGATACTGGACCTCATGTACATGCAGGATGCCACGAGGAGGTGTTGCTGGCATCCTCTCTCCTCCTGATTTTGAGGTTGCCAGGAGCTGGGACTCTCACTACCTCCCACAGTAGCAGCTTTTCCTGACTTACACTGTGATTCTGACAATAACATTTTTTTTTTAGTTAAGAATGAAAAATGCATTCTGGCTAACCATGGTAGAAAAATTGCTGATCTCAGGGTTTAGAGCAAGCTCACATATTTTGTCTGCCTTCTACACTGAGGACAGCCATGGTTACTCTCTCTACTTTCTTATTTCTTTTTCCCCCACTTTTTCTTGGTTTTTTTGTTTGTTACTTTACTTGTTTTGTTTTGTTTTTATTCTTCTTGTTGGTTTTGGTTGCTTTTTTGTTTTTAAATATTTCCAGTCAGATAGATTCTGGTTCCATAAATACCAGCAGCCCTCCTCTAGAAACAAATTATTTCTTGGAGAAAGGTGAATGTATGCAGAATAGAACATTAACATCTTTCACAGTAAAACTCTTAACAGTGAACAAAATATACACAGGATGAAATACCCTGTGGAGGGATTTAAGCAACAAAAAAAGCTGAATGAGACAATGAGAAAATAACAACAGCATCAGTACCTTTTATCAAAATAAATATTTCACATTGCAAGGGCAGAAGCTGTCAGACTCTAAGGTACAAAACCTGCCTGAGGCCTTTGATAAAGATACAGAGTTTTTCCAGAACGTATAAACTGACTAAGAATAGAAATTCATGTAAGTACTTCTCACCTCCCCTTTTTGCCAAGGATGTAATTATTTTGGTAGTTAATATGTTATTCAGGGTTGCACCTCCATTTTTTTCTGAGCTTGATACAGCTAATAGATAAAATAATCTCCCCCAACAATTCAACCCTAGCTATGAGTCACTGCCTCTGATGAAGATGTGTCACTCTATGCTATCCTGAGCACAAGAAACTACCAGAACCTTTTTTTTATACATACTTTTTCACTGTGAATTAGGATTTCCTGGTGTGTTTATTCAATTATGATGTTTTAGGCACCAAACCAGAGTTGTTGGCCTGCCCATTCTGAGGCACTGAACTCTTCAAAGACACAATATCATGATAGATAAAGAGGAAGACACTGGATTAGTGGAGCTAAGGAGTAATCAAAGACAAAACAGTCTCTCAGATACACACATACACATGTGCACTTTGCCTCCTTTATTCTCACAGAAGTCTCAAGAATTTCTCTACTAGGAGGGCAGAAGACATGCCTCAAATCCTAACTATTTTTATGACAGTAGACTCATTTCGTTTGGATCAGACTATATTGATTAAAGATCTGTAAGTTAATTTTCATGTAATGAAATATTTTGCAACAGGTTTTGTTTCATTTTTTATCACTCTTTACCATATATCAGAGTTACATTCCCTGAACAGTTTAAAAGACAACCAGTTTTAAGTACTTATAAAGTAGATTCCCAGACAGGAGCCAGGCCCAGGGATCAGATGGACCATGAGTACCTCTGTAATATTACCTCTGCTTTCTTCCAGTTGAGAAATGAGTGATGAAGGGTTACTTAATGTAATACTGATGTGCAATTAGACAGGGTGGAGGAAGAAATTGTTATCTGCTCTTCCCAAACAGTGTTCATGTTAGTTACTGAGAGCTTACACTGTGTTATCTCCAAAATAGGAACTAACAGCTTAAACATACATTCACAATAGAGACTTCAGGAAACAGGAAGAGATTATCTGAAATAAAGCCAGAAAAATAAGATGTTATGAGAATAGATAATAAATATGCAAAAAGGAAGACCTGGAAAACTACCCACTAGTGTCTCACCTCCATCCTTGGAATAGAGATGGAACAGATAATTCTGGAGGTCATCACCATCACCCTTTTCAATAGTGCCCAGTAACAGGGCAAGAAGTAAGGACAATAATCTAAAAACAAGAAACTCCACTTCTCTCAGTGGATTTGTAATCCCACTAATATAGTGGAGAGGGTTTTCACGCTCCCAGGAGCAAGGCTAGGAAAGCGGCGAGCCGCCGCTGGCAGCGCTTCCTAGAATCGTGCCACTTGGAAGCTAGGGTCGGCTCTTCCCGCTCCCGGCCCGGCGCGACCCCTCCGGCCGGAACAGACGCAGACCAGGTGAGAGACCACGAGGAAAAAGCCAAGTTTAATAGACCGCGCTGGCTTATTAGGGGGCGCGCACAAAGTTCCCGGATGAGGGTGGGGAAGAGGGGTGGAGATGGGGAGGAGACGGGGAGGAGTCACGCACTCCATTGGGTGCATGCAAACGAAGGGGAGGAGGGGAGGGAGGAGCGGAAAGGGGACCAATAGGGAGAACGAGGTGCGTGGGAGAAACACAAGGATTTATGGGAACAATTCCTAGGGGTTGTGGGAAGAAGAAACTTGGATCGTAGCCATATTTTAAGGGCGCAGCGTCCACGTGGGAGGTCTCATGGTCCCGATCCTGTCGCTGCACGGGCTGCCCAGGACCTCGGGCCTCAGTGTCCTCATCTGCCCGGCGCCTGTAATCCTTTCTCGTTCTGGTCTCCTCCGACACACTTCAACATGAGGAAGAACTTCTTTTCATTGAGGGTGGCAGAGCACTGGAACAGACTGGCCAAGAAGGTCATGGAATCTCCCCCTCTGGAGACACTGAAAACCCACCTGGATGTGTTGCTGTGGCACCTGCTCTAGGTGACCCTGACCTTGGCAGAGGGGTTGGACTAGATGATCTCCAAACATTCCTTCCAATCCTAGTGATTCTGTGATTAAAAAATAGAGATATCTCATCTTGCAGTTATCAATGATTTGGAAGCATACATAACTAGTAAAAGTCAGTATGTCACCCTGCTGATCTGTCCCACCACCTTTCTCTGCTAAAGGCAGGTGGAAAGCACTAGCAGCATTGATGCACTGCAAAGTGTGTGTTTCTTCTCAAGCTTTACTATGTCCTGGTTGATGCTAGAAGCAAACCTCCATACCTGACAAGTAAATCTGAATGTCTGAGAAGTACCCAGGGCACCAGCATGGTTCTGAACAGTGTTTGAAAGGATTACTCTGTTATTTTGCTTTTGTAACCTATAGTGGGCTCTTCAGCATGCAGAAGAATGCATTCACAGTCCTCTTTGAGGAGTTAATGTCAGTTCTGGATAAGTAATGCAGCTGTCTCCAAAATTTCAGTTACAGAAGCAAGAGACTACCATCCTCTTAGGGATACCACAGTAGATTCCTTTTGTTCCATACCTTTGCTGTTAACACTGATGAGTCCACATCCATCTGACACTGGGGAAGTTTCTACGGTTAAGCACTGCGTTCAACTGGTCACATGCAAAAACTAATGAGACTATTTTGCATCTGTTCTATGGAGAAAAAATGGGGTAAGCTCATTTCTCCTAAGTGTAAGCGCTCCATTTTCTCTGTCCTAAAGAAAGAGTACAGTAGGCCGCTGGGCTAAATATGTTTGCCTGTATATCCTAATCCCCATAAACATATTGCAAGTATGGTGAATTGAACGTTAAGTCACACAGGCATGTCATATTCATAACCAAAGTTCTGCTAAGAGAGAAGACAATAGTATGAAGTTGAGGATGTATATGTATTCTTGTGCATACATGTACTGCCTCAACTTTCTTCATCTATATCTTGTCAAAAGATGCTCCACTGTTGGGCCCTCCATTTTTATTTTTAGAAATACCTATTCACTCATATCTTGCTTATTATTGTCAGAGACTAAAATAGTTAATGGCTTAAACATTCTGAGATCACCAAAAGACTTTTGTCCACTGCAGCAAACTGCAAAAAACAGCTGCTCACCCAGCAAAGCCTATGCTTCCCTGAATATGCCTCCTTTGAAAGTACCTTCAGATCAGATAAGTGGGTGCCATTATCTAGATACCCCAGGTGCAGAAGCGTGTGCATACCTGAAGCCACAAACTTGATTTCCAGATAAAGAAAGAGGCTAATAAGATGTAAATCCTGTGACGTGGGATAATCCTTCTTGTCTTGCCAGTGTCCTCCCTTACATGATGACTCTGCTGTAAAAATCCCTCCTCTGAGGAACCTCAAAGACATTTCGCATCTGGCCTAGGCTATTCATCTCAAATGTTGGACCATGATGGACCATGGTTGATGCCAAGTCTGAGGAGGTGTCAAAGACTTATGACATGTCCTGGGCCATATCCCAGTGACAATATCCATTGTGAAATTCCCCACTCCAGGGGCAGTACAAGGCATTCCCACCTGAGCATGAAGTGTATAATAACTCATGAAGTCTTTGTGTTTTCTGTGGGGCTTCCCCCAGGCCCAACAGATCAAGACTATCACTTCAACAGGACTGTTACTACCAACCAACAGACACAGAAGTTGCAACTACCAAGTTTCATCTCTAGTGGGTGATGACTAGATCTCTTTCTTTCTCTCTTTCTTTCTGTCTTTCCTTACCTTTTTCCTTAAGTGTTAATTTATGCCTTAATATTTCTGTATTCCTTATATATTTGTACATTTCCTGTGTTATATTTATGCTTTAATATTGCTGCTTTACTACAGATGATAACACCCAAAACAGCAACATACTTGTTTACTTTTGAAACAAAATTGTTCTAAAATAAACCCTACCTATGTATGTTTATAAACATCAATTATTCAGTGTTGTTTCACTCTAATGCACCCCAAGGGATTTATTAACAAGAACCTGAGTTACCCACCCCTTCTGGGGAGGGTTGTAACAATCATCACCTGCTGTTAGAGGGGAGCTGATACTTCTGGATTAAACTTCTACAGAACATATTCCAGGAGACTGATCTGCTAAACATTTTCATGGCTATATAGAATATTCAGCTATTCACATGAAGGTAGAAGTTAAGACAGTGATGGATTCTGCAGCAAAGACTGGATAGCCCAAGGAACACCACAGAAGATGAGATGATCTGGCTACTTTTGGAGGTCCTTTCTGTACTTATGGACAGTCTGCCATAAATGGCATGATAGTAATGTGCTGTCCCAGACTTGCAATGCTAGAGACTGCAAGGTACTCCTCTTTCATTTGATGGCAACGGGAAGTTGTCAACCTCAGCCTCAAAGACTGAGCATTTTTCTTTATGGTGATGGTGTTTCTTTTTCTTTTCTTATTTTTTTTTAAATCTTAATCCTAATCTAACTCTAATCTATTACTTATAAATGCTTAGAACAACCAGGTAGCTAGTGGTCATCACAGAGTTGCCACATCAAAGCTAAGATGCCAGCTGCACTTTGATAATATTGACGAAATGTACAGTTCTCCTGAAAATAGGCTTGTTTCCCTGCGATCAGAGGTCTGGACAGTGTTGGCTGTGTGTGCAGCCTGTTTGATAACATGTGAAGAAATGCATACATGAAGAGATAGAGCCATAGGGGCCCAGCATAAGAGTGGTCACACTACACAGGTTTTGGAATACACATTGGGAGGCCAGGTTTCCTCAGTCTGGAGCAATTCTGAATGTGGGCTTAGTCTAGCGACACGTGGAAGGGACTTAAAACATTCATATGGTGTGGATAGTCTTGCTTTCAGAGGACTGCAAAGGTAAGTGTGGAGCCAGTGGAGGAACATTGTCACAAACTCCAGAAATCAGATACAACTTTATTCCCAGCTTCTAGAAAGCAAAGACCTTTCTGGCCTTTAAAGGTTGCTGCAAATCCTATATACCTGCATGGACCTCTGGTACTGGCTCTACCTGCAGAACAGTCTTCTGCTTTGGGCCATCCAGATGTCTTAAGGAGCGCTGTGCTTGAAATGCAGTGTCTCCAGGCACCTCCCAGGTTATATACCTCTCATCTTCCTCCCTTCTCCATGCACATTCCATGCTCTGAAGCGCTTTCATCTTGCAAACACTGCTGTTTAGGGAGACTATGCTGTTTAAGGTAGCATCTGGACTTCTGATTTAATCAGATTCCTTAAAAACAAACCTCTGACCTTGTCCCACAGAAATGTCAGTTGAAAGAGCCTCCAGTGGCATCAGTGAAATTACCATAAAGTTACAAATGGTATGAAAACAACAAATGGGAAAATACAGTCCCTTTTTTCACAGTATGAGAAGAAGCGTTTGGTGAAATGATCACACAGTTGGTGGAAAGCAAAACCTTTTTCACTTAAAACATAGTAAAGTTACAGTGTTTAGTATATTGGGATGTTTCAGGACCCCCAACATACAGATTTAAGAAGGGATTAGATCACAGAGGAGAGGTCAGTTTGTGGTTGCTACACTCTATCATTGAGTGCGCTCTCTTGTCCTTATTCAAGGTCCCTACTTGTCCTAAACCCTTGCTTCTGCCTACTGTTCTTCAGGACTGAGCTAAAAGGACTAAAAGGACTTTCACGCACACCCAGGATGGCAGGTTTTATGTTCTTATCCTGGATTTACAACTCTGCCACTGAGGTTGGAACCTGGCCCACTGTATGTGGTCATTTTTCACTCTGTTCATTTAGCTCTTGTACTACACTTAAGGCTGTGGGAGCAGGAAAAGACGAACAGCACAGAGAACTATGTCTGCCTGTTTGTCTGTTGAACTCATTTACACTAATTGCTTCAATGTACTGACTGATTTCTTTTTAATTTATAAAATATGATTATGCCTCGCTCCCAATGCTTGCAAAACAGTGGGCGGAGGGGAAATGAACCTTACTGAAATTTGTGCCATGCTGAGATAGGTATACCACAAAAGCCTTCATGGTGAAAAGAAACAGCCCCATGGAGGCTTTAAACCCCGACCTTTCTTTGCAGCACACAAGAAAGCGAAATTTTATGCTATTAGTACCCAGGAAAAGGTAAGAGGTTCAGAATTATGGTGTCTTGCTCTGCACTAGAGCATTATAAGTATATTCTAGAGTTACATGCATTAATGTATGCATAAATACACAAAAGAAGCAAGGAGGAAACAAAAAAGAACTATTAGGTGGGGTAAGCAGCTGGTGAGCGAGAATGGCAGCTCTTAGACACAAATGTGAAGTTTTGGAAAGGCATCTCTGGGACAGCTGAGGCTCAGGCTAAACTCAGAAAGAATGGAGAGCCACAAAAAAAGAGCCAATCCAGAAGCTGACAGTCTGAGGAGCAAATATGTAATCAGCAAAGTGATCCAACAGACAGGTGTCGTCTTAATGTAACATAACTCCATTGCTCCAGGCAGCAAGACTATCTGTGTGCACGTTAGAAATGCTCTGCATCTCTTCTTAACATACAACCCACTCTGAATTCCCTTTTAGTTATATCACTGTTTTTGTTGAAGTTAGAACTAAAATTTTAAAATATTCCAGAAATATGAACTGTTCACAGATAATAGAACTTTACCATGCCCTTATCAATTTTAACTGCTTTCAATTCATGTCCTAAAGCTTTATGGAAGAAAATATATACCCAGCAAAGAAAGGTTTCCTCTTTTTTATTTATGCAAGTGATAGAAAGTGCAATATCTGATAAAGAAAACAAGAAAAGGATTCTTTAAAATTATGCATATGATTTATCCTTCATTAAATGAGGACCAATGGAAAAAAAAGAGTGGGAATCAAGAGACTTACTTCTGTCATCATTTCTCTTTGTTCTTTGGCATATAATTCGTACAATCTTTATCAGTCTATAGCTTCCCCAGAATATAATGGTGATAATAACATTTATGGTTCTTTGTAAAAACAGGAGGTTTCTCAAGCGTAAAATTTCTCTATATAAGGCTAATATAAATTCAATACATCGACTTAGCTATCCTATCTATCCCTTCGATTCCTAATGTTAACACTTACTGAATATAACTTAATTCTTGGCAAGTCTTTCTGATGTTCTTTTCTCAAATTAACCTTTGATTATCTCATGTAATTAAAATACATCGAAGTTTTCAAAAATACTTTCCTGTTTTTTCTCCCTCTATAAGCCATTACATTGCCATCATAAGCAAATAAAAATGGCTCCAGGAAAACTGAAACCCTTTATCCAAACAGGTGCATTGCACAAGGATGGGTGGAATGGAAACTTCACCTCCACTGCTTTCTATGGGAGGTGCCTTATCAGGGTGTTCAAAGGCAGGTGGACCAGTGAGATTTTATTTTTGTATTTTTTGCACATATTTTTAAAGACAATCTTTCACACTTATCAGCAGCACAGTAGTAGATCAATAGTGCTGCCTTTTAAACCCCTTCATCTAGCGCAGGGTGGCCAGCATGACTCATAGTTCATAGGAGTTATGGAAACAGAGCAGGTGGCATTTGTATGTAAGGCTCTGCAAACTATCCAGGTGTGCCTGCACACACTTGGGTCTCCACGGGCCACCACAGGCACAGGACAAACAGAAAGTGACTGTGTAAAAACAGCTATGAATTTGGACTTCCACCTCCCTGTTTATAGGCTGTTGGTCGGATTTTCTTAATAGAGAGAACATGAAAGATGTAGGGAGTGGATCCAACCCTACCCTGAATGCATAGGCTACCAAATGCAAAGGCAATATGGAGATGAGCTTCAACAGTGTTAAAAGGAGGTAGAAACAATCTCAGTTCCCTGTACCCTTGCTCCCCATACCACATCCAGTTGAGGGTAGTGCTTTGTTGAGAACTGGCAGTAGGCAGGAGCTAACCAAATGACAATTTCACACAACCCACCTTATAGAAAAGTGTCAGATGCCATAATAAGTGACAAAAACAGGAAGATAAAGCCATACAGTAAAAATTAGAAATCGAGCACACAACTTTACTTGGGAGGGGTATAATTATTTTTAAGGACACTATCAAGGGAAACAATGAAGCCTTCACTTCAAGATTTTCTCTTATCATGACTGACTGCCTTGTTGAAATACAATAAGCTCAGTGCAGAAGGAACTGGAAGCAGTTTGATGGCAGTTTAAGACAGGGAGTCCAATGAACTGAACAATTTCTTAGGCTAAAAATTTGAGGAGTGAATACTCAATAGAGATTTACTCAGTCATAAACAGCATAGAAGAGAAAATAGATTACCTAAGAGTATTCTTAGTAAATAACTAAAACCAGCAAACAGATGAGGCACATAATTAAGATCAGCATATAAATGAAAAAAAAAGGGGCAGATTTTGGTAAATGGGAGCAGGCAGAGTATTCTTAAAATATTCTTTAATAGTCTTTCCAGTGTAAGAATTTGGAGGATAGATTTCACAAGTTTCCATCTCCTTACTTCTTCATAAGTCTCAAAGTAGTATAACAGCAACCAGACACCCAATGAGACATTTGTTAGAGAAATCTAGGATATACAAAAGTTTGTGCCAGACCATCTTTAAAATATATACTGTGACTGTGACTGCAGCTGACTTGCTATCTTTAGCAACAGTGCTGCATCAATACTAAAACTTTTCTATGGATTAAATATTTGGGCAGCCATCCAAGATATCACTACTTTTGAGTCTACACAAAGATGACTTTCATTTTTAAGAACTTGAGATATGAATATGTTTAATTTCACCCTGTATTGCTGAAAACAAAGATGACAAGAGAAAGCTATATCAAATAATCCAAGATTCAGTTTCTCAAATATGGAATAACTGTGATAGATCTGATGTTACAAGAATGTTTATGCAACAATATTGCAAACTAAACCAGTTGCATTTTTGGTTTTCAAGTTTTTTTGAGAACACAGAAATTGCAGTCCCATGTGAGCTAATGCAATAATACCATTTAAAATTATCAAATGAAGGTCTTAAAGCCCCTAAAAATTAGAGGATAATAAATGTGCAGCTGAGAGTTCATTGTGCAGTTTGATACAACAGACCCTTGGAAAAAAAAGCTCACGTTGTGACCTTTACTGAAGCATTTTAATGAAATTTGTGATCATATCTGGTAAGACCTGAGCCATGTAAAATATCCTAAAGATCCAAACAAGAATTCAGTCCCCTATTTTCTAGTGCTTTAGGATTTTTTGTTCCTGAAGGGACTCCCTTCTTCATCTGAAAAATTCAGAGGTGTTTAATTGAATCATGTGTACTTGCTCACAAACAGGGGGAGATATGCACTAATGTCTCATGCAAGAATGTCAGTGCTGTCTAGATTAGGCAAAGAGTGAGCTAACCCTGTCACTTGTTGGAAGAGACTATGTCATGATGAGCCTTGCTCTGACTAGATGACCCCAGGAACTTCTAGCAGCTTCCTTGCTCCCCAATGGATTGACATCTGACTTAGGCAGACTGCCTTGAGGAGTTGCTACAGTCAATGGTGAGAAGGAGTTACCTAAGTTATGTATGTCTTCAGCAAGCCTATCTCACTCCAATGAATTTTTGAAAACTTAGGCATTTACTTGAGAAGGATTAGTTAGTCAGTAACCAAATTTAAGTATTGGATTCCTATCTTAATAAATGCACTATTAGTCAAAAAGAAAGCTGTTATTCCTCTCCTGCCCTCCCAGAAACTAATTTTCTTAGAGGAGTTTTTTTTTACTGCTTGCTGTCAGGCAGACATTTCTATCAGCTGTGAGACTTAGGTTAGCAGAGGCTGCTGCTTCTCTGACAAAGTCATCAAATCAAAACCACACACAGACTGAATTCAGGGGAAGCAAATGTACTTCTTTAATTGCTTGTTTGTTCCTTTCCAACCAGCTGTACCACCTCGACATAGATTATTAGTTAAGCTATAAATGTCAGCTTTGCACTGTCAGTCACTGCCTAAATTGGATAATGTGAATTGCAACTGAGCAGTGGGATACACAAGGTCAGATTCACCTACATGGGTAGTTACTGATCTCCCTAGATTTCTTTAGTAGTCAGTAGGAAAAAAAAAAAAAGCACTTCCAGACCGTCATTTGTCTCTTCCTAACAGATATCTAAAATAGGTCAAATGACTCACCCTTTAAAATCTTTTAGTTCCCTCTATTGAGCCTAAAGTCACTAGTCCCAGTGCAGACACCTAGACTGCAGATGGTGAAAGTCAAAGGAGATGGAGTGCATGAACCACGCTCTATTTAGCCACAAGCAGCAGAGTTTTAGAGGTATTTGTCTTCCAAAACTGGATATGAACTTAATTTCAGCAATACTTCCTACCAAGTGCCAAAATGCATCTTTGTGTGCTTAATTCTTTTAAAAACACTCTTTTATGAGCACAGAGATGCATGAGTCAGGATAAGTCGGGAGGCCTGAGTCCAACAGTTACATTTATCCTGGAAGGCAGATGTGACTGTGAGCTCGAGATGGGAGTTGCCAGTCCTTGTGATGCCTTTCCTTTAGTAGCATTCAAGAGATCAAGCAGGGAATATGCATTTAGAAACCTGTGTTTCCCAGCTCTGCAGTGTGTCTGCTCCACGACACCCTGAGCTGTAAGGCTTACTCTGTACCTGCCCAAGGACACCTCATGTGTCCCTTCTGCTCCTACAAAATTAGCAGGCAGACAAGTCAGAGCCCTTCCCAACATTGCTTGCTGTGAGAGGGTGGGAGCTGTCTGCAGTATGAATAGACGCTCAGGGCAAGGCAGTCCACGAAGACAAGGTCAGCAATAATTATAACTTCAGATACCTCCTCAGACCAGTGAGATCAGTTAACTCTAGTTATAACTCCTTTGAGTAACAGTTTTTGGGTTCCCATCAGCAGAGAAAGATAGGTTGTGCTACTAAGTAAGGGATAAACAAGGCAAGAGAGTGCCTTCTTACTCTTCTGCTCCATAAACAAAGTCAGTTCAGCATCAGCTGTAGCATGATCAGTTAGATAGCTACAGACAGCTGCTCCCACATGGGATATCTATCCACCGCTTTATATCTTCTTGTTGGACACTGGGACACAATGAGGGACTTCAGACATATTAATAAGCCCTTGTTTAATGGATTTCTTTGGAAAGCATGACTGCTTGGACAGGTCTTAACCTGATACCTATAGGTCTCTGTATCTTAGCCATCATACTGTTTTTTGTGATTAATTTGAGAAGCATACTGAAGTCTATTAGGTTGCATTTACCCCTCCTCTCCCCTCCCCTCCCCTCCCCTTCCCTTCCCAAACCTTCCCAAACCTTCCCTTCCCAATCCTTCCCTTCCCAAACTTTCCCTTCCGATGGTTTTAACATATTTTACTCAAAGGGCCTCCCTAGAGCATCCGCTTAGGTCTGAAAGTGAAAGATTTCAAATGCTGCCCTAATATAAACCAATGTGACTGTGAGGTTCTATATTCATTCTCTGTTCATTGTGAAATATAAGCAAAGTTTTTATTTTAGCTCCTGACTGGTGTCTTGTTAAATTGCTGTCCAAGGGCAAAATCTTTGTGTCATATGGACCTGTAGGGTTGCTAAACACACACAAGGATAACAATACATTCTGATTACACAATGCTTGTTTTACAAAGTCTGCTGCTGAAAACAATATTGCATCACACAATCTGCTTTTGCAACACAGGGTGGATACATAAAATCCCAAATTAAACAAGTTTCAGGCATAGGTGTGTGGTTTGGAATAATTCAGTTGTAAAGAAACAGAAAACTCATGAGTGTTCAGCATAAAAAAGGGAGACATTAATTAGGGTTGTATAAAGGCCAGAAAAATGTCAAATCATTTAAGGAGTGGGATGACTATTTTAAATGCATAGACTTTCCTGAAAATTTTGGATAAGGTAAGTCTCCCATTTTTGGGCATATTCACACCACTAAAGTCATCATTAGAGTAATTCAGGAACTTAAATTCAAGTCAAAGGGTGTATTTCAGATGTTGCCAATGGATTTTATACACACCTATTATGTGTTGACTATTATGGTAGGAACAGAACATGACCATGATGTAAACATGACCATGATGTAAACATGACCGTGGCCAGAGATGTAAAGAATATTGCTGTTTAATTTTTTGTGTGTGTCTTTGGTGTTTCTTCAGCTCACATGCTCATGTTGTATATGGAGATGTGGCATTCAGTTGGAGAAATTACTCTAAGCACCTGACAAGTCTGAGAAAACAAGGCCTGGGGAAGTGAACATTCAGATTGCAACAAGCTGATACAGAACCAATGAAGAGGTTTGATTTGATTAGTGAATAGGCAAGACATAAAGATGACAAGTCACTAGTGTAAATTATGTTAAAAGAAGACTAACTTCTATTTAATTGGCTTGAATGCCTGAAATTTCATTAATCTTGGGAATCATCCATTGGATAGGGGTTTTTTTTTTCACACTGTTCCTCAGAACAGCAAACTTAATAAATACTTTGAAATTATTTGTGCATATAGGCTGGTAGTTAGGCAGACTTTAAATGTTAAATTTAGGCAAAACAGCATTCTTTCCTGACCAGAAATGTCATGAATTCAGGTGAATAAGAAATAGTCTGTAAATCAAATGTTACATCCCTAAAAATAAAACAGCTCTAAAGTTTGGGATTATGATTCACAGAATGACTATTACAATCCTGAAAACATATTCTTGTAATGATGACTATGAAAGGAGAGAATAACAAAACAGTCTGGTCTGTGAATCTCGAATGGAAAACTTTTGTTCATTGATGATTAATCTGGAATAGGGAAATCATGACTTGCGAAGAAAATCATTGTACTCTCATGCAGAGTTACTGGTTACTTCTGGTGGCTCTGTATGTTGGGAACAAGGGTCCTGACTCTTAAACAGGGCAGTGAATATTCTCTCAGTCAATTCATTGAGTTTGCTGGAGCTATCCTTGCTTTTGGTTCCAGTGACTTTTCCTACAAGAATTTTAGTACCATGTTCTCAAAAATAACTATAAAATTTACATGATCAAAACTTTTCAGGGAATAGCTATTAAATTACTTTCAGTAGAATCTTGGCTGTAAAGGCTGCAATCACACAATCATAAAACTGGAAAAAATACTGCTTGACTTTTTTTTATAAGTCTACTTTTCAACTTTTTATTACTTGCAAAGGAGGGAAGGCAAGATAATTTTTCAAAAGTTGATACATACAGTAAATTTTTTGTGTGAATGGCTGAAGTAAGCCATCAGCTCCTCCCCCCGCACCCCCCAATAAATAAAACAAACCTAAACCAAAACAAATTACTATGAACTCAGACTCCAACAAAACATTGTTAAAATGACTTCCACAACATGAAAGAAAGCAGCAGCCTGCATTATCAGTAATGTACCTAGCAAAACATCCCACTCAGAGTTTGAGACATATTTGGAGGACAAAACATGTACCACTGCATAGTCATCAGCCACAATCTGCAGGAAAAAAAGGAACAGGACAGAAGTCCTCATGATCTAGTAGATAATTTAGCACTAGGGTAGACTTAGTAAATCTAGCTGCTGGAAATGTGTCATGAAGTAGAAAATGTTGGTGCCACCTATTGGTGAGAACTGAGATTTGGAAACTGTTCAAGATAATTTGCATAAATCCAAAGAAAAGAGAAAATAAGCTGGACGTGTTTTACTTCATGCTTAAGGAGTTTTGAATGCAGTATGTAGAGTGAACGCTTTACTTTGGCTTCCGTTCTGCAGAGGCTTACGTGCACATTTAACAGTGAATTGCAAACTTTCTGTGCTTGCATTTAAGAAGATGGAGAATTTAGGTTGTGTTTCACTTCAGTTTGCTTGCAGTAAAGTTAATTGAAACACCTAGCCCACTTGGAGTTGTTGAACAGGGAGATGGGTTATTAGACTCAAAATATATGGCTTTGCCAACTAAATTTCATTGGATACTACATTCCCTGCAAAAACCCTGGAGGTGGTATGTTTGGCACAGTGTGTTGACATTGTTGCTATTCAGTGGTTTGAAAAGAGGATTCTGTTTGACACTGCACACCTCATTTACCATGTATCCTGGTGAGATACACAGACTCAGAGCAAAAGCAATCCTTCTCACTACATGGAAGTGACCTTTATTACGTTATGGCAATGCACCAAGTTCTGCTTTAGTTAATTGCAGTAGTCGCCCTAGAGTTTCAGAGGACACATTCAAGGCACATACTGCTGTTCCTTGGTGTTTGCTGCTGCAATCTGTTTCTGCAGATGCTGAAGACAGGAGTGCTTTGGTATACTGAGATCTTGACTGTAGCAGTGGTTGAAGACACATTTTAAACACAGGGAATCAAGCATCTGCTGTCACTGCTAAAAGAAGCTGGCTTTGAGCCCCTTGTAATGACTAGTGATGCTGTGATTCCTCTAGAAGAGACAGGCCCATACATGAGATGTTAGGGCAGCAGATGAAAACTTTTAACATGTATGTCCAGTCACCTCTGAACCTTTGCTTCTTTTATAAGCATTAGCTGCAGTGCGAAAATTAGGAGGCATGAAGCTTCTTTGCCAAGTATCAGACAAACTGGAAGGTGAGAGCTTTAGATAGTAATTTACAGATATAATTTCAGGGTTATTTTATACATATAGCTCACTACAGTAAGATATTAAGAATTCTTCTTGCAGGTCACCTTTGTTGTTGACAGCTATATATATTATGCATGTATAAATCCTGCTTGAGCACAGCTGAATGATATACTAGAATGAGACTGGAGTAGAAGAAGGACTGAGATAAGATATGACTGTTTCCCATGTCAAATATGCTGTTACTTACTGTCCCCTTCGTACTAGTAAACACTTCTTCCATTCTTTGTCCAGCCTATTTATATACAGACCAAGACTGTCTCATGTTGTTGGAACACATCCCATAGTGTGATATCACCTCTTTGCACATCAGAATTCTAGGCACAACTATTGTTAAAATCTTACAGGCAATAAGCAGGAAATTACATTATATAGCTAACTCTGAATCTTTTCACTTCTACCTAATTTCCAGTTGTAGGTGATCACCTTAGAGAAATTTTGCAGTGTAACAATATACCTACATTAAGCCAAATAAGTAATAGGATTTACAAAGTATTGACAACTCAATAGATATGTGTCATTTCCAGGGTATAAAATAATCTTTTTTACAGAGGCACAGTCACTAACAACGATGTTCCCGTTGTGGGTTTCCTGCAACTGAACACAGGCCAATTAAGACAAATGGTATGTGCAAAAAAGCCATTGTTTAGTGCGGGGCTAGAGGGAGGGTTAATCTAGTTCTAAGAACTATCTTTGTTCCTCTTCCTCACACCTGCTTCATCTGGACTCTCCTAAGAGACATCTCAGACAGCAAACAGAGCAGTGAACACGGAACCCAAAGAGCTTGGAACAGCAAACTGAGACACAAGAAGCCAAAGTCAGTTCTCATGTATCAGTCAAACCCTGGTTGCCTGAGGCAGCAAAATGTCTAGTGGCTGTTTGTTGTGCAAGTGACTGCAGGCTGCGAGAGGCATTCATTTCGCAGGTTGCCCATAAGGCAGTGGAAACCCAGCAACTGTGACAGTGCTAGTAATGGGGAAATGTGTTGGATCTTCATTACCAAAGAAACAAATCACAGCATGGGATTTCTATATGACAGCTCTACATTTTTCCACAAAGGACCTCAGTGAGAGTTCCAGTGCTGCAGTTGTCCTTACTCTGGCGGCTGCTGTGGATACAGAGTTCCCAGTGGCACAAAGTCAGAAGGGAGCAAAGCTGCAAATTTAAATGCTGCTGCCCTCTCTTCTCTCTCAGCAGCCAACAAAGCCCAACCAGTCTCCACTGTGGTGCCCTCTCAGAGGCAGTAATAAGGAAGAGCTTGTTCTGCTTCAGCCAAGTATATAAGAAAGTCAGAAGAGCTGTTGAAGAGAAAGCAAAGACTAGGCTAGGCAGATAACTTTTTGGGTACACTTTTATTTGTGATTTAACAGGACTGCAATAGAGGAAACATTGTAAGAACAAACTGCACCTGCTGGAAGGATGCCTCAGTGCTCTGACTCCAGCTGGTTGCCAAGTGAATAGTCCGGGAGCTGAGCAGTAGCAAGGGAATGGGAGGTCACTGCCTTTCTTATTCCCACAGAATTTCATTGCGGTGCAATATGCCAAAGTTCACCCTGGTTAAGGACAACTTTTTTTTCCTCCCTGAACCTTGACATTCTACATAGTAGTGAAATTCATTTCCCAGTCAGCTCTAAATGAGAACTTCAGTGATTTAGTCAAGTTCTCACAGAAAATCTGGAGCAAGCCTGGGAATCAAACCTGTATATCTCCCTCCCAATTTACATTTTTCCACTTCTCAGACATCCTTCAACTCCATAGTGAAGAAAGGAAACAGAAGACAAGTGTACTTATTTCTAGTGAGAGATTTCTCCCTATACTCAAAACTTTTCCATTCCTTTCCAAATTGATTCACCTTGTAGTGTTTCCACTCCAGAAGACTATTTCTAGTGTAGTAAAGCTTACTATTAGGAAAAGTTCCCATGTTTTCAAATTAGATTATCTTTTACATATTCTCATCTCATTCTTTTATTATAACCTACTTACCCATGCTAAATTGCCTTTACCTCCTCAGAATTTACCTGTTAATTGTTCCTATTTAGTCTAATATTAATCCAAATCTCTTTTTGTCATTCCCTCTTTCTTCTGTCTCTCACAAGCATTTCTACCCTGTAAGGAATGAAACTGCTCTGGATTTCAGGGGGCTATAATCTGGAAAACACACCAGCGAGTGCATCTGCATGTACTGTGGTGGAAACCATGAAAGCACTTGACAATATATACAAAGGGCGAATTATAACATTGAATAATACCATGACCACATAGGAAAACTCCATGTACGTCTGATTGCAAAATCAGTACAATGATTTTACAAAAAAAAACTATGATGGAAACTTTGGCTCTAGAGCAGAATAAAATTACACACTTGTGAATAGGTCTGGGGTAATATACACAAGAGCACCAAGACTGTTACAGTGACCTAATCCTCTTATTTTGCTTCTTGAAGAAATGCTTGGACCTCAGTCAAACTTACTTAAGCTATTTCATTTACATCTAATCTACAACAGTTTTGCCCAGACCAGTCACAGTAGATTTTATTTTGCTAGATCTTTCCATGCTCTCAAAGTGTAGTTACTAATTTCTTGCCATTACTGTACCTATGTTTTTGTTTTAAAAATGAAGAAAAGACACAGAGAAAATAAGGGCCAGGCTTTCAAAAGTTATTATACACCCATTCCAATTGAAAAGCTGAGTTCTGCTTAATCCCATCTCAAGAGTCAATGTAGATAATGGGCAGGCACACTGGAGATGCCATTGATAACAGAGAGCCTAAAAACTTTGATACTTCAACTAAGTAAGCAAAATGGAGGTAGGATGAAGCTTAGATTTTCAAAGTTATGAAGGAAACACATAGACAGAGAAGATAACTCTACCCAAACAACCTAACTATGGGATCCCCCTTCTATTGATTTTATCGGAATTGTCATGATTTATACATAGCAAATGCATATTTGTTTATGATTATGCTGTCATTCCTTATTTATATGCATAAATTTAACAAGAATTCTTTCCCCAAGAGTTTAGAATGAAATGTAAATGAAGACCCAATTCCCAAAACTTTCTGCAGTGTAAGAAGAGAAGACATGTTGTAGGAAGACAAAGTCTGGGAGTATGATTTGTGAAAATGAAAATGCCTTCTGAAATAATTTCCAGATTGTTCTTGCTACTGCTTATAAACAGGAAAGGTATACAATGTTAAAATAATGACTCACTTGAATTGTTTATTAGACCCTGGAAACAAAGCAGGCAAGCCCATGTGGAATGATTCACTGTGATTATTCTGTGATGTAAACTACATTCCAATGGGTGCCTAATGTAATCTATATGTGCTTTATGGTATTCACAATGTTGCTTACTACCTGCAAAATTCATTTTACCCAGATATTAAAAAATATCTTGAAACAGGACAAAATAGTTAGAAGAGGATTGCAAACAAGACGAAGTAGTTAGAGGATTTCCCACAGGTAGTCCCCAGGAAAGAAGATTCTCCTGTACCAGATCAATGTTAAGTCTTTTGGATGGTATTGCACCCTTTGCAATGTAGCAATTATGAATTACAACTGGAATGTTAAATTTAAAATGTACTACTTTGGCACGGAGGAATCTCATTAGACATAGTGAATACAATCAAGACATTGGGTAGGGAAAATATACTTCCCTACAACTCGGTAATCAGTCTGTGAAAAACATTCTGAGAAATATAGAGGAAGCTGACAATAATATCTTTGCTACAGATCCAGCCGTCCTGCATTTATTGCTCTGGCAGTGAGATCAATGGGAAATTTGCCAGAATAAGACAGGAGCTAGGACTGCAGGATCTGGTCCTTATGTGTAAGCTTAATCAGCCTCTTCCATCTGCTACAGATCAGAAATGTGGACAATGGGCAAAGGCTGAAGGGGAGGGGGAACTTTCAGAAGTAATAGGCAACAGACAAAATTTTGATGGCAAATGAAAGAGCTGTGACTTTCGTTTAAATTACCTGCCTGTGATCTCAAAGTTATAACATTCTACCCATACAAGATCCTTAAAATTCTTTGGGGAAATTCATGAGAATGGTAGAAGGGAATCATGAAGCTCTTGCAATTGTCAACAGTCTTCAGGGGGCTTTTGGAGTCCAGAGAGTGCCCTGCAAGGATTTATGCCAAGAAGTACTACCAGGATACATTTCAAGGCTAGTGGGCATTTTGGGGCATTGGGGTTTTGCAGCATCAAGCAAGCAATGGGAAATTTAAAAAGCACTTATAAAGGGTGGGGGAAGCTGGAACCCACAATTAAAAAAAGAATAAAAAGCACACCCTAACTGGTATGAAAGGATACAGAATCCATTCAGAAAAAAAAGCTGATGAAGAAACATTAATATAGACTCCAAAATTACAAGCTGAGATGAATCAGAGCAATTCTGGCCTGCAGACAGTGCTGTTATTAAGAATTATTGCTCATACAAAGAGCCAAAAATGTGCTCAGCTCTGTATGAGCTGCAAATAAAGACAATCCCTGCTAGAGGATTTTTCTGTCTAGGATGCTGGTCCTAAGTACTGCTCTTCACAGCTTACTGTGTCTATGCGAAGGCTGGTTGACTCTCATGGGGCATACAAGTCCACCCACAGCAAGACTGAGAACTCAGGACATGTGACAGACATGTTAAAACATAAGTCCTGATGGGACACTCAATGGCCCAAGGATTCTCTGTGTTAAAGCATGAGTGAAAGGCACTGCTGGAAGGTCACTCTAGCCTTAAATTGGCCAAATTGTGTCCCAGAAGATCTCCTCACTTCCTGCTGACTATAGAAGTTCCTGAGCATGAGTACATGTCCAACATCAATGCTGCTGTGCCTGATAGCAGAAGAGAGGCATTTTCCTTCCATGGCCTCATGATGAGGTTAATACAGTATTTTTTATCAGAAATCTTGGATAACCATGACAGATACCCTGGAAAAATCCTATGACAGAAAGGATCATCTGGTGACAATGAAAGCAGAGTCATTGAAAACAGTGTGGGATGTCCTTGGTGTGTGCATGGTTCCCAGGCAGAGCAGAGAGACTTCAGCCTTCAGGGAAATCTTGGAAGAATAACAGAGCAATAATAAAATGCAGGGCTTTGTTTTCAGTTCGCATGGGGCCCCAGTAGGAAAGCTGAAAACCTGCTGAAAGAGTGTCTTATGAAGCATTATTAATAAGTTATGCGTTGAGGCACCAATTACAGAAGCTCCTGAGAAGAATTCTTAAAATAAAAATGCATTGGTTATGTCCCTGCTCATGCTTCATGCATCCTGCTCCTTAGATTTTTTTGGTTTTAACATATTTTATTTAGATTACTTAAATGCAGGTGGTAATTAGTTCTCTGTTTTATAAATGAATTAAAGTATTGCACACAAATGCGTATATATATAGTTCAAGTTGACTGAGAGATAATTCATTGACACAGAAAGAATTTGTTTTCTGTACCTCCTACAGTCAGCTTATTTATAACTAGTATTTGTGTACCTAGGTTATGTGAGCATGGTGCTCTGCCAAAAAAATTAGTATTCAGTCTTTTCAGTCCCTCATATATAAGCTGCTCTTGAGAGTGAAAACTCCCAGTTTTAGAAAAAAAATTGCATAAATCCAGTGGCTTGCATTACCATCTGCTCAATCATCTTTTCTGGATTGTAAAGTGGAAAATGTCGGATTTATAGAAACCACATGCAAAGATTCATATTTAATTCTGCCAAGTTTTGCTGTCACAGCAGCCTTAAAGCAGATATGCAAGCCACACAAAACTCAGTCACTCTCCTGGTATTTCTGACAAGGATGTATAATCAGGAAAGTGCATCTTTTATTATAAAGTCTCCTGATAACTTAAAGTGATTAAAGTAATCCTTTATCTCCCTGTGGGTCAGTCCTGTTGAGATGGATTGCCTCACCTTCACAGAGATCTGGCATAAGTCCTGTTTAAAATACAAGGGACAAAGGCAAGTTTAGAATACATGGGGCAAATTTCTGTACTAATTTGGAGATTTGGTCCAAAAACTGCTCCAGATGTTCCTATTCACTATTCTATTTACTATTTCTGCTCCAAAGTAATTGAAACAATGAATATTTATCTTGGATCACTGAAAATATAATGTTAGTTTTGTATTGCAATGAGTTCAGGATACAATATAAGAATCCAGAGTGAAGAACAAAGGAAAAATATTGTAAAGAAACAGAAGAAAAAAAAAAGAAAACAACAAAAAACCATCCAGCCATGTCCCATAAGGCAGAATTGTCTTATTTTATTATTTTTAGCAGTGTATTAACTTAGAAAAGAATCATGCTGTATTACAGTATTAAGAGAATTCCTATTCAGAAGCTTTGAAATATGCATTCAAAAAGGCACATCAAGAAGTGACACACAATCACTCCACAAGTAGCAGATTCAGGATCACAACTGTTTTTTTCTGAAAGCCAGATCCAGTACTGGTAACACCATTTCTAGCATAGGAGGAAGAAATTTGAAGCATTATTTTATAATTAAAAGTCCTCTGGCTCTACCATCATTAGCCCTACTAATGATGGCAGACATTCCTTGTGAATATTCATGCTGGTTTTAGGAATACTTTCACACAAGGAGAGAAGGGGCAGAACTCTTGTGGGATGTCCTTTGCTGCACTTTATTTCAAAAGAAGGCCTCAAGTCCAGCTCTGAAATAATTGTTATTCTGCTCAGATGTCAGAAATCACATAACATTTTCTCATCACCTGTGTTGGCAACAGCAGACATGGGAATGAGTACTTGAATTTAAAGCTACATGTGATTTAAAAATACAGCTAAAAATCAGGTCATTGAACAGACTTGATTTCCAGTATTCAGCATAGAGACTTTATCTCTTCTTCTGCTATAATAGTGCAATTTTCAAGTCTCTGGACCTCACTCTCATTTTGCATTCAGGCGATCCACTGAAGCCACAGAAATGTTTGTTATGAATCAGATCAATGGTCATTATTATTCAATGTTGTGCAATAACAGGAATCTGTGCTAGATGTTCCAGAGGAAGGTGTCAGCTTTTCTGAACATGGCATTAGTTTTGCATGCTTTATGTCATGAAACTGGAGGGGCAAAATCTTTTATAAATATTTATACTAGTTTGTGTAAATAAGATTGACATTCTTCTTTCCACAGTTGTGCTAAGTGTGAACAAAAATTCTTTTTGGAGAGACAAATTATAAACTTGCTGTCATGGCTGTGATTTTGTGTAAGACTGACCTTTTTTTCTGCATTGTGGCAGGGAAACCAGTTCCCTTGATTTCAGCAGACATCCACATTCTGCTGCCATTTAAGTATGATAATCCATATACTCATTTCCAATATCTGCCCTACCTTTGTATTCCTATTAATTTTCATTGGCCTAAACTAAGAGCTCAAACCAAGATTTAGACTTCACTCTACTGTTAGTTTCTCTCCATTCTTCCTTTTATTTATATGAAGTGATAGGACTAGACTAGGAAAAACATCTTGGTGGCCCTGACTAAGGCTGGCTATCCATGCAGAAGGCTTTTCCTATTAATTGCAAGGTTATGCCAGTTACAAACCCGAGAGTGTTTGATCTGAAACTATTAGAATTACTAAAGCAAAAAAGGGAAAGGGATATAGTGATGATTTTCCTGTTTCATGGCTATGTAAATCTTTCTGCTTCAGGGTCATAAGTTTTTTTGTATGTTTAGACTTTATGTTAGCTTTATCCACATGGGTACATTCAGGTAATAAGGAATATTTTAACAAAACAAGTAGATTCTAAATTTTTCAGCTGTTAAGTGTCAAAATTACTTATATCTTTCTTAGAGTTATGTTTCAGTCACAGCACTAGGGAATTTATTGCTTTTCAAGAGGAAGTGTTTACACATGTGAACTAAGATTTTAAAATATAAGTGTTAAGAGAACTGTCAGGGCTTCAAAGTGTAAGGACAGGAATGGTGGGATGTTTACTCCGAATGGATGGAGTAATCTTGTGCTATAGAGACACAGGCTGGTCTTACTACCCATCAACATTAAATTCAGGTTTTTAAATAAGGGAACAAAGTTGATGATGGGCTTTTTCACTTAGTGCTCAGGAATATATCCAGTGCGAGTAGCTCGGTGTGTAGCTGCAGTGTGAGCTGCAGGTTGAGCTCTAGAGGGTGAGAGCCTCAGGCAAGAGACTGTGAACTTCCAACCCTTTGAATAACAGAAGACCTGGGAAACTGTGGCCCTGCCAGGGACCTGGACACTTGGGGATACTTGGAGATGAGATTCTAGACTTTGGCTCCCCTGTACTATGAGGGTATAAAAGTACAAGGTTTCCTTTGTTCTAGGTCCCTGCTCTGAGGCAGCAGATCAAGCTGTTATTTTGTTGTTGTACCAAGATTAAATTAAGGATCCAGATGTGTGAGACTCTGCTATGGGAAACCTGCAAAGCCTGTAAGGAAAGTTGGTCTGACTCTGCTGAGTGTCAGGGCTGCAGCTATGAAAGGGCCTTGGTCCCAGCTCAGGAGGTGCATAAGTGACTCCCACAGTGACTCCCAGAGCAGTTCCCAGATGGTCTGACAGGGAACTTTCCCCAACATTAGTTTTGGCAGCACCCCCTGAAATGCATTTGGATATTGCCTGATATTTTTAAGAATATTCAGAATGGCAGAATCCGTGCATCACACTGCCTGCCTTGTTGCTGGAAAATTTATCTTTTTTATGTTTGAAAAAAAGATTCCAAAAGCTCCAAGAAGGTTATATACTGGAATCACAAAAACAGAAATCTCCTTTTATAACAATGTACATCATAATGTAAACAAAAATGAAAGGAGGGATTCTTATACCACCAGTGTGTCTAGATCTGCTCTTTCTGGTATCCATCCATTCTTGTTATTTAATAAAAATATGGTTAAAGTAAGCATGGAATCCTCAAGGATTTAAAAGCTAAATTACATTTGTGTGGAGATAGGAAAACAAATACAAAAAAAGAAAAACAGACAGCCTCTAAAATTACTTCTAATGATTAAAAGTAGACAAATAAATACTTCTGGTAGGAAATGTTAGGATGTCTATAGCTCATGTGCCACTGAAGAGAAATTGTACCGAAGACTAAACCTTACTATAACCAAGCAGCATACAAAAGTGATAGTATTGTAAAATGGAATGATTGAATTCATGAAAGACAACTTGCTAGCAATTAGAATTTTAAAAAGATGGAAATGAAAAAAAAAAAAAATTTGGCTCCTAGTCTACTTATACAATTGAAATATGACCATGCAATGCAATTTCACTTCTGGAAATCAGAAATAAAGTTTTCATGGCAGAGAGCCTGGAGAACAGGTTATGGGAGGCAACTTGGGGTCCAGTCTCTCCTGTAATCTCTCCTGGAACCTGTTGCTAAGCTCAGTCCCCTACTGTGCCTATTTATGAAAATGGAATACTTTTTAACACGTTTTAGCTTTTTAAAGGCTACATAGGCAAAATGGACGTTCTCTTGGTTTTGACACTTAAATGCCTAATGCACACCAAAACAGCTGATGGTACTATTACAAACATATTCAAGGTCAGGCTGGACAGGCCTCTGAGCAACCTGATCTATTTGAAGATAAGGCAGGGGGCTTGGGCTAGATGACCTTTAAAGGTCCCTTCCAACATAAACTATTCAATGATTTTGTGAGTGCAATTTCTATAAAACAACTTTATATAACTGCATCTTCTTGAGTATTGATGTGCAGTGCTGTTGCACCTCTTCAGAAAATATTACCTCCGTAGTGCAGTTGGAGACAGTACTAGAGCATTAATCAGTCAGCAACATGTCACTTAACAGTATCAATTCTGGTAAAGAATTTGCTGTCATGTCAAAGGCTGAGAGCTGGGACTCGGCATTGTCAGTCAGTTCTGTGCATTCAGAGTGATGCTATTTTTTTCTGTCAAAGCAAGTCCAGACTTGCCAGGGATTTAGTATGTTGACATGATAATATTAAGAACTGAAACTTATTCAGCTTAAGTTGACCAGCTCTTTCCAAAACATGGTTCCATCTGTTGGTTTCTGAAATTTAATAGGAGGCAATAATTACACTTTTGCTTAGATTGTCTATTTAAGATTACCTACTCTTTCTTAACACAGCTCTTTATTACTAGTATCACACTGTATGTTTGAACTGTTCTTTTGCCCATAGGATTTTCTGAATGTGTAAAACATTTTGGACCTGATCCAAAATGACTGGATTATTTTGCTAAGTTCCAAACCTTGTCTTAACATATAAGGCTGAAGAAGATAAAATTTCAGAGCCTTGTTCAGCTGCAAATGATTCAACTTCCCATTTTCAACTAGTTTGAAATTGTTAAGGTCTGTGTATAGAATGTGATTACTCTGTTTCTGATACAGTATATAGAATTTGTACCAGTTGTTATTGTAATTAGATAATTCTTATTAGATTGAACTAATTCCATCATTTGCCATACATGCACACAAACCCCATGTGCCCTTGAATAACCTCAAAACACATCCACTAACCTGTCGTATGTAGGAAATAGAAGGCTGCCACATAGAGCTTTGCAAAAGGACAGGATAAAGACTGAAGAAATTGTCCAAAATTATCTTTACTACTCATCCCAAGTCTAGAACCACATGTTTTCTCTTCAAAGAGGATTAAAGCAATTTTACAGCAATAGGTGGTGGTTTCTCCAATGTGTGTCTAAAACAAGGCTAGTTCCCATACCACAATATGCCAGATATATTCTGCATCTCTTCAAATAGGGTTAGAAAAGAGGGAGACCACACAGGGTTTAACTTTCACAATTGTTGGCTTCTAAGGACTTAATAGAGTGAAGGAAAGATCATGTACTTTCTAAGTCTACCAAAGATGAGTAGGTTTAAATCTATAGAAACCTACAAAGCTGCTTTATTGTGCGTCTGAAAATCAGGTCCTAATAATCTGAGTAAGGGTTAGAGCTAAAATTAATACTAATAAAATGACATCTTTAACTATGGAATGGTAATAATTAAGAGATTCAGAAAGTTTAAGGAATAGAAGAAAATTCAGTGTAGGTGCAACATATTTTAAAAGCAAGGAACAAACAGAACTAATGAGAGAAAAACACACTAGTGCAGGATAACACAGAAAGATCTCCAGCTAAAGCAGAGATTATCACCTCAGATAATCATCTCTGCATGTGCTGTCAGGTATTGTTTCAAAGCTAAAAGCCTAATGCAATTTTTAGATGCATAGATAGTGATATCTAGAAATTAGGAATTGATCTTTCCTCTGCAAAGAGCTGATAAGGCTTTTACCAGAATATTGTACCAAATGCTAGTGTAAAAAAATCTGGAAATCATAGAATCTTCAGGAAGTTTTCAAAGGAGTCACTTTTTTATTATTTGTTTTTTTAAGGAGGAGTAGGAGCTCAGCCATCTTAGCTACTTGAAGAAAATGCTGAGAGAAGGGAAAGCTTAATCATTTTTATATAGGGTGCTCAGATGTGGCATAATTATCAAAAATCAAAGAACTGTTCTGCAGAAAAACTAATAACAGGAACTTCAGACCTGGAAAATTGAGGTTAGACAGATTCACAGTTCAAGGGGTGAGAACAGCCCTGGATCCACCTGCCAAAAAGAGGTGGCTCCCCAGAAGGGTGAGAACATTTGTCTGCAGCTGCATCCCAGAAGCTTCTTCCAACATATAGGTAGGAATCGACTTTGGGTCTCCAAGCTGATTTAGGTTTTAATTCTGATTTTCTGCATCCTCTAGGCCAGTGTTTATCCCCTAGACTAGTGAGTATCTTGGGATCAGTCTCTTGTCCTCTTTCAGCAGTGAAGTCAGGATTTTACTTTATTTGGCTCTTCTTGGCTAGCCTTATTTTTGGCTAGCCCTTTGTTTGGCTAGCCCTTTGTTTGGCTAGCTTAGCATGCTTATGAGGAGGCGTTTCAGGGGTGTTTGGGGGTTGGCTTCAGTAGGTAAGAGAATCCTGAAGAGAGAAGTTAGAGTGAACTCCACAGCTGCGAAGATCTAGTCGACATTCCCTAGTTACCATCCAAATATATGGATAAAACTGCTTAACACAAAGATTAAGGTAACTGTTCTATTTTACTTTATAAGTGTGTGCGGCACCTAACACAGTAAGGCAATAGTGTCAGCTAGAAACTATACAACAACCTTTTTAATATGTACACACACACACACACACACACACACACACACACACACACACACACACACATCTTTATGATGATAGGCAAATGCATCTTGGAAATATTATTTCTTCAATGGAATATGAAAAATGTGGATACTTAAAGTTGTATTACAATATTTAGCATGCATATTGATTTTGTCAATCAGAATATATAGTAACATTGGTTCACTTAGGTATGACAAGGTGATTTTCATATTACCTTTGTTAAATGTGATGCACACACACACTAACTTTTATTTGACTGTGAAATTACATCAATTTCCAGAATAAGATGGATGTAGTCCTTGTAATCGCAAAAGGCCATGGGAAGTTTAGTTTTATATTTCTTCACTTATGGGAAAGCTTATTTTCATATACACATTAATCACATTAGGTATGTGATAATACATTCTCCAGTGTTAAAATGAATTTCTGGGAAACTTGTGAGCAGACAACATGTCAAACTGAATTTAAAACAAATTGTAGTCCTAAGGAGAAGAACTAGACCCTCCCCCCTCAACATACACACCCCAAAATACCACCAATCCACACCTCAAATTATTGGCAGCATATCACCACAGTGAGATTTATCTCAGTGGATATTAAAGGCTGATTTGTTACCGGCTACCAGCTGATCTAACACCGATCCTATTTATTCTGCAGGAGATATCTGGAAGCACCGCTGTGCCTCATGGCAAATTCTGTTCTGTGTTACTTCTAGGAGCTTCCAGTAGGGCTTGGGGCAAAGGCATCTCCCCACAGCTGTCCCACCCTATTCTTTGATATAATATGTTACCAAATACCTAAGGGTGGAACCAAACAGCACTGCTGCCCTTTCCCTTTTGAAAGTCACTATCCAGTTCAAGTCCTGAGCTTACACACACATTTTACTAGTATAATTACATCTCTTAGTTGTAGGAGATCTCGTGCCACCTTCCCTGGTAGTTTCAACTAAGTGGAGATAATACTCAGCATATAGAAATGAAAGGAATAAATATAATGCAGTAATTAATCTGAGTCCATGCTAGTGGCATTGCAGCCCTACCTAAATGCTAAGATTATCAGTGTACACTCTGGGGGTATAAAAACAGTGTTTGTTTACAGGTACACTCAAGTAAGTTGAATTCATTTGACCTGCTGGTCTTTCTGCTGTTTTTGCTTCTAAGTCTTAATTCTTCTTTTCCCTTGTTAATTTATTGTCTTCCTTTCATGTTTTCTTTTGAATAAAGCTAAGTGGAGTTAAAAGGAAACCACAATAATGTGTGTAATGTGAGAAAAATCATATGACCAAATAATTCAAACACAGTTCTCACGAATGAAAGATAAACCAGTTAGATAATAATAAATCAATCCTAGAAAGATAAGAAAATACTTCTTGGGTCCTCTAATTTCTTGCTAACACATTTGGACTTATTATAATATCCCTTTTTGCCACTGTAATAAAGTGTAAAGTAAAATGCTGTTGAAAAAGTTTGTGATACACACTGTACAATATTTAAGATGATACACTGAAGCCAAGGAAAGCTTAAAAGGCACAATTTAGCTACAGTTGATCTGAAAGAGGCTTAAACAAGCTTTTTAGGGACAGGTAGTTCTTTTGCTCTAGCAAATGCAGTTTTTCCATCAATACTCGCTGATACATTTGGCATTAGCTTGTGAATTTATGAGTAAATCCCAACTCTCAGAACAATATCATTCATGTAGCACAATAAAAGTCTGGAAGACTTGACTGAGAACAAGAATATGTGTTGGCCATTTACTGATCTGAAAGTGCAGAAACAGGATTAACAGTGAGATAATGCAAAAAAACCCCAAACAAACAAACTAGCAAAGTATCCTGCAGTGTGCTGGTACTATATGATCAATGATTATGGACAAAGCACAGAAATGCTTTTGAACATACACAATATTGTTTTACTGCTACTTCTTCAAAGGCCTTCCAAATAATCTCCTGTATCAAGTCCTGTTTAGCACTTATTGAAAAGGCTTCATGTATTCTTTTCTTCCCAGTATAAGCATTTAGTAACATAAAGTAGAGCTCTAATCACCCCAGGTTTCTGCAGTATCAGACCAGATGGTAATTTCCAGACTCTGATTCAGACCGCAAATGGGATCACTGCTCTCTGGTAGTAGAGTTCTCTGCTCTTTTCCTCTTCATTGATTATGGGACTGAACACACAAATTAAAATTAAGCAACATGATTCAATTTGTGAACTTTGTAAGTCAAGGCTTGTCAGCTTCTCCTGTGTCAGTGCGCCAGAAGTAAATGCAAAATCCAGTCCAGGAAAAACCCTCTAGGTGAAATCATCTTACTGTTAATATCTGATATTGAAAGATATGAATATTTTCTGGTACTGAGGAATGCTATTAGCCTGAGGAATTAGGAATGGAATGACACAAGGAGCAAGATAAGAATGAAATACTATGATTGCTTTTTCCAGAAAATAAATAATATTAATAAATGGTGGCCCTGGCATATTTAGTTTTAAAGAAGTTCAGAGTGCAATGTCAGTTAATTTTTCACCTAACCCCTAAAAAATAAGAAGTTTTACCCCTAAAACCTATGCTAAATCTGAATGTGAGATGTACACAGCGACTTTCATAATTTTTGTACTTTTTCATCCATTCAACATTTCTTCTTCAGAGAACTTATGAGTTTCCTTTTTCATATTGATCTGTCAAGTCCTGTAGGATAGAGTGGACAGAGGTTGCTGGAGTTACTATAGTATCTGCCTGTCTGAGTTGCTGTAGGATGGGGCAATATGACCACATAAAATGAATCTCTTCTTACCTTAACTGGCACATCACACAATTCAAAAAATGTGTGTCAAGCCTTATTTTAGAAGACACTAGAAAGACGTAGAATACCATGTTTAAAAGTGTCTTTGAGGAAAGTTTCATTCTCATTAAAAATTATCATGATACCAATGAAAGCAAAATATATAATTCAGTGAGGAATGGCCATTCCCCTTCAATCAGCCACACTGAGCAATGTCTTCCATAATGACAGAATTAATGAATTGTTGCTTATGTAGTTTTTGTTTTCTTTCCTCATTCCCCATAGACCTATCATAAAGATTGTGTCAAGAAGCCAAAACATTTGGAAAATAACCTTCAGAAATCAATGAGGCAGAATCAAGGGGCAAGTATTTTTTCTTTATTTACTTTTTACTTAATTTACTTTTTTTCTTTTTTTCTTTTTTTTTTTAATTGAGAAATGATTTAACCACAAGAGCTGTGATTCAGATGTGCTCCCTGCTCCTTAACTGGTAAATGTACCAAGGGCTTCTTCCAAAAGCACAGAGGCCACCTTCTAGGCCAAAATGTTGATTAACTTATTTAGTCATTACCCTTCCAGCCTGACAGGCATAGTAGGTCTTGCAGATCAGATACAAAAACTAAAACACTGAAACTTCAAGCACTGTATTAGCTAACTTTTTAGTATCGGTCTGGTGGGATCTATTATTCTGGCTTACTGACTTGTGCCCCTGCACAATCTTTGGGGGAAATCAGGTGTTCCAGAATGCAAACCACCAAAACCGAAAGCCCTGTTCTAGATGTGAACCTCTAAGCCTAGCTGTCTGCTTGATAGTTAAGTCTTGAGTTCACAGTTCATCAAAACACTTGTCTACAATATTATTTGCCTAACACTGGCCCAATTACATGTACACTAAGACTTAAAAAATCCCTATCCCATTCCATACTGTCTCCCAGTGCCACATAACAGCTATGCTTGTTTCATCCTCTGCAGAACGTCCTGGTCAACCCTCAGCTGGAGACCAGTGGTCCTTTGTAGACTTTAATCCTTTCTTCCAAAGGAAATAATAAACTCATAGAATGGTTTGGGTTGGAAGGGACATTAAAGATTATTTAGTTCCAAGCCTCCTGATGTGGTCTCCCACTAGACAGGGTTGCTCAGAGCCCCATTCAACCTGGCCTTGAACATTTCCAGGGATGGGACATCCATAAATTCTCTGAGCAACCTGTTCCAGCTAATGAGCCTCATAACCCTCACAATAAAGAATTTCTTCCTAATGTTGAATCTAAACATACTGTCTTCCAGTTTAAAGCCATTCTGCCTCATTCCTATCATTGCACATCCTTGTAAAATGTTTCTCTCCAGCTCTTTTTTGGAATTTTTGGGTTCTAGTAGGTGCTATGAGGTCTCCCCAGACCCTTGAACAAGCCCAACTCTCTCAGACTGCCTTCATAGCAAAGGTGCTCCAGGCATGCGTTAATCTTCATGGCTTAGTCTGGACTCTCTTCAACAGGTCTCCACTCTTCTTAATGCTGTAAGCCTCAGAGCTGGACACAGTATTCCAGGTGGGGCAGAAACACCTCCCTTGACCTGCTGGCCATGCTGCCTTGGATGTAGACCAGGATACAGTTGGATTTCTGGGCTGCAAGTGCACATTGCCAGGTCATGCTGAGCTTTTTTTCGGCCAACACCCCAAGGTTTTTCACCTCAGGGCTGCTTTCAACCTGTGTTTCTGTGCCCAGCCTGTATTTGATCTTGGCATTGCACCAACCCACGTGCAGAACCTTGCACTTGACATTGTTGAACTTAATGTGGTTCTAACAGACTCACCTCTGAAGCCTCTCAAGGTCCCTCTGAGCATCCTCCAGCATGCTGACCACACCACAGAATTTAGTGTCACTGGCAAACTTGTTGAGGATGTACTTCATCCAGCCAACCATGTCACTGAAAAAGATGCTAAACAGCACTGGTGCCCAGTACAGACCACTGCGGAACACCACTCACACTGCTCTCCACTTGGGCATCAAGCTGTTGATTGCATTGTCAACTGTTATGGTATTTTTATCTGTTCAATTTATGTTCTAATTGGTTTAAATATCTAAATAAAAATACAGCCTGAGATGCTGAAGAGCTGTTACAACAATTGTGGTTGTTTCTGGCCACATTGGCATGCTTGGTGATATTTTTCCTCTATCAGTCATTGTATATACACTGACAAGGTAGAAATGAGTCAGGGACTCCCCTGTTGGAACAAGCAGACCACAAAGCTACCATAACATGTGAACTAAAACAATTCTATCGCTTGTGGCAATCAAGGCCTCCACTTACATGAGACTCAAAGAGCCTAATTGAACCAAGCTCTCACGTCCTGTGTACCCTGTGAAGAGGAAACAGGCAGTTAGCTGAAGGTCAGCACTCTCATATAACTGTCTCAGTAAAAAGAAGATAAAATCACAATCAAGCTGCTAGTTATTTAAGATAGGAAACTATGAGGACTATTGTAGGCCATGTTTAGGTCATCAGAGGAAGTATTCAAGGAGCACATTTAGTACCTGAAAGGCAAAATATTAACCCTGTCCTTTCCTGACTCAACAGAAGAGAAGCCTCTTTCCGTTTCCATGTTTGTTTACAGTTTCTGATTTGATTTTAAACAGAAGATATTCTTTGTCCTGAAAGAGAGTCTGATGTTGAACTTTATCATTTTGCTGTGGATGGAGTTAATGCCTAGCACATCCATTGTAATGCAAAGCAACATTATTAGCATAGGCAGGTAAATATGAATCCACTAATTAATTTATAGCATAAGGGATTATACAAATTTAGGGAACACTGCAAAACAAGAAAAAATGAATGTATGCTAACTTGGAGCTGTTATCCATTCTCAGTAAATCCTATCAAGATAGGAAGAAAGCAGCTATGGATGCCAAGAAGATTCTACAAAGTCAAGACAGACTGAGGGATCTGTCCTGGTGACATGAGATGAGAGAAGGATAAATGATGCCTTCCCTGAGTGTCTACTCCTTACTCTGACTACTAGGCATTACTTTGTATAACAGAAGAAAAAAAAATCTTAAATTGCCTTTACAAATTTGATCTACAGACCTGAAGCTAGAATGTCGTTTCTCTTTGTAAGTAGTCTTTCAAAAAAAACAGATTGGCTATGAGTGTATTATCACTATACGTGATTATTCAGCACAAAGTATATAAAATCCTGTTGGATTATGTTGTCTTTCCACAGAAAAGGAAAAAAAAAGTGCCTAACACAGCTGGCTAACTCTGTATGAGAGGGACATGGTCCTGCAATCAGTTCTTTTATGGAAACCAGGAGATAGGAATGACAGCAAGAGCACATGAACAAACAAAAAGAAGCATTACTTTTATTTTGATGTCTGTAGCCTTCATAAGGTAGCACAAGAATGGGAACAGGCCCAGGTAAATAAAACAGAAACTCAGTACCTAGAGTAACAAGAAAAATATACAGATGTGGGAATAGAGGGGTCTCATCAGAATTCTCCACCTCAGGGCGTCTCAGATACAGCTGAGCTCCAGCTTTTAGCTCTGGCATTGCTTGGCCAATCAGAGATTACCTTTACACCCTTTGATTTCAGGTGATGGAGCAATTTTCTTATTCCGAGTACTTCTAAAATTTTGGTTTGGGGATTTTTTGTGGGCTGGAGAGGGAAGTTCTGAATTGTTGTTTTAAGCACTGTAGGTCAAGTTTTAAATAGCTACCCCATGAAACCTGAACTTTCTAGCTTTTACTAAGTATCCAGCAGTAGAATAGAATGACTGCAAAAAAATCCAAGTCATAACTGACCTCACAGAGTCTGTCTCAATTTCTCTTCCTCTCCAAAACAACTGATACTGTACTGAAAGTTTTCATTCATGTTCTGAATCTTCAGCCACTCCTTCTTGGGAAATTTTTTTCATTGTGAAAATAATCAAATATTGGAACAGGTTGCTAGAGAAGGTTTATATTCTCCATCTGAAGGGATATTCCAAACATGATTGACTATGACCATGAGAAATATTTGAAACCACCTTAAAACTTTTAGCATCCTGTTTAAGCAGGATACTAGATCAGATTTGAGTCATAAGTTTTCTATAACTTTTTCCTCTAAACAATAGAAGAACCTCCCCAGGAAGTTGTGCAATGAGAATACAGTTCTTGGTTTCAAAATAATAGTGGGGTAATTAGTAAAAAAAAAAAAAATGTTC
>VWZD01004032.1:683717-862570 GCA_013396695.1 Sakesphorus luctuosus
AAAAAAAATGTTCCTACCCCTAATTAGCATAGTTCTAAACCAATTCCATGCTAGAAATAGCTCAAAAAGTATACAACAGATGTATCTCAGTGGAATTACATTGGACATAATAAGTTTACCTAGATTAAATGACTGATAAATGTCAGGATGATGTATGATATTATTGTTGCAATAAAAAAGGTGCAATAAATAAGACATTTTGCAAAAGCCTTTATTGACTGTTTACGCTTGGGATTACCAAAGGAAGGACCTTTTATCTGGTGTGAAAACCAAATCAAAATATTTTCTTATAAGTTTTCTATTCCCTATGAATCTGATTGTAGTTATTTAGAACTGGTATTTTTTTAGAAGTAAAACAAGATTCTTTTAATGTTTGGATTGTGACGATTCACATTTGATTGAGTTATAATGTAATTACCATACTCAGCTTGACTGCTGGCACAGTAAATACTGCTCTGAAGGGGAAAGTTAGAACATTATGGCAAAGTTTGTAAGCCATCAATGATCTCAGAGGAAGGGCGTTTCTTCTAGTTGTTAACTTAAACAAAAACAACTGAAGACTATACACTGGTCCAGGAGGGGAACAAAACACACTGAGTTTCACAAAGTGCACTCTAAATATATTAGTTCAAAACCTGCTGTAGAGAAGTAGGCTTGCCCCAACAATCTGAAGTTATATAGGTCTGAGACTTCACCAAATGCAAAGTTGATTCAGGCATGTTTATCTCCAGACTGTCTCTGTCTGACCCTTTACAGTCCCAAACCATCAGCTGATCCCTCTTCTTGCCCACATGGAGCCCTGGACAAAAGGAGAAAAAATGCAAAATCTGATGGTTGAAGTAGAAACCAGAAGGCACAAGTTCAAATTATGTTTTGCCACAGGCTTCCTATGTGATTACAGACTAGTCACTCTCACAGGGCTTTAGCAAGGATAAATACGGCTTCTTTGCAACCTTTAATATCTTCTACAGAAATGGAAACCAAATTAGTATCTCAGATCTTTCTTCTGCTGTGTTTCATGATGATGGAGAGACATGAGGAAGACATGATCTTTCCTTTCTTTTGATCATATATAGCTTATTCCTCTCTCAGTTGTTCTCTGGTTTTCCTCCTTACTCTGCACCAAGCTCTGGACACCTACTGCAGGTTTCTGAAAGTCCTGTGAGTAGAAGTGCAAGATGTTGCACTAAGGAAATAGTATAGTGTCAATACTCCATCCCTGTCATTGCTCCTTTCAGAAAGAGGTTTTACACTGAACATTTTCTTTATTTGCAGATTTAGTCAGGATAATCTGGGCCAATGATTCTTGCTTCAAGTAACTATGAAGGGCAAAAAAATGTGTTCATCTAGGCAGCTCATATTTCTTTCATAAGAGTATCTTCCAGGATTTTATCTGTCTTGGAAAAGGGCAGGTTTTTTACTGATTAAAGGGAATAGAAAATATATCACATTCCACACAAAAACTGTAGGACATCCTGAAGTCTTTTAACCAGCATTTAGACATTTCTGGTTTTGTGAACAGCAGCCAGGAAGGGAGAACTGTCAAAAAAATTTTAAAAAATCTATTTTATATTGGGTCCTTGCTTCAGGCATTCATTGAGAAAGATAATTGGTGATTGCTAGTATGAATGTCTAGTTCAAAAAAACCCCCTTGTTCTCAAAGGTTTTTTTTTTTAATATCAATTCTCTTTAAGGAATCTTAAAAGGAACCTCCACGCTGAAATAAGTAAATAAGATATTATACAAAAATTCACCACTGTCCTCAAACCACTGAGGTCCATAGGTTCATTAGCTGTATAGTAGTGTTCTCACTATGAATAAAAGTATTCAGTGGGTTTTTCCTGAATCCTGCACAGATTCCTATGTCTGCAAACACAGAACAGAGGGGCTGAAGTGCAAAAGAGTGCCAAAGACATGACCAGATCAAGTGCTAAGAGCACAGTCAGAAGATGAAAAGTAGGAGCATCAGCGTTTTTTTGGTTTTAATCTTAGGATGGTCTGAAGTGTTTACTTTATTTGGTCCTTGGAAATCAATGTGCTCTTTTAAAACAACATAAGTGATCAAGATAGCAGCAGCATGAAAACATAGGCAACACTGCAGCTGAATGTGGCCTGTATATGCAGAAAGTTCTGTCCGAGCTAGTGGCTTTTATTTCCAAAGCTACTTTCTGCACAACTAATATAATAAACTGGATTGTTCTAGAAAAAGATAAATAGCAAGATAGAGAAGAGCAATTTATTCTGATTGTTTTATCCCTTGACTTTAATTGATTGCTAGTATCTCATGCATCCTTCCATTATTATGTGACAAACAATAGAAATGTAAAGCCAAAAACGTTAGTTATTTTCCTTTGATAAATTAAGGTTTTGAAACATACCCTAGAGTTACTATTAATACGGATTTTGTCATGTAGCTTTTAATATAGCAGCAGTAAGTATATCCTGATTAGAATAATCTGACAAGTATTTACATAGGTCACTGGTCTTTTTACTTTGTGATTTAGAGTACTAAAGAGATTAAATTTTAATTTCTGTTAAAAGACCTGTTCCTATGGTAGTAGTTTCTATCAAGAGAACACACACCTCAGAGTTTTAAAGACTTCAGTCTCAAGTCTTGGAAATTTTGTGGGTTTTTTCTTTTACGCCTTTGTTAGTGATCTAATGGAGCTGCTATGAGTAGGAGTTTGGACCTGATGGCCTCAAAGGGACTCATACTGGTGGAAAATTACTGTGGGACCAATAATAGTGACCTTACACAGAATTTCTTGTGCACATGTGTACATAAACTGCCAGTGAAACAGAGTCGTCTACTTTCTTTCACTTACAGTTAAATTTAGATTCTAGAAGCAGATACTGTTAGTGAAAGTGTTCTCCCTGTGCTGTGTGCCTTTAGAAAATGCGTGTTTAAATGTGTATATGAATATACATACAATTGTGCTCAATGTGTGGGTCTGTATAGAAAGATAGAAACATTATATATTAAAGGTTAAAAATTACACCGCCACCAAGGAAGGCATTTAAGCTGGAAAGTTATGCACTCTGGGTTGAATTAAAACTTAGATGTGTGCAAATGTAAAAGTAAAGAGATCACTTTTGACAAGGAGAAAATAGCATCACCATTTGCCTTGAAGTTTGCCTCCTTGAAATCAGAAATGGACATTGTAAGCCAAGAAAATTAATTTATTTCTTCTATGTGTACATAACCACATCCAGTGATGGTTATAAAATCTTATGAAGAGCTCATGAAGAATTATTTGGGGATTTTAGGAAAACATCAAATCAAATCATCATCTCAGTCAGAATAAAGCTATATCCAGTCCTGAGCTAACCCACACAGATTCCTCCAGGTCCCAAAAGAAAAAAAAATTGAACTCTTATCTTGTTGCAAAGGCATAACCCCTTAAATTCTCTATTCACAACAGCTAGATGTTATCCAATCTAGATGCTCTTGCCCAAGAGGCTTACTTCCTCAGTTTCTGTGTCTCCTTTTAAGACACCAGTATATTTGCAAATCAAAACCAGAAGAGGTATCTGCTGAGTAAGGGGTTTTTTCCAACCGAAGAACTGGTTCAGATGGGTAAAAACATATTCAGCACATTAAAGACAAAACACTGAATGAAAGGAAATCGATATCTTTCTGCATCAGATGAAATAAAGAGCTCTTGTCCTGATCACAAGTTTTGATATTTTGTCCTGACCACAAGTTTAGATAATGTATTTCTACTTCACTTCAACTGCTGCTCATTGCCAGTGGCAATAGCCAGCCCACTCCATGAACACTCAGAAGCAGTGTGTACTTATGTTTGCATATAGCTCGTTAAGAAGAACCACATGGCACATCTGCTGTGCTTGATATCAAATCACAGAAAACCTGATGAGTGTAATGAGTAACAAGAAAAAAGAATTAGTTCTTCAAATTATCCTAGATACATATCCCAAACACTAGAATATATTGCCATGCAGTGTAAAAAAAGACTTGTACAATTTATATCTGAATGGAAAAGCTTTATAGCCTTTTTATTCTTTTAATGGAATTTTGTATGTTTATGTGAAGAGATGAAAGATGAGGGAAGCTGGAGAAGAGGAGCAGAATGTCAAATAGACTACCAGATTAAGGTCTGGGATCATAGCCATAAGAAAAATCAGGAGACAGATATGGATATGCTTTCTCTGATTCTGCTGAAGGAATTTGAAGCTGCGAGCAAATAAACTCTCTGCTGCTGAATTCTTGATATGAGGGAAATGGAATTTTGTATGTATTTTGCAAACAAACTGGAGGGCATCTATCACCAGTTTCTCATCCTAGCTGCAACCAGCCCTGTCCCAAATATTGAGTAATCACTTGGGTCAGCAACAATACATATCAAAATGTTAAAACATAAAAGCCTAACTCTGTACCCTCTCAGAAGGGTTAGAATGTTGTTTACATAGGTTTCTACTTTGTTTCTGGACTTCTGTT
Source organism: Sakesphorus luctuosus (assembly GCA_013396695.1). Taxonomy (NCBI): domain Eukaryota; kingdom Metazoa; phylum Chordata; class Aves; order Passeriformes; family Thamnophilidae; genus Sakesphorus; species Sakesphorus luctuosus. The sequence goes on from VWZD01004032.1 coordinate 688,177, forward strand.
TACAGTTTCGCTACTTTATAAAAAAAGTACTACTTTTTGCATTCATCAAATTATCCCCCAAAATATGAACAGCAAATCAGACAACTGGCCAAGACAGAAGAACTTCATTGAACTTCTGTGGAATTACTATAATGATTACAATCAGCTGCTGTTAATAACTAGCACATTGAATTTCCCCTTCAAATACTGAATATTAAAAGATAAAAATGTTCACAACAGCTTGGTATGAGTAGGACACATTTGCTGCAACTAGAAGTGTTTTTTATTTTTTCCCTCCACTAAAACTGTATTTTATTAAGTTACCTTAACACTCTTATGAGTAAGCATTTTCATTCCACCTGCTACAAGTTCCTGCTAAGTGACCATGTCAGCAACAACCAGAGCCAAGGTCAGGCACATCAAGGGGAAAAGAGAGAGTGGTGATGTTCACAGCAAAACCAGCTGTACATGATTTGATCTTGGCAGTATTTGTTTTTACCCGTGTAACTCCTGCAATGTGAAGTATGAGTTCAGATTAAGCAGTTAATGAGGGCAGTGGTCTTCTAAAGTGCATTCAAATACATGAAATGGGAACCCCACACAAGCAATTTTCAGCAGATAAGTCTTGAAGAAATAGATAGACATACATTTTGAGGTAACTGATCTCAAATGACTCTTGGCCACAGTACTAGCACTGACAAGAATTACTGAAAAAGGGACATGGAATTATTTCTTGAGTACAAATTTTGGCTGTAGTTTTCCTACAACCCTTTGGATCTGAAGAGGACAGTTGTGGGTTTGGTGGGTGATTAGTTGAGTTTCCTTAACTTGTCTGGATCTGGAGTGTCAAAAAGACATCAGAGATCCCCTTGAGTCTTTGAAGAATGTGGTGTCCACCCCAAACAAGCTTTTTGGAGTCAAGACTGCTCAACCTAAAACATACATTTGCTCAAAAGATGCAAAGAACTGTCCTGTATCCTTTGTCAAGAGATAAGGACACCACAAGACCTCATTAGAATGTCTTTACAACTGAAATGCCAAGCTGTTAGTTGTTCAGAAAGCATTATTTATTTTTACCAAAATAATACAATAATTGGAAGGTGTGTGTTTGTGTTAATTATAAAAATCGCAACCAAGGTTTAAAATAACTCAGTGCAGTTTTTAATTTCAGAATTTTTTTTTGTTTGTTTGACCAACCAGTAACCCTATGGACAGGAAGACATTAATAATTGCTTATCTTTTCCCCAACTTTTTTCTTTTATGAAGTTTCAAAATTTCTCATTGTGGGAGTACAGATGGGAAAATTAACAGACTGTGCTCTGTTCCTTAAATTTAAAAAATTTGATGAAAACTAAACTTTGTCTTTTCAAGGTAAAAAAATCTCTTTTACTTCATCAATTTTCTGTAAAACATTCTTGATAAAAATATGTAATTTATGAATGGTGAATTTACAGTGCTAGCTTTAATGAGAAACAAATGAAAAAACATATATCTGAAAAAGTTCACAATGAACATTTACTTGTATTAAATTTTGGGATTGGCTTTGGGACAGTGGTAAAATGAAGTCATATGTGAATTGTATTCCTATATATGTGTATGGATTTATGGTAACGGAAATCCATGTTTGAGTCATTTAGAGAAAATGCATGGCAAACAGCAGAGCTTTTCTGTGTTTCATTTATACAGAAATATAGAAAGTGAGATAACACCAGTGAAGTTTCTTTCACTAAGGAGTGTTAAGCTGCCAAACACCAAATATTCACCAGACTCACTTCTCAGTTGCTCTTGATGACTTCTGAGTACAGTCACTGAAATAAGGAGTTGTGCTGTAAGAAGATGTTTATAATAAATGTTTTTACACATCAAAATTTATTTGAACCTGCAATGAAAAGATTTGGTTCTACCTCAGAATTTCTGGATGATTGGATTTGTTTCTGGAGATTCTGAAGGAAAAAAAAGGCATTTAATTTTATATGGAAAAAAATCTAAACATTTACACTTTTGAGACTTTATTTTGTTTTGGTTTGTTTTAAATTCACAGTTCAGAAAAGCATTTCAAGGGCTATCCAATTTTTTTTATGAGGCAGGGTAGATATTTGGGGTTTTTTCTAACAGCAAAAAAATTTCTTAACTTATCTGACTATATGAAAATATGTAGATAGCAACAAAAAGCTATAGACATCTTAGGAAACTTCCTTAATGCGTTGTGAGTGACTATTGAGTTTCCCGATTTATAAACAGATAATTGAACTACCTCTCCGTAAGATTACAAGGTGGTAATCAGAAATAATAGGCATCATTCCCAACTGCAGGACCATAAACCCCTTCCCATCTAGTTCTATGTCCACTGTTGGTTTGCTTAACTATTAAAGCATTATCCAATTTTGCCTAGTTTGCAGTAGGATTCTTGTTGCAAGGCTGCCTGCCATCCATTAAGGAAAATTCTAGACCATAGTAATGAGATTTTGTCATAGCTGATCACACAGAGTATCTTTCTTTGTGAAATGCAAATTTGAATTAGCTACAACTTGGGAGATAGCAGCAGGACTTCCCAAGAAGGACACCTTATGTAAACAAGGTCATGGAGTCTCCCTCTCCGGAGACATTCAAGACCCACTTGATGCACTCCTGTGTGACATGCTTTAGGTGACCCTACCACAGCAGACGGTTTGGACTAGATGACCTCCAAAGATCGCTTGTAACCCTAATTATTCTGCGACTCTGTGACAACATAGCTGCAAAAGAAGACGCCTTTCAGTGTAATTGAGTGGACTTTATTTCTATTAGGTTTTTCCTCTGTTGAGTAACTAGTAGAAAGAATATTCTAAAATAGATCCTTTTAATGTGATTTAATACACTTCTTATCGGTCAGGAGGAACAGACAGACAAACTTCTTAGTAATTAATTTGGTTTAACACTTTATCCATTTGGGCAAGAGCAAATCAGTTTAACTCATTGAAAGAGAGCTACCTAAAATGTCTGTGGCTCTTCTGCCAAAAAGGAAATGCAACAACAGAAAGATTCTCAGGAGTTGAGAGGATGTCCAAGCCACAAATACATTCCAGTAGATCACTAATGAGTGAACATGTCTCATGTCTTACTGCCTGCTATAATCACTCATTTTATTTAAACAACATTTGGTTCCAATGTGTGTTTCATTTCCAGAAGGCGGGTAAAACTCTAGCTGAAAATTATATTCAGTCTTGTCTTTGCTGTTTTGATTAATTTCTAAGCAGGATGACTGTGGTTTGGGTTGCTTTGAGCACTGGCATAGAGTTTCCACAGTTTGGCCTGCAGTTTACTATGACCAAATTTTGTGGCAGCTAGATTCTTTGTTAAAGCCTGGTTGAAACTCAAATTTTGATTTCCACAGGAAACACTGATATTTGGGGATAAGGGGATGTAGAAGGGCAAGCTGCAGCTAAAATTGAAAACTGATCATTTTCTGAACTCTGTATAAAGGGAGACTCCAGGGGGTAAGAACTGCTTTGGGAAGAATGAACTGTTGGAGATTGATTCTGAGGAACAGCCTGGGTGGTCCCTGGGAATTGGGAACCATGAGATCATCTAATGTCAGAAAACCAAAGATAGTCTGAAACATTCAATGTGTTGAAAAGGAACTCCAGAATCTCTTGACACCAGCAGGGCCCCACAGCATTTCCAACTGCATGGCAGGAGGATTAGGAAAGTTAAAATTGAAAACCTTAGTTCCTTTAAGGAGATTAAAATCTAGTAGTGTGAGGACTTCCCAAAGTTTCCTGACTCGTATCATAGGATGGCCCTGAACTGCAGATTCTGACCTTTGAGATTGCAAGATATGATGCTAGGAAGAAACAGGAATGCAATCCACTTCAATCACCATGCAGATTTAGAGCAGGGAGATACGCAGTCACACAAAAAAACAAGAACAACAACAAAACCCCCCAAAAAACTAAACCAACAAAAACACCAAACCATAAAACCAAAATAACCCCAAAACTTGTAAAGTTCTTATTTTCAACTCTTAAATATCAGCCAAAACAGGCTCACTCCATTGTTGATGTAAACTGACTGTTTTCAAGCATATGAAGGACCCAATTCAGTTGGTTTTGCATTACTCTGCAGGAAGCGTTATTTGTAACTCTTTTGTATTGTAGTATTCAATCCAGGGAACACACAACATAAATGTACAGTCTTGTCCACAGATGTAGAATGAAATATTAAAAAAAAAATGTTTATCTAGAACTCAAGTTCCTTCAGTCCTGCAGAAGAAAAATACCACTCCCTTCATCGTCAAAAAGCATTTCCCTCCTCCATTTTTCAAACTTTAATTAAAAAAATACTATTAAAGTCTAATTTGGTTACTGATTTCATTTCCAGAGAAGTGAACAAGAAAGACTCTGCAGTAAGTAAAATAATGAATAAAGTCAAAGAGAAACTCTTACCCTCTTCTCCTTCAGTGGAGCAACTGAGTCAGACTAAAACTAGTTTCCTTTGCCAGACTGTGAACAGGAGTTGAAATACATAAAAGTCAGATACAATAAATTCTAATCCAGAGGTAGCACACAGTGCACAGCAATCACTTAGATTTTAAGGTAGGTCAAAATGGAAGTAGATGTACTGAAGAGGAAAAGGTCAGTTCTTGACACATAGCAATTCCAGTAGCCCTAGACCTACAGCAGTAAATTGTCTCCACTTCCCTTTGCTTTTTTTTGGTACTTATTCCTCTTTCAGCTACTAAATAGTTCTTTGTTCATAAAATTATGGATTGACTTAGCTTTCAAATCCACTGTTTTTCACATTTGGTCATGACACACTGAGCACTGGTGAACTTCCTCACCATGGATTGACTTGCAATATTGCCCCAGCAACTGACTTTATTTGGGTATATTGTCTACGCTAGTCCTGTTAGTAAAGCCACTCAGCCTTGGTACTAAGGTAGCCATGTGATGTTAACATGCCCCTCTATCTCCAACTGTGTCCTCTCTTGCAGAGAAGAAACAAGGCAATCACTCAATTATTCTGTTCATATAAATCAAAAAACTGTCTTCAGGTTGAGAACAATGGGCCGCGTTCTTCTCATTATACAGTCCTTTGCTGGGCTGATGCCACTGACTGGTTGTTACACTAATACAAAAATAATCTTATACATAGAAATAGTCCTGGAAAATCCTGGAAATGATACTGTCAGGATTCTTCTTTGTAAAAAAAAGCACATTTAATCATATTTAGTATTCTGTTCTTAGCACATTTCATCTTTTTATGTAAACTGCAGAGACATGGAAGAATAGTTGCAGGTCTTGACTTTTTTCCCCTAGGATAAATTCAACAAAATGGATTAATGTTTCATATTTTGAAGTTACATTTACTCTTGAAACATTCATTCTCTTACACTTCCACAATGCTGCTGTGTCCAATCCAATTCTAAATATGTCCTTGACTATCTCCTCATCAAACAGAGAATGATTTATTTCTACCCATGCCACACAGTTTAGATTAAGTACCTAACTTTAGTACTTTCAAGAAGACAATTAAAAACTACAATGGTATTTACCTACAATATTTCTAAAATTTTAAAATGTTGAAGTTTGTGAGAAAAAAATCTCTAAAGAACTGAAAAAAAGAGCATAGCTACAGACAAGTGTGCAGGCAAACACGTGCACATATATGCATACACAGATATGTATGTGCAGGATTTATATTGTGTTCCAACATGGAATGAGAAGAGTCTCCAGTATTTGGCTTGAAAATCCTTCTAACACATGGATCTTATTAAACTGTACCTCAGTCTAACTGTGGCTGAGCAAACAAAAGTGGTTCCACATGGCTGATAAAAACCCTGATCAAGAAAAGGAAAGAAAAATGTTTCTACTTGCCTTGCTGCCTCCAGAAGTCTGCGGATCGAAGAATGTAATATTTTGCCTCTACTGCAGTATATACAGTCACTGAAGTCTGACCATATCTCCATTCAAATGGGAGGGAATATATCAGATGTATTCAGCCAAACAAAGCCCAGTGATTCCACACTGAAACCTAAAGAGAGCAATACTATACATGCAAAACCAAGAGCTTTCCTCCCCTCACATGTTGCAAATTATATCCTTCCTATAAAACTGTGACAGAAAGAATTTGGAAGATAAATTGAGAACTTCTGTCTAGAAGAGTGTGCTTTAAATGCTACAACATCTACCTGTTATGCTAATTATAATAAATAAATTTATATTTTATATGATCCTTCTTAACTTACATAGTACTTCTAATAAGGCAGAGAACTTGCAAAATAATTTATGTGTCCTGCTGGAACATGAAGGGACACTTGTTTGTCAGCACAGATTACTCTGTACAACAGTCTAAAACTGCACTCTTATCTCTTCATTGGATGCAGTTACAGTTGAACACCAAATATATCTCCTCTGCTTCCTAACAAAGCACTGCAGCACTGCAGCTTACTGTGCTATGTATGAGGGGAAATAGCTGATGCCTAATCTGCTGATACAGAAGTACAAATAGCTTCTCCTGTTGTATTACTGGTAATATGTGATCAAATATTTCTAAACTTAGATGCTTATAAATAGAGAGTCACAAGGAGAGTCTAACAGAGATGTGTAGTACAAGCAAGCTTGTAAGAGACAGAGCAGGCAGTCTTGAGAAATGGACCCTATGAAATAAGGAGAGACAGGTAGAAGATAGTGATATAATTGCTCATCTCAAATGGCACTTTACTACATGGAAAATACCATGATATCAGTGGAGATATTTCTGAAATTAGACATTCCTCTGTAAGATTAAAGTTACAGGTATATACTGATTCAAAATAATAGAATCATGATAAACAGGGCAGCCTTTCAAATCAAGCAACTGGGTTTGGGTTCTTTAACTACTGGATAAGAACTAGGGATGAAGGAAACAACAAAATGGATAGGCAAATTGGGTAGCTTTTGCAATAGATCTATATAAAGTATTCTTCATCCTTCCCTACTTTCAACTTTTCTTACACTTTGTGTTCCTTAGCTCCTCTTTCCCCTCTCCACTGCCCCCACCTGCTCATCTCTGCCTTCCTGTCTACCCAGCGTTGCTTCCTTCCTCTGTCTCAGGACATCCTTTTTCCTGACATCGGTATGCTTATCCTTGATCCAGCAACTATGTCATGATGATTTAAAAGAGTCTACTGAGATAGTTAGTAGCAGATAGTGAGGTGAAAAACAGCATAGAGATGGTTTAATGGGGTTTTAGTTGGTTGGTTGTTTCTGCTCTTGCTTTATCTGCTTCTTCACTGTTCTTTCCCAGACTTCGGTACAGTCAGTAGGAAAAGAGCCAAGAGGAGCCTATGAATGGGTCCTTGCAAGGGGTCACAAGTACTTGCCTGGGGAGAAAGCAGAGGGACTGAAGAGAGTAACTTTACACAAGATACAACTTTGTCCTGGAAGTGCTGAAATCCTGTTCAACTAAAACTCCTTACTTTACTGGTAAGCAAAGTATTTGTTTCCTCAGTGCAAAATATAAGAAGGACATAGAGCTGTTAGAGAGCATCCAGTGGAGGTCCATGAGGATGCTGAAGGGTCTAAAGGGGAAGACACTTGAGAACTGCTCAGGTCACTTGGTCTGTTCAACCTGGAGAAGAGGAGACTGAGGGGAGATGTCATTGCAGTTACAGCTTCCTCACGAGGGGAAGCAGAGGGGCAGATGCTGATCTCTTCTCCCGGGTGAGCAGTGATAGGACTCCAAGAGAGTGGCATGACTCTGTGTCAGGAAAGGTTTAGGTTAGATGTTAGGAAAAGGTCCTTCACCCAGAGGGTGAACAGGCTCCCCAGGGAAGTGGTCACAGCACCAAGCCTGACATAGTTCAAGAAGTAGTTTGACAATGCTCTCAGGCACAAGGTGTCATTACTGGGGCTGTCCTGTGCAGGGCTGGGAGTTGGACTTTGATGAACCTTATGTGCCCTTTCCAACTCAGGATATTCTATGAACAAAGGGAAGAATCGATCCATTTAATCCATCCTGTAGGAAGAGTGAACATTATCCTCAGAATGCTGTGTATGACTAAATAAATGAAAGAGAGAAAACATGTAATCAATAGCTTGTTCACATAAGGTCTGGTGATACCTGTGGGATCAAAATGTTTATTTTACATCAATTATAAAATACTGCATTTCCTTTAGAGTATCTTCCATACTAATAATTATATGTGAATATGTTCTTTAATTGCAATAAAATTGCAGCTGTATCATTAAATTAAATTTCAAACATAAAATCTTGCAGCTCAAGTGAATGCCATTTATCAAGTTTGATAAAGAGAGAAAGTTTAAAAAACCATAGAAATCTCACAACAAATCTAACCAAGAGTACAAGCTATGTAATGAAGCAGATTCCTTAAAGGAGATATAACTTAGTTTTAAGAATAGTGTAAATTCAAACTTATTTTTTAGCATGGTCATAAACAGAACTTCCTGTCATACTAGCAAATAGCTGAATCTTCTGCCACAGCAGGAAGAATTTTCTCTGCTGGTTTGTGCTGAAGAAAGTGGGCAGAACATCATGTTTTTATTCCATATTCAGGCTTCAAGGCAGGAGGAAATTCAGAGGATGTTGGGTTTCCTCCAAAAGAACTCCATCTTCTATCATCATTGTCATCAGTGTTAACATATACTATTTTGAGGGAAAAAACAGAGAGAATGTGAGCACACCCTAGTCTTCTGTCTTCAAGCAAGAGTGGGATCGTGACACAGTGAAAAATAATGTCTCAGATTCATTACCACCAGATCCTTGAAGTTCATTGATCCACAGGGTCATTACACTCAACCATTACAGTTAGACAGTTCACTCTTTATTTCAGCAGTCCAAAAGAATGCAAATTAAAAAGTCTAAAATGTTCTACGATTTTTTTTTATAAATTCTGTTGATCATGACAAAACCAGACTTGCGACGCAGCCATGCTGAAACCTGTAGGAACCACTCATGCCCTCAAGAGTAACATGAGCTTTTGAAAACAAGGAGAGGACTAAAACTTATAAGGTCTTTTTAGATCACAAAAAATTACTCTAAGTAGGCAATGTACAAAGTATCCTATAACACACATGACAAAAGTTCTGTAACCCATTTTCACCAGAGAAATAAAAGTAATGCCAACATCAGTAATCAAAAACACTTATAGAACATTAAGTTGCCTGGAAACAGATAAATAGTTTAAAACATTCATACTTTCATCATGAATCTACAGAGTATAATGGCAGAAAAAAGTTTTCATATATACATATGTATTGCATTTCCATATCAAGGTTTTGGAGGGGTAGAGGCAGTGCTACAAGGGTGGCTTTTTTGAAAAGAGACCAGGACTTGCCCATATGTTGAAAAAAGCCAGTTCCTGAATACTCCAAAACATCCACCACTGGGCCAAGCTGACCTCTTCAGCAATGCTGGTAGCATGTCTGTGATAACCTACTGAAGACAGGGTAAAAATGCTCTGAGGGATAGAGGAGTGAGAAAAAACATGAGAGGCAACAACCCTGCAGACAGTAGGGTCAGCGCAGAAGGAGGGGAGAAGGCACTCCAGATGCCAGAGCAGACATTTCCCTGCAGCCAGTGGTGATGACCATGGCAAGGCAAGCTGTCTGCCTGTGGCTCATGGAGGTCCACAGTGGAGCAGATATGGACCCTGCAGTCTGTCACGGGCTACATGCCACAGCAGTGGATATGTCCTGAAGGAAACTATAGCTCATGGATATTCCATGATGGAGCATGCTCCAGGCAGGAGCTGTGGAGTGGAGTAGGTCTTCTGTCAGGACCTGTGACCCCATGGGTGACCCACTGCTGGAGCAGTTTGCTCCTGAAGGACTGCACTCCATGGAAAAGGACCCACACTAGAGCAGTTCTTGAATAACTGCAGCCCGTGGAAGAACTCACATCAGACCAGCTCATGAAGGACTGTCACACTGTCTCCTGCGGGAGGGACCCCATGCCTGAGTAGGGGAACAGCATAAGGAAGGACTGAGAAAGACAAATTGTTATGAACTGACCACAATCTGCCATCCCTGTGGCATCTGGGGAAGGGGAGGAAAAAGTAGAAGAGTCAGGAAAAAAGGATCAAAGTTAAGTCTGGATAAAAGGGGATGTGGGGAAAGTGGCTTTACTTATATTTTTATTAATCATCAGTCTAGTCTATTTTTAATTGGAAATTAGTTAAATTAATCTTCCCCAAGTCAAGTCTGGTTTCCCATAACAGTAATTGGTGAATGATTGCCCTGCCCTTATCTCAACCCATGAGCTTTATCCATCATATTTCCCCCCTTGTGCTGAGGAGGGGTAGTGGGAAAGCAGCCAGCCAAGGTTAACCCACCACAGTGCATTTTTAGAGGCATAAAAAGCATTTAGAATGACAGAACAAAAAGAAATAGTTGGTTATATTTACAGTAATTTTCCACTCTCCATCTGATTTCAAAGTTTTTTTTATAAAGATAATATCAAATAATATCCAACATGGCAATTATAGTTATTTGATAAGAATCATAAACCAATTTTTTAAATTACATAAGTACAGTATTTTTATTTAAAGCATTCAATCCACGTCTGAATAACAACTTAATCCTAATCCTGTAAATCACAGGATTCTCTTGTGACTATTATAGTTGTGTAATAACTTATAGATCAAATTATACGGGACAGCAACTATAAAACATCTCAACCAATACTGACACTTCTTAGAGAATCCCTATTACTTAAATAGGAAGAATAACTGTTATGCCTCTGTTTTGTACATTACAGATTTTCTGCTTTGTTAACAAACTTACCAGTCAAAAGTGACACTTCATATTTTACAGCTGGCCTATTTGATCACCTTTAACAAATGTGTTCATCTTTCTTTCATAAAAAGAAGTTGCATAAATCAACTTGATCCTTTGAGTATGCATTGAATCATCTAAGCTTCAGTGAAACTGAGAGAAATAGGACTAGATGGGATCTCAGCAGTTCATGTAGTCCACTGACAAGGTCATCTGATCCTACATAACCTTTCAGAGATGTTTTTTTTTATATCAGTGAGGGAGATGCCTCAGTGACCCACGTACTCTATTTCACATATTCAGTGTGAACAAGGGGAGGAAAAAACACAAATTGCCCAGGGACGAAAGTGAAAAAAGTAGCAGAAATTCACCTGTCATTAAGGAACACAAAAATTGTGTATGGGGAAGAGGAAGCAGGAGATGGGAGGCACCTGCCTTCAGAAAGAGGAATTATGTAACAAAAGTAAGGTCTTAGTGGTTTAGGATCTTTTATCAGCCCTGCTTACATGTCAGTGATGCTTTCTTGTAGTCACAATGCCAAAAACAGGGTGGAAATGAAAGGATAACAAGCAGAAAAATTTCTGTAGATTATAGAAATTAAAGTTAACGTATTGGTTTTTAGAGTCTTTACTTAGATGAGTATTTCAAAGGGAAATACAAACACAAGATATTGTGTTTACAGTTCAGTTCAATTTTTGCTCATGTTCATAAACAATTTCTATTGACTTCAAATAAGAATCATTCAGATGTTATAGGACAATGTCTGCTTGAGAGCCATCTGGGTTTTTACAAAAGTATTTGAAATCTGGAATGAATGCTCAAAATTCAGAAGTACTAATCTAGAAGGGAAAGTGCAGGTGCTCTGCATCCGTCCTGTATGTCTGCGTGTGCACCCTACTCATTTTATACAACTTTCAGACTCCTTGGGACCCTTCTATAGGATCTATATATTTAGGAAGAGAAAAAATCTATGGTGAATTTCATTATACAAATGTGAAGGGGAGGAAATTGCTCTTAGTAATCTTCTAATGATATATTTAAATTCTGAGAAATTAAGTTTCATTCATAATTCAACAGTACAAATATGTTGACCACCTGATGGTAAATCAGCTATGCACATTCTAAAGCAGTTCTGCACTTCCACAGAATCTGCTATAGGAGTGAGGGATACAAGACTAGGACATATATATAGATCCTAGTGTGCCTGGCAGGATATGGACCTAAAGGCCATGTGATCAGGTGCTGTATTACTCAAACACAAACGGAAGGGGAATAGATTGCTGCACACACTCCTCCATGGAGCTGGATAGAAGATTATGCATGTGATGCTTTTGGGTATGTCTTGGAAGGCACACTGCTCCTGGTATTCAACACTGGTAGACATTTGAGAAGAGCTCTAAACCTGAGCTGACAATGCTGAAATGTCAGCTGACATCCATCATGCTGACAATGAAGAAACTGTGGATAATTTTTCTTTTTTTTCCATTTCTCCACAATTTTATTATATACTTGTCCAAGGATGTGAATTTTCAGAAACAGTTTAACATTGCAAAGTGGGGAGAAGACAAAGGTTCTTAACATCCAAAGGTATATTAAACTCCAGTCTGGAGTCCATCAGTCTGGCAGTGTGCTACTGAATTCAAAGGTACAATATCTGCTTGTTGTAGGTCGGTAAAGTGTTGGGAGTATACTAGCTTCTGGGCAACAAAGGGGTTTTGCAAACAAAATTGATAGGAAAATAGAGAAACTTTGAAAACTCTCATGAGGTTTCATCATTTCAATGGTCCTGAAACCTAACACGTATTTCCCTCTGGAGATTCAATTTGTCCCCAGGATGTCTTCTCATAAATAGGCAATTCAAGGATTAGCGTATATATTTCCTTCTCCCAGTGTGGGAACCATTTGTACAGCCTCTGCGTTGGGAAACATTCAAAAGTTCTTCATTCTGAAAAGTCTTAACGACTCGTGGAAGCCAAGAAGTCCTTTTTGGGCATGCCTTTTTGCTTTGGCTTTCATATGTTTGATATGCACATGCAAGGCACAGAAAAAGCTTTGTAGCAAGATTGTCGCATTCTAAGAGTGAGAAATCATGGAAATAACTGGTTGCAGTTTAATGCCTTTTAATTCCCAAGGCAGAGCACTAACAGGACAGCTGCATTCAAAAGAATGAAAGCAGATGAATCTGGAACTGAAGCCGGGCCTAACATATGGGAGCAGATAAACCTGTCTATAGAAAATAAGGACGTGTGGAATTTTGCCAGCAGGAGGCTGAAACTGGCTCTGTTCATAGCCTTAAAATGTGGATACTGTCTACTCTCCAAGCCTCTCTTTCTGTTTGATTGCTCCTGCTTCCAGTCCAGAAGACTCATCAGATTTCAAGAGACTATTCTATTGGAGTTGTTTTGTCCACCTACTAACAGGATGATCTGGAAACCTTATGAGAACTGTACTTCAACTTGGCAGACAATCATAGCCCAGATAGAGCCCAGTCAGTAGAAAACACTGAAGTCAGTAGAAAAGTTCATGGTATCTGAAGCCTGGGCTGAAATGTATTTAGAAGTCCCATGCCTGCATCTGGCTCCAATGGTGTACTTGATCAAGGAAACATATTGTGACTTCAGTCAGGCTCCAGCTAGGATGAAGCATGCTGTAGGGATCAGGGATAAATGAAAAGCCTAATTTCTGAGTGTTTTTCCAAGCCAAACAATGCCGCTGAACTTTCTGGGGTTTTCTTGGCACTTCTAATTCTTCTGGGAATTTGAATGGTGCCTGTCTGAGGATAATTGACTCCCTCTGTATGCTATTGTGATTCTCAAAAAAAGCAGCATTTTTCTCAATCTTTCCAGGCATAGTCATGTTCTTAATAGCAACTTCACAGAACAGGAAATGGAAAGGGCTGTTCTACAAGATCTAGATTAATGTCCATGAAAAAAAACCCCGCACCCTTGGATCACATCAGCAGGTGATGACCCAGTTACGTTAATAATTTATCACAGGATTTTATTCTCCTTATTTACACATGGTACTCCCATTTCGATTTAGTTGAGTGGTTTAGCCACAGCAGGAAAGAGGAGATTTAAATCTCTGGTTTCTGCTATGCATGTTTTAAGAAAGAAATTAACTGTACTGTATAAAGAAAGGCAAAAGCACTCCAAGCTACAGAAGCTGTCTATGCTGGAAATAAAAGCAGAAATGGCATCATAGCAGGGAGTTGTTACGAACACAAGTCACTATTTTTAAACTTCGTGCTTCAGGACATGATTCAACTTGTTGATGAAGTGGAAATTTTCACTTAGTTTAGTTTTTCCAGTTCAGTTAGTTTGCCACTACTGATGAACTTCTGAACAGAAAGTAGTCCATCTCAAGGTAGTTTTCCAATTATTATTTCAATCAAGATATTTGATTGTTTTGAGTTTGAACATTGTGCTGATAGTCAAGTAAATCAACTCTTTTTTTTTCGTGTTATGAAGAAGTTAATGAAAAATCGTTGTAATTTTAAGAGTCTAAAACTAATGTTTACTCCACTGACTGAGTCAATCCATACCAGTTAGTCTGACCATCTTCTCTCTGTGTAGATTAGAATGTTTGGATCCTCTGAGAGTACAGGATGAGAGAGGCAATTGCCTTACCAGTAACTCATGTTAATTAAATTCAGCTAATAAAATTCTGAAAAGAGTTATTAACAGTTTTACTGTTGCTTTTGAGATATGAAAATTCTAAATATTTTTCATTTTACAGAATTCCAAACAGAACTTCACCACAAGCACACACATTTATTATTGAATTACGAGACTACCCAAAGCGTATTTGGCTTTTCTGGTTTTTCTTTACATGCAAAAGAAAATGAAGTGAAAACAAGAAAATTAAAACTCCAATAACTGCACGAGATAAGGAATTTCTTGTGTCCCTGAGGGCATCCAGACCAAACACCATTATTATTACTATTATGGCATTGCAGCAGATTGAGTTCTGGCTAATTGCCGGTTCTCTAACTGATTTTTTTTTTTTTTTGTAGCTGGGAGCATGGGGGAGGTGGGAAGAGATTGACTTAAAATTCATAACATGTCCATGACAAAAGAACTCCCAAAAGGCAACAGCTGCTTGGAGAAGTGAAAACATTGCATCTTCAGAGGCCATCCAAGCAGAGTATGCTTTTCCCTGATGAGCTTATCACCTAGACTAACAATGAGTGTAAAGACACCTCATGCAGTTGTCAACAAATGCCAAGAACACACTAAAAGTATAGGACTGCATATGCACAGAATCTCACTAATGGCTGGTATTGCAACCCCCAGGCCTACGGACATTCCAGAAGTTCACATGTGCTATACTCTATGATAAACATGAATGTTACTGACTAAAAGAGGGGAAAGAAAACACACCAAGCAGGGAATACACATTTAAAAATTAGATATCCTACAACACACCTTTGCTTTTATATCTAAAAGATAAGGTGCAGGACACTGGACTTAAGACTCCACTTAACTGCAGTGATAGTGGGCAAAAAGCAGGAAATTAGCTTTAGGATAAAGACAGGTAAATCAGTGAATGAAAGGCAGAACTGAGCCCATGCCTCTGTAAGGGCTTGTAGCAGCTGTAGCCTCAGTAACAGCTGGTTAAATGCAATGGTGACAAGAACAGCCAAGGCTGGGCTGGCTGCTCCCCAGGCCAGCATCAGACTGAGCACTGAGGAATTCATTCTGCCAGACAGGGTCGTTTGAGGAACACCACAGCTCCGCTTTTGTATTGCTAATACAGCAGATAAATTCTATCTGAGAAACACTGAACCACAGAATTGTACTTTAGGTTTCAGCCATACTTTCTTAACTAGTGTTAAGACTTGTGAAAGCTGAGTGTCTTTTTTTCCTCTTCATCTTTTCTAGAAGATTTTCTGGGCTAACTTATCTAGTACACTCTCACCCTAGGCACGTGCCCGATAAGTAAAGCAGGGAGTATAGGCATCACAGAAAGTTTGTGTCCCATAATGCGGTTTAGGGTCAAATAAGCCAGTGCAGGTGCTAGTGATGCCAGTTGCTAGTTTGGATTTGGGGAGTCAGCTCCCAGAAGCATGATATTTGAAACAAGCAGAAAAATGCATCAGGGCTCTAGTAAAACACAAAAAATACCAGTTTATAAAATCTGAATCTCAGGTTTAGCATCATTTAACAGTGTTGTGTCTAAAACATGGACTGTTTATTCCATTTAAAAGAGATCCTCTCAATGCCTACCAAAGATCTCAGCATGCCCATAATCTGAGCTATTATCTTGTTTGCTCTTATACTAATTTCATCTTTGCTGATGCACTAGCAGAGTGTTACACAGCTTGTTTATCCTCTATGCTATGTCTCAGTCCAACAAAGCACTGATGCACAGATTTTTAAGTATGCAGATAATGCTTCCAAAGCCATGTTAGTGAGCCCTTTGGCTCAGGAAAGGCATAAGATACATTGTGTTGTGAAGTCAGTATAGGTGCCAGGAGACTACACTGGTCATTGTGGCTCTGGCTGCCACACACCTGTATCATCAGGACTCCACCCTACACAGAGTCAGAACAGAGGCATGGCCAAGAAAAAGGGATTTTTTTTTTTCTGAGAGGTGAGGGTGGGAGAACAGAAGGATATTCACATGAGTGTGCTGTGGTATAAGATGATAGAGTTTCTGCATGGGCTGATAAAGTTGTGTAAAAAAAAGATACTAGAAGGGACTTTTGGAGGTCATCCAGTCCAACCTCCTGCTCAAAGCAGAACTACCTTCAAAGTTAGATCAGGTTGCTTAATACACTAACATCAGAGAGGGAGAGACTGCCCAGCCTTTATGCTACAAAATAATAGACATAGCAGACAACAGTTACACATATTCAGCTAACATACCTAAGTGAATCTTAGATTCGTATTTTTTTCCTTACCATTTCAAAACTGGCTTGCGAAGTAAGAGAATTATCATCTATAGCTTCATCCTTTGTTTCTGCAGCCTTTCTGCTTTCTGTAAAGGTCCTTAAGGAAGCAAGAACAACATTGGATACCTGACCAGGTTTTACCACTGTTCACTGAATGATCCTGGTAGTCTGCTGTAGCAAGAAACAACCCCTAGTCAGAACACAAACCATCAATTTGGAAAGCTTCACGGTTTGAATTTCTCCCAGTTCCTCCCCTCCCCAGCTCAGTATTTTAAAACTTTTTCATGCCTAAAATACAGTGATTTGCTAGCTTATCCTTCACACACACCACAGTAAGACATGCAGAGTAACAGGGGAATGCAGAGGTCTGGCAATGTAGAAGAGGAAGCAGTTTTATTAACAGAAGTTGTATCCCCTTCCTTGATTTTTCCCGCACTAGAAAAGTTGAATCTTGTTTATGTGACAATTTGCTTCTGCATTCTTCAATAACTGGACAAATTACTGGTAACCAAAACCTGAATAATAACATTAATTACTCAAAATGAGTAATGAGCATCCAGCAATATTGCTAGTAATAATCATACAGAACTGGGTTGAAACTTTATGCTTCCAGCAAAGGTGGGGCATGAACAGTACTACACTGGGAGTAACTCTGTGACTCAGATGTACAGCTCTTTCTTCAATTCCTCCTTGCTCCTGGCACATACTATTTCACTCCTGAGCTACTCCAGTTGTAAAATATGACCCACCCTGCAATGGCTCATCTACTGTTTATATAACCTTTTGCTTTGCCTGTGTTTTCCAGATATGTTGCAATGGCAGAGGACAGGAAAGTAAAACCAAGGACTTAAAAAATTTCCCTCTGCCTGGAACAATAGGCAGGTGGTTACCTAGATGAGAGCTGAGTATACATTTTTCAGACAAGGCTAGAAATTATACTCAAATTAAGTCGTGGGTGGGGAGAATAAATCTTATTTAACTATATATGTATAAAAAGCCCAACAGTTCTGAGATTCAGAGCACAGACAAATGAATATAAGACAACCATGTTCTCGAAAAATGAGAAAAGATAAAGTTGTAGGAAAAATTATATTACTAAGCTTAGAAAGTGCAACAATATTGGGAACCTTCAGTGCTTTACAGACAAAATAATAGATTTAATAACTTACTGAAGTGAGAGAACCCTTAAAAGTGATCTCAGAAAAATGAAAGACTTTCAACATGTTAGAAATAAAGGTCTATCTTAAAGTACTTCACCTGATTTTCAAATTCACAATTCTATCTGAAAAGCAGGAACAGGAAAGTCTATAAAGGCCATTTGCTGTGTCATATTCAATTGAACACTTTCCTCACCCCATATCTACTTCTCCCACTGCAAATTAGTTTGACAGGCTCCTGGCAAGGCTTCAGCAACTTCGTGTTTCTCTGAAATTAGCAAAAATGCTAATTTGGGCAGTTTGCTGCTAGTGCAAGTTTTTTGGTCTGGCTGAAGCGCCAAGGCTATTTGAGATAATATCAAATCAAAGAACAAAGGAGCACCTGTCATGAGCCCCAAGCAAAGGAAACTGATAGTGCTCCAGGATTTAAAATGAGATTTCTTTACATCAAATGTCGAGTGCTGTAAGTGGAGTGCTGTAGGAACAACTGGGTTGTTAGCTCTAAATCAGGGTGGAGGGGAGGAGGGAAGAGGGAGGGAAATTTGTTGCATTTCTTTTAAACAAGGGCTGCCAATGAAAGGGTAGGGATGGCCCTAGATAAGCTTCCTGATCCACTTCCACTGAGACACTCGAAACAATGAGGTGGCAGAGCCATTTGCAGGCCATGGGACACGTACTTCAGACTACACCCCTTCCTCTTGGATGAGGTTATGGCTGCTCTCATCCGGATGGCCCTCAGCACGAGACTGCTGCCTGGTCGGGTGTTGTGTCCAGAGCTGATGACAGCATGGGCACAACACAGCACCCTAAGCACAAATCACAGCAGTAGGAAAACCATCCAGCAAAAATCCTACCAGCAATGCCACACAAAGAGCCTTCCCCACACTCTGCTGAGTCTTACAAGTTTACAGGCTCCGTCTGTGGTCCTGCCTGTAATCTTTTCTGATCAGGCCAAACTGGAGACTGCTGCAGTCTCTCTAGACAGGTTTTATTTGCTTGTTTTTAATATTCATGTCACGGACTTTGGCCTCCAGGCAAGACTACAATGAGAAGTTGCTAGTTCGGTATCCTCTGTAGAAGCATCTAGGACATAACATAGGCAGAGCCACACTGTCAAAACCTCTGCACAGCACCATAGCGTGGTAGGCAGCCAGCACAGGATATTATAGCTAGCTTGAATATGCATGGCAACAGCACAGATTGCCAAGTGGAAAGAAAGAAAGATCTCTGATAGCTGACAGGTGTTTATCCTACTTCAAGCTTTGTTTTCCAGGCAGAATTGTCTTGGTTGGACAGTTTTAACCCCTGCTGGCAAGTAGTATGGATATTTTCATCTATGATTGAAATATTCACATACACCAAAACTGACATGTATAAATTAATAAATCTTAAAATAAAAAGAGCAAGAACAGCAAGAACTGCATTAGAAAAATATCCTACCAGAAAAGACTAATGTATAATCAGTATCTGATATTTCTAAATTGTTTTTATACTTGCAGAGAAGATTACACTTTCTGTCATCAGTTGAAACTAGAATATTTTGAAATTGAAATGATGAGGAGAAAAAAAATCAAAATATGAGTGCCTTTTCTTCCCTTAGGTGCTGCAGTTCCTCCAAAGTGCCATTAATATGTGTAGGCTGAATTCAAGTCTAGGGCAAAATGTCACAGAAAACCAAATTTAAGCTCTGACCATTTCTCCAAATGTGTGGTATGCCAGAGGTTTTCATTAACAGCCAATTACCTCACAAGTTTGTCAAATAAAAGTAAATATAATATTGATTCTGTCATTCTGTTTCCACAGGCACCTCTCAGACACAACTGTCACCTCAAAACACATACATACACACACACACACATAAACCTGAAGACTACTTTAAAGTTTTCATTTCAGCTAATGTTCCCAGGTGAAGGCTGACAAATCCCCATGGATGCAAATGGAGTTTTTTTCCTCCTGTAAAACACATGGCTATGTTGTGGAAATCTCTTTACGCTGGATATTGTGTGATGGTTTACACCATTTCAATTCCCAGGCTTCATGAACAGTAAAGACTGAATTAGAAAAGTGTCACTATATTCTTATCCTGTTCTTGTATATCTACCTATCCATCTTCCTGACCTGGTCAAGGTGAGGGGAACTGATCAGGGTGAACCCATGTTCTTTTGCCAGGTGACAGCAGAGGCTCTAAAGAAACTGTGACTGTCCTCGTAATCTTCTATTTCACTGTGCATTTTACTTTATAATCAGTGTAAAACTTGAGAGTCTCACTACTCCTGAATCCTTTGGGGATCAGCATGACTTTGGCCTTTGTCTTCAGGCCATCACAGTCATCTTCTTACGTCCTTACCCAAAACTATAGTCTTACATAGAGGATTACATGTTCATATGACCCAAAACTTACATCTATGGTGATTTTAGATAATACCAAGCTTGTAAAAGATATAATCCCCATGTATTGGGACATATGCCAAGGAATTACTGCCTGATGTTAAAAAGAAACTTTCCTTTGGGCAAGTTACAATATAATTGGCCCTTTGCAGGGATTCTGACACTTCCTTCCAATGCACCAGGAATTAACATCAGAAAGGAAATATTGCAAAAACCTTCTTTTCCAAGGATTAAAAGATAAGCTTGCCAAATGTCTCAAGAGACTGAAATAGAAGATAAAATCCTTCTATATAAAATGAGATGTAATTTTAAGACAGGCAGTGCAAATTCAGTATCACTTTTGCAAAACTGACAGGAAATCATGATCTTCACAATAGTTTGGAAAGGAGCATTAATTCACCTCAGGCAGACAATTCTAAGGACATCTTGTAGGATTGCCTGTCCATTACTGAAGTTAACTGAATGTTAGTGCTGGTGTTATTTCTATGCAAGAAGAGGAAACAGAGGCATTCTAAGTGTCAAACCAGGCATGTATCTCACCTTGATAGGCTATGTGGAGGCCCTGCAGAAGAAGTCTTAGATATAACTTCAATTCTGAAAGAAGTTAGAGATTCTCTACAGAGAATGATTTTATTATATGGCAAATTACATGTTATTATGAAAGTATGAGAAGACTCAAATTAAAAATCATGCAGCCTTGGAGGGATGAACCACAGTATAAACTACTGCAACAAAACAAAAGAACTCTTTGGTATGCAAAATTATATTGGGCAAGTTTAAGACTATATGTAAACCTACATCTAGGAAAAGGAATTGACAGAAACATGGAAGCAATACTTCAGAGACCTTCTGGACTCAAACACTCCTTCTTGAGCAAACTTTAGAAAATTCCCATAGCAGTCACAGCTGTCAAATGGTCAAAGTCATATCCATTGAAACAGAAGCTCTCTATGTCAGTCAAGAAGAAAGAAAATTCAAAGCATGTCGAAAGAACCCCATGGCAGACATAAAGCCCTCACAGACATCCTCTATTTACCACCTAGGACTGTGCTGCCATAGCAGAAGCATAAATTGGAGCCTTGAACCAAAGAAAAGTTCATGTCTGGGAAGTCATGTCCAGCTGGGGAAAATAATTGCCATAACAACACAGACAAGCTCAACTTCAAATTTGGTCAACACTCCTGAGAGAGCTCCTGATACAATGGCTTGGAATGGAGTTATGAGTCTATTGATTTTACTCTGTAAACCTATTTCCAAATTCTGTAACCTGTTGTTTGACCTTTATATTAGTAGAAAAAATAAGAATATTTAACCTTTAGCCTTAACTTGCAATAAGCATGATGCAACATCCACAGACTATTCCATCCTAGGGGGAGAGCAGAAAGATCTAGTTTATGAAGCCTCCCCATCTAACCTGACCTCAGGTCTGCTCTTCAAATCACACCAAGCAAGGTTCTGACCCTGGCCTCAGGGAAGCAGTCTAACCATTAGGCTACTGTGGACTAGCTAGGCTTGAAGAGAAACCTCAAGGAACTCCACCTTAAAGCAAAGAAATAATTGCAACAAATATTTGTCAAAGCTAACGTCTACAAAAAGTTTCAGTTCAACGCATCAGCATTTTATGAAAGAAAAAAATATGTGGAAATTTAGCTCTAGCTCTAGCTGCTCTTCATATCATAGGTACAGACTAAAATGAGACAGAAAGCATTTCTGAGGAAAAGTCATCTACAGACAGATGGCTGAGCTGTGACCCAGATTTTCTCTACACCAGTGGAAACCTGAAATAACCCTATGGAATACAGCAAGACAAAAACAACGCTGTTACCTCAGCTGTGATGGGACTAGTGGTTCAAGAGTCACAGGCTGGGTTCTCTGTATTTCTCTATTACTAATGCTAATGTTTCTTACAAACTTTGGAGGAAGCTTGTGACTTCCCACACTACACACGATCTCACTGGGGAAGGCAAAGGAGGTAAAGATGTGAATGGCAGAATTCATGCACATGCCTTGTCAGCTAAGTAGTTCTGCATCCAGAGAGCATTTGTATAAAAAAGGTCTATTACAAAAGAAAAAAAAAGTATTTTTCTACTGAGTACTCATTTCAAAGCTTAATATAATCAGCCAGCCATCAGCTTTACAGTCAGGCTTTCTTAATTTAAGAAAACCAGTGATGACAAACTGTTATTTACAGAACCCACAGGTCTGACTAGAGTACTCCAACCTGTGGCCCAGAAGAGAATGAAGGGTGCTCCCATTGACTTTAAACCATCACGATGTGAAGAATCTCAGCACTGGAAAGATGGATTTAACTTCACAATGAAAAGAAATTCTGTATGATTTTCATGTGTATGAATTCTGCTTCTGCTCAGTGCACTGTGAATAGCATTATTTAAATTGATACGAGAGTCTTCTATTTTAATAGTTTATATCTCTGTGTGGGTTTGCAACTGTTGACAATATTCAATGTCCTTTGACTAACTCAGTCAGCTCTAGCTAAAAAAAAGAAAAAAAATCAGAGTTAAAAAAAAGGAAAAATTGGAGGAAAAAAAAGAGGAAAAACCTGTACTAGTTACCAAATTTAAACTATGTAAACCTAAAAAGGCAAAAAAACCCTAAGTATTCATCCTCTCAACTCCATGCCAATCTGCCCAAAAGATGGCCTTTGTAGCTGAAATAAAAAGGATAAGAAGCACATCTGTGCTATTGCATCCAAGTTACCTTGAAGTCTGTTTCTGTGGCTGGGATTGCTTAAGTCCTTAGCAGTATATCATCTGTTGTCTACATATTGTTCCTGCTAGGTCCAGCCCCAAAAGCAAATTTAAATAATGCCAACTAGAATCAAACTCCATATAGAACATTTCCCAAAGGAAATATTATACTCTTTTTTATCTCTGTTGAGTGAGGGGTCTAGGTTAAGGTTCTTTCTGCCTTAGAGGTAACTGACTAACCTCCAGCATCTCATGGAAAACTGCATTTTTGTGCCAGAAAAATAAGAAAGATGAATGAGGGAAACAATTCTTTTAGAAGGGTTTTTTTTAAGATTTTTCACCTTGGGTTGAATAGCAAAATATTCATTGCAACACAAAAGACTGGACAGTAATAAAGAGGACTCAATCATTACCTTGTAAGGACAGCAATAGTAGGACAAAGGCTGACAGTCAGGTTTGCTCTTGACCCTAGAGAACATATACATTCTGGGAGGGTAATTAAGTTCCAAATTCTGATGAACCAGATGCCTACACGTGAACTGTTTCTAAAGTTCTAATGTAAACAATAATGTCTAGAGTGAAATTTCAGTCACCCTGAAGCAGACACTATATTGGTAAGCTGAAGGGTAATTTACACTTTGCTGCATATAATAAAATCTGAGACAGCAAGATCACCTGTGGAAAGCCACTGCACCCTATTGGGTATGTCCAGCATCAGACAGCCGCCCTATTTTTTCTCTATATAGTTAAAGAGGAGCTGACACCACTTCCTCATCCATATGAGTTCATAGAGACCAACTTGGCATGTATGATCAGTGAACACCCACCTAAATGGGTCAGGAAGCAAAATAGGCTACGAGCATCCTAGTTCATGGATCTTGAGGAGGCCTTAGCTGCAGTGAGTCCCAAACTTGCTAAAATTTTGGGTGAAGTGAGAAACAGGTTAAAATTAAGAATATTTATGCAGTTTGTATTGCTAAGAAGAGTAGGCAAGAAGAATGGAGAAGCCAGCTTAGCAGAGCATGTAACACAGTCTGCTATGCGACCACAAACTTGAATTGCAGTGTTCTGAGGTAAAAAACATCAGTATTAGATTTGCTTATACATTTTTATCCTGATGATTTTTTTTATCATTTGGTCACATTTGCTGCATTTCAGTATTCCTTCTAAGATCTTTAATCCTTGTATGACCTATTTTAAATTAGAAATACTACATGTACAAGAAAATTATTCCATTTTATGAAAGAATCTCAATATTGTTTTGATTGTTTTTCACAAAAATTCTTAAAGCATCTTTCAACAAAACATGTCATTTCAAAATAACCTAAGAACTTCAAGATCTGTCAGTATCTATTTATAATTTACTTAATCTCTGATTTACTTCTGATTTTATAACTCTTTCCAGCAATCCCCTCCTCCCCCACAAAAGCTATGTTCCTCATTATATCTTGCACTGTCACATCTTCTTTTTTTAGTGTATGTTGCCAAGTAAATACCCCTTTATTAACAGCATGTCTGTACCTCTGTTCTCATAAAAAATTGCTACCCAGGAAAGACATACGGAAAATTATTTTAATTTGCTCTACTGTAAGACCTTTTTTGTTTTTACATGCATCTTTCACACTGTACCCTGCAAAACAATATTTAGGGTGTGCTAAATGTATAACCTCTAATAGATATACAGAATAATAAAAAGTTGATAAATAAGAAACCTACTCTCCTCATAACATTTCTTCATAAGCCAAGACAAAGGTCTCTTTTCTGCTCAGCTCTACCTTCTAGACCTCTACCTGCTAGACCTTCAATGGAAAGTAACAAATCTGGACTAAGGTCTTTAAATTCCTTTAATTCTCGCCGTAGAGGCAGAGAGGGTAAAAATCACTGCCACACTAAAGCTATTGGGAAAGTATCAACTGACAACAGGTGGGGAGAGTGTCTTTAAGGATGGGTCTTTGGCAGTATTAAAACCAAAACTTAAGCCTGGTAATAGTACTGATGTCATTCAAACAGGCTTAACCAAGGTGCAGGATAGTCCAGCCCAGTTAAAACAGAGTCTACTGCAAAATTACTCACTTTGTGTTTGAACATCAGTCAGGGAGACATCAAAATCATTTTAGAAAGCTACTCAGGAGCACACCTGCAATGTGTGGGAAGAAGGAACACCTGCTCCACCGTGATTACTGGGAACGGAAGTCAGCATCTTTCAGTGTGAAACAACCCTTTCTTCAGATCAAAAGCAAAGCAGAAAGACAGTAAGCTATTTGTGTGGAACTAGCATCAGCACAGAGATAGAAGCAGCATGCTTGGAAGCATTTGTGCTGAAAAAACCCCAAACCCAACCCACTTGAAAACAACCCTGAAATACAGGCTTCTACAATGATTTCAATAGAACCTTTGTAATATTACAAAGAAAGAAGTAGACTTCAAGTATAAAACTGGGTTTAACACAAATGCAAAGTAATTTACTTCTAACTTTTACTGTCAGTCCTCTGAAAATACCCTTTTTTCTTTTCTTATTAAAAATTTGCATAGTAAAAGAAGTCTAATACTATTCGGAGTCCAAAGTGACATACATTTGAACCAGATATACAGGTCCTTTCCCAAGGGTCTTACATTACAAAGTCACTCTTTTCACTTCTAAAATCAAGATGCTTCTGACAAGAAATGCTGAAACTCAGGTTAAACAGCATATGAAGTCCCACAGAAGTGTCAGGACTAGCTCATTCAAATGCTTATGGTGCCTAGTATAAAATAGATCTCATTGCAGTTGTTTTCCCTGAAAAGAAAACTAGATAAAGAAGCTAAAAATAGCTGGAGTCCTTACAAGGCAATGTAAGTTTTCAGAGACATAACTTTTCTCCTCCTCAAACCAATATGCCCCCAGACCAGTCTTTTGCCACTTGTTGACCTTTTTTATGATGATAATTCACATAAGACTGAATTTAGGTTCCTCACCAGAAAATTATAACAAGTTTTCAGAGATCTTTCTTCTTTATTTCTGAGTGAAAAGGGATTTCATGCTCAAAGAAACAATATGGTGGAAGAATGTTCTACAAAGGAAGACAAGAAATACCAGTAAAATTTCATAGTCTCATTTATTTCTCCTTCTCTTTTTAACCCAGTCAAAAAATTGAAATCTGCTGTACTGAAGAGAAGGAGGAGCATAAATGTATTTCATTTTTTGCATATGTTGAACTAACCTTTACAGATAAAGCGCTATAAACTTCCAAGATTTTCTGAACACTTGACAGAACAAGACAGGGGAAGAATCTATAGCTCTGTAAGGGGAACAGTCTAGCTTTTTGACAAGAAATTCAAAAGACCTTTTAAAATAGAGCTGGTATAGAAAGCAAAAAAGAAGAGGAGAATTATGTATAATGCATTTACCATGTGAAAACCAAAATACCCTGAAATCGAGAAAAGTTTCCAGAGTAAGTAGTTTAACAGATAAGCTCTTCATTAAAAAGTGGTGATTCCAGTTACCTGTGAAAATGAAATAGTGGCTTTAACATATGTTATGCAACATGTCAAATGGTACAGATGAAATGTGCTCTTGCTTCATCAGTTATTAGAGTCAGGATATTTTAAACTGTTCCTAGTACCTAAATGGCTAATGTTTAACTAACAGTTTCACTCTGGGAGGTCTCAGCTATTTCCAACAAAAGCTAATAAAGGCAAGCTGGATTTCAGATTTCAGCTTGGCCTCTCCTACTTAACATCCAGAATCTCATTAGCAATTTTTTCCAGTAGAAGTCTATGCATTTTACATACATACAAAATTATCTATTTATGTATGTGTGTACATATACACAAGTATATCTGAATCATAATTTTACCAGAATAGTTAGAAAACAAAACAAAACAAAAAAATCCTAACTTCCCAGCTGTTAGTACTGTGCATTCAAAGAAGTATTGCTGGAGCTGATCATCCTAAAAACAAAGTTGTTCTGGATTGCTAATGCTTGAAAAAAATCTGCCATTTTTAGCTTTCCTTTTGAATACTCAGACTTTGGAGTAGACTAGATGAGACATGATAGAGGAAAAAAAAAAGAATGATAGAATATTTTTATACTATTATATTTTAAATTTTTTCACTATTATAAAAGGATCTCTACTGTTGCTATTAACTGTATAGTCAATTTACTACTTCCCTACATTTTGGATGCCTTCAGTAAATTCAGACTTGGGCCCCTCCTTGTTTAAGGCTAGAACAGCAATGTCCGTGCCCAACAGAAAATACAAGAGTACTATATTAGGTAGAGCTTATGTCCAACTGCCTTCACTGTCACCTTGTGTGCAGGTACTCCACCTGTGTCTGGATTAGCTTTTTAGCACATGAATGAGTTAAAAGTCTATGCTTCTGCAGCCCAAAGCAAAGACTTTACTCTTCTACTCAAGATATAATTTGAAGTAGTGAAAATAACCACCTGTGTTCTACAAACTGCACGTTGTGTCCTCCATAATAGAACCAGGGAGAATGTAACTTATTTTGTGGAGGGCCTTTGAAAACAGCTGCCTATGTGCTGTGTCCTGTGCCCTTGGCAGGTCAGATGATGTTCTCACAGGGCTGCACAGGATACGAAAAGACACACTGGCTCAGATCAAGTTGTCTTGTATCTCAGCACCTGGTCCTAGGTGGTGCAGACTCCTGGTTGACCTGTCCTTGGCTGCAGCCAAACTGTTGGGGCAGTGCCAGGAGAAGGAAGCTTTCTACAAGGATTCCCATCTGTCTTGAGCCCCGTTGGGCAGTATCCAATGACTCCTGGGATGCCTTCAAGGGGGAGTGCTCTGAAGGATGTGCTGCTCAATGTTGCCTTCTGGTTTAAGTCGTGTAACATTTGGTTCCTTTGGTTCCAATTTTCCATATTTTGATCTTGACCCTCTTTCTCATCCCTTATCTCTGCAAGAAAGCTGTATTCTTTCCACTAATCTTGTTACAATAGGTGTCAGGCAACTGTTTAGCCCTACTCTTCATGCAGAGACCTACCACTAAAAGAATCCATGATAGGGACTTGACATATTGCCAGGGAGTTCATTCCGGTGCACATCAAGTCTACCATCTTCTCTGAAGCATCTTTTCAAAGCTCATATCCCCACACATGAATCACAAACAGAAGAGACATAAGAAGAGCTTTTAGCAAATTAGCTCATTAGTTCCAACCCTCCTCTTTCTAAGCATTCAAGTTATCTGCCCAGATGGCTGTTCACTGAGTCACATTCCTCCCTCACCATTGTGTTTATCAACTATTTAGGTTACAATGGAAAATCCTTTAAGCATGACCTTGTCTCCTGAGGCCCTAATTCAGCAACACATTTAAGTATGCATCAGCACGCAGCCTTGTTCAGTGAAATGCCATCAATTACTTTGATAACCACCACACGTCTCGTACAAGCAGCTTGCTGAAATGGGACCATAGTACCTCTGCGCACACAAGTAATATTTTCAAGCCAAGTGAAGACAGAACCATATAAAAGAATATATGGTCATCAAATATACAATCTGCTATTGTAGGAAAGTATACAGTTAAGAAGTCACAGATTTATGAATGAGTGCCTGTAATTAAATTTAATTCCCTTACTATAGACTTGGGCAGAAATGATTCAGAATCATTTCCAGTTATTGCCTAAGGTGATGGAAAACCAGAAAACTTCTAAGAAAGAAGTAAATCCAAACACAACCTAATCTAACTATTCCAGATCAACTATTTACAGGTTTCAATTTTTGGTTCAAATGACAAAGGAGAGAAGGGTAAAGCAAAAGAATTCAAAATTATGGACTTCAGTTTTATTTTATCTGTCTAAAATCATCTTGCAACTGTCTCAGAAACACAGAATTCAAAACAGAGCATTTCTGGTGAAAATACAAGGCACAAAATAAACTTGCATTACTGAACATAGAATCTTCTTAATTTCTTGTTATCAGTATATTGAGACAGAGAGCACAAGCCTGACAAAACACTGAAGTTCAGAACACTAGTAAATAATCTACAAAATTTAAAATAAAAAAGAAAATCAAAACAAAACAAAAAACCCCACCAAAACAATAGCATAATTTCTGGCATATTAGAATACCTAGAGAGGCAATGATGAAGATGAGCGGTGAACTCTTTTATGATTTCAGAGTCCAGATTTCTGTTTCACAAGGACAATATTAGTATCAGTGTGTTAAAACACCACAACAAAGATTGATGATTACATTTTAGTTCTTTTAACTAGAAGAAGAAAAAGTTAGCTCTGTATTTTAACTTTAAATGCAATTTTCCTTTACAAAGGAGAAGTGTATTGACAGCACAACATCAGGTATAGAAAAGTAATGAGAACAAAGTGAAAATGTAGGTACCTTCATGGTTGAGCAGCTTTTATCCTTCTAATAAAATACCCACTATGCAGGGTCTACCTGCAGAATAGAATAAACAAAGTAAAGCCTGGTGAGGCAGTGGGTAAAAATTCAAGAAAAGCTCTTAGTACGATACAGTGACAAGTGACTGTGTAATGTCCTAAATAATGAAAGAAAGAGAAAGAACTAAGATTAGAAGGACAAGTATAGAAATGGAAAACCTGATTCTGGTGTCATTGCTTCTTATCTGCATGAGATTGTAGAAACTTCCTCACTGTTTAACTTGAAAAAAGAAAACAACCAAAAAATGTAAACCTAAACAATGATTAAGCACCCATTGGCACTTTTGTACAGGTGTCACCAAACCTTGTTTTAAGTATGAAGTAAGGCTACATATCACTTCTCTATGCCTCAGCTGCCCTTGCCTTCTAGGACTAGAAAAGATGCTGAAAGCTGAAAAAGATGTACAGAGGAGCCACAAAAGCAATGGCTACAGTGGTGAGCAGTTCAGCACAACTGTAGAGGGTCAGTAAATATAGGTAGTTCTTGCTGACGCCTCTGTCTCTGTGATAACCTTCCTGGGTTTTACTTATGGCTAAATTTAAGATTTCTTAAAGTATATCTAACTCTCATGTGATTTAAAGGTGTCTGAAGGATTAGTTTGAACCTGATGTTTGCGTAAGGGGGTAGAACATATTTCATATGCAATTGGTGCAGATTGTCCTCTTAAATTTCTTCATGAGTTATCTTGTGCACTCCACCACTACTCTCAGAACCTACATAGCCAACTGCATCAGTCAAGGGCTACCTTCAAAATGCCTTCATTACTCCATGTCATCCTAACCTACTGTCTTGGGTTGAGCTGGCAAACTGCCAAATGCCCAAGACAGAGTTAGAGCTCTCTTCTTGCCGAGGAAAGGGGGGGGTGGAAACTCTTCAAACCACGTTTATGCTTAAACTAACTATATACATTTATACAGAAAAGAGAAAACTAAGAGAGACTACAATATAACATACATGCAAGTTAGAAATAACAAGAAATAACTCTTTACACCCTAGTAAACACACAAATTTCACTATTCAACTACAAATTATTCTAGAGAAATTAATTCCCTAGAGACAGACTTAAGCAGAGACAAAAACTAAAACCGAGCATTTTACTATCCTAAGACAACATGGTGGTGAGCTGGTGCTGGGCCTGGTCCTCCCCATCCCTTCTGGGACAGCACATCATGTCCTTCTAGGACCACAGCTGTGAAGCAACTGATCAAGCCACTCCGACACCGGCTCTTACCCCCTTCTGAGATGATGTCATAATATGGTATGGAATACAATATTATTGGCTAAAAGAAATCAGCTGTTAGCTCAGCCCAGCTCAAATCAGCTGACAGTCCCAGGCCTAGACTGTTATGTAAAGCCTAAATTTAGGCCTACCTAGCTAAACCCATAACACCTGCACAAAGCCAAAGTACTTCAAGTACAGAGCAACTTGCCTAATGTAAAGATTTCTTAATTTACATTTCTTGCCTAATGTAAAGATTTAAGCTTCTTAAAATGAAAACTGAAAGAAGACTCAACATATTGCAGAAAGCATATTTTGCTTCTATAAAGCTAAATACTGAAATATTCTTGAAGTTATTGAGCAAAAGCCTTGATTATAGACAGAAATTCCTAGTTTAATTCTGATGAATACATATTTAAAATTAAATGCAGAGTTTTTAATGATCATCACTATTGAAACAAATTATTTGACCCCATTGTATTTAGCTCAAATAGAATTAGACATCTGTAACAGAGATCACATAGGGGTAGACCTGAAAACTTTGTCACATTTAGAGGTAAATGAGATGAGTACTCTGCAGCCTCTGCTTTTAACTGTGGATTTGACTGGACTCCCTTTCACTGGCCAGAGGTAAATAAGTTTAATTTTCACATGATCCAAACTAAGTGTATTCTGAAGGATGCAACCATGAAAATCCTTCTTCCGTTGGGCCCTGTAGAGTCCCAAAGGCTTGAAGTAGTCTGTTAAAGTCAGGAAGTTAGACCAGAAGATCTTTACTCACTTTAACAACTTTAACACTGCCTCTATTTACAAACAACCCGCATGAAAGATGGTGCAAGCGACTGCAGTGATAGGGAAATCCGGAAGGATAACAATTTTTCTGGAAGACAGAAAACACAGATCAATGACTCCTGCTCTAGACAGAGGCAATAGCACAATTAACTGCTCTTCTGTTAGCAGCACCTAAATAATCTTGAGAGTCTTACCCTGTTCCTACATTTTATTTGCTTTATTTCAAAGAGAAGTTAAATAAGCTTTAAACCCAACATAAGACTTAATTACTGCAAATGTGTTGTGCTTTTGCTTGGTTGTTTGGGGTTTTTTGTTTGGGTTGGGGGTTTTGTGGTTTTCTTTGTTTTTGTTTGCTTTTTGTTTCTCTGTTTTTTTTTTGTTTTTTGGGGGGAGGATGGTTTTGTTCGGTTGGGTTTTTGGTTTTGGGGGGAGCCGGGGTTGCCTTAAAAAAAAGGAGTGAAGAACAAAAAGGAACAGGTTCAGGGGAGTTGAAGCTTTCACAGTTACTCACATATCTTTAATGCAGGGTGTAACAAAGCTTTCAGTACCAACTCTCCAAGTACACTCCCTGCTGTGGCATTCTCACTGCCTCAAAATAACTCAGTGTGCAGTGCAGAGATACTAGTCTTTAATTAGAGACCAGAACAGTTTCAACATATGGGTCCAGATTCTATTCAAAGCAACTGCACTACAAGTGCACAATCCACCTTTTGTTGAGTTCAGCAGAAACATAACCTCCTGCCTTCAGTCTGGATATAATACAACCTCCCTGAAACCAGTGTAACTCACAATGGGGTGAATAATCAAGGCTTGAACTATTAACTAAAGTAACTGTTTAGTGCAGTTTGTAAAAAGCCTTTCCTTCACTTCTTTATAACCAGGCTGCCAAAGTCTGGAGCCAGGCCCAGTGGTTCCCATTCTGTTCCTACAGGGTTTTCTGAACAACAGTGTAAGAATTAAAAAAAAAAATCTGAAACAATATTGAGGCTTTTGTGTGTGTGCAATCACTATAAACAAAGCTCATTTACTATATAAAAGAAAAGAAATGGCATAACATTAGAATGAAGTAGTGTAGTGTAACTTGAAATATTGTTAGACTGTCTGTAGTGAGACCAGGGGTGGACCTGCTGAGAAGAAAGAGCTCGCCCTGCTGCAATATGCATGTAAGGTCCAGGCAGTGGGTTTGAACATATGTCTCCCAGCTACCTCCTCCCACCCCATCGCCTCTGCCCAGACTCCCACCTCAAATTGAAGTCTTTAAGGAAAAGAAAATCAAACTCTTTTTTCTTTGGTTTTCTCTATGAAAGCCAAGTTGCCGTGTGGTTGTTTTATTTTAAGTTCAGAGGTCACATTAATTTCAATTGCCCCAACCACCCTGACCAGGGCACGGTGAACTGACACACAGTCGGATGCTCCAAAAAGCCGGGAAGGCAAATGGCACACAGTGACCTTCTACCCAGCAGTTATGATTAAGACACTTGGAAATGTAGCACATACCAAGGTTCTATTTGAAAGAGACAGCAAATTCACTACAAAAGATTTGTTTATTTTCATTTTGACAACTAAAGGTAAAGCAGCTTACAGGTTGGAATATTTCTAATAGTCTTCACAGAGCAACTGTGAAGACATTAAAAGCTTTTTTACACTGGGATATGAAGGTCTTTTTTTTTTGCTAGCACTGTCTGGAAAAGAGCTGGTTTCCTGAGAATGATAAGTATCCATCCAGATGAACAAGGTATTTTAGGTTGTCATTATTACATGGCAGGAAATAAAGCGTGCTGAAGACTGCATGAAGAGAAAAAGCTTTTGTCCTCAACAGCAAATGCAGTATCTGAATCTATGAGGAATGCTACAACTAGTGGTCTAAATATTGCATAGAAAATAGTATTTAATAGGCTATTTCATTATTCATGTTTCTACTAATAAATATTGGCTTTGCCTTCTGGACATCCTATCAAAATTTGGTAAACTGTATACTGGGACAGTGCATGACCTGTTTCATGAAAAGCCTTCTTAAACAGATCAGTGTATATAAAAGGTTTCCATGACAAAAATGCAACCTTCACAAAGTGTCCTAAATGTAGTCTATCCAATGGAGAGAGAAACAAAGAATGCCCAAACAATCACCTACAAGGCAGAAATTCAATTCAATTCAACCCTGATAAAAATTTATGCTACAAATGAGTTTATGATGCTCATTATGCTTTCACAAGACAAAATCCTTCACCTGGAGAACAGTCTTTTCCCCCTACTGAAAAGCTAGAAAACACCTACTACATGAGTGAATTAAGTGAGAAGAGCACCCTACTGTAAAAGCAAGACAAAGACACAAACAGCAATTGCAACTTTGTGAGGGGAATTTTGTTAATAACTTAAGAGAAAACGACTTCAACATTAGCTTGAAATGATTCATTGTATCTATACCAATCATTTTCTATGATAAGAGCTTCCATGCAATTAAAATAACTCCATGTTTCTGGAAAACCCTGTAAGGTAAAAAAAGCAGAAAATTTTCCTCGCTTGTGATGATTACACAGTGAATACACTTAAAGCATCTGAAATGAGAGCCTGCATTTTTCAGCTGTGTTTGTATCTGTTCAGATATTCATCTGTTCCCTTGTGGTGAAAACACAAAATGTACAGTAATATGTAATGTCATCCTCTAGCCACAACAGTCATGGCTCATGCCCAAGTAAAGCGTTTCCTTTTGTAAAAGAGACAGCATTCATTTTCTGTACCCCACTTTGTTATTAGAATTGAACAGTCATAAGGTTTAAGAATCAATTTATCAAGCCTACTTATACACAATGTGCTGCAGGCAGCACACTGCAACTGTCCACAGTGTGATCCATCAGTACTGCATTGCGCAGCCCAGGACATTTCCATCACTTCTGTACAGGGGGTACTGATACTCCATTTGTCACTTGAAGCACTTGTGACTCCAGTAGTTTGACTAGGAAGAAGACTTGAGATCAAATTTGACTTGAGAAGATCAGAAGGAGAGGGAGAGTGAAAAGTTTACCCTTGTACTGAAAAGTGACTTCCTATGGAGTATCCTGAAGGGAGTTACTGTTTATTTAAAAAAAAAAGTATTCCTTCACCCAAAATGAGGTAAATTTGGGTAAATTTGAGAAACTAAAAGCAATTCTGACATCAGATACTCTTAATGTGTTTGCTCAGAAAGCAAAAAGTCCTCCTAATAATTTTTACTGGGCATATGGAAACATTACACATAGCTCAGAAAGTAACATGAGCATAGAAGTTTCCATGGTGCTGGGAGAGCCATTGCAGCACACAGCATGCACTGCAGAATGCCTTAGAATCATAGAATGGTTAAGATTGCAAGGGACCTCAAAGATCATCTTGTTCCAACCCCTCTGTCATGGGCAGGGACACATTCCACTAGAACAGGTTGCTCAAACCCCATCCAACCTGGCCTTGAACACTTCCAGGGATGGGGCATCCACAACTTCTCTGGGCAACCTGTTCCACCCCCAGTAAAGAATTTTTTTCTTACACCTTCATTAATCAAGACACCAATGGACAAGAAACTACCTGTAAGATGAGTGAGCACTTCAAGTAGCTTTTTGGGTGCCATGTGGTCAACACCACTTTACTCACTTGGTCTCATAAGTACTTTGCAGTACAGACAGGTGGCAATTATGCCTTGTACCACTATTACCTGTTACAGTCTACTGGACAATTAAGTGCCACTGGGGTACATGGCAACAAGGGAATAAAACATAGCACAGAACAGAAGCTCCCAGGTTTTTGCTATTATCACAAGTTTAGGAATTTGCTCTTGAAGATCATGTTTCCAGCTGCTGGAAGTTTTCTGTGTTGAAGTTAAATTTTTAATGAACATAACCATTGAAGCAATTTAACTGTAAGAGCTGTATTTCATAATGTGAAATATTCTTTTCACAGAGCAGAATGCTACTAGATCTTTAACCTAATGTGAGAATTTTTTTCTGTTATAGTGAAATAATGGAAATCTTAAGAGTATACAACCTGCTTTCAAAGAACCCTCAAGTCTTATAAGTTTTTCTCAACTGAAACATTTATGGTTCACCCATCATTGTTTTGTTCCTGCTGTGTTTATCATTCCTAGAACTGAACTGCCATGTATGCCTGTGTACATCTCTATATATATGCATACACTCACCTGCCTCCTCAGATTTTATTAATGCAGCTGTGTACAAGCACATAAAGAACTATGTCATGCACAGCATTCAGGAGCATTGTCAAATATATTGGCTAATGGATAGCGTACCATATGGTATGTTAATTGTCTCACATTGAAGCTGAGATGAGCAAGTGATGAGGAAACAGATTCAAGCTGACAGTAATGTATCAGTTCTGGTATCTCAAAGAATATGGCTTCTTAGCTGGGAATCATGGATAACCTGGAAATGGAAAACATGCTGAAGCTGTCCTTATTTGGCGGCAGGGCGTACATGCAGCACTTCAGTGTCATCACACATATATCTTATCTCTTCTTCAGCTTCTGATTGACTAAGATATTTCTGGTCACTTTCTAAAATTGCAAAAGTAGATGTGCACAGATTACAAATAGCAGTAATAGCTAGGAAAATATCTGGGAGATGGAATTTAGTTTGTCTCAATAATCAAAAGATTAATTCGTGTTATTCTTCAAAAGGGGTATTTTCCTCTTTACCCACACAGCTATTCTTCTCATCAAGCCCAGAGAGGAGCAGATCAGTACTAATGACACTATAACCTCTACAATCTCCCCAATTATCTTTCAGTTTTCACTGGATTCTCATATAGAGAATAGCACTATATAGCTAAATCCTCTGTGACAGTCACAGAGAGGCTTTTCAGCCTCCAAAGGAAAAGGTAAATCTAACAGCATCCATTTCAAAAGCTCCATACTTCCAATTCAGACAGTCTCAGAGTGGGTGTGAGTCAAAAATAAAAACAGTTTGGAAGCAATTGTTCAGCACGTTGGGAGACTTTGCCTGTCTATGACACTTACTGTAACTAAGGAGTTTAGCAGCTCTTACTCCCAGGACTAAAACACTATGACCAATTATTAAAACAAGTGTTTTGCATTGACATTTCAAATAATGGATTTTTTTTTGTAATTGCTTTGCCTAGTCAATGAAATGCTGTCATCACTTTTGGCTGCTGGTGCATAAATTTACAAACATCATGCAAATGCACTATTTGTAATAAAACTGACTAATGAACTTTAAAGGCCAATTATTTGCACATGTCTGCTGGCTCAGAGTAATCATGCATCATTCAAACTTACACTTACATACTTGGTAGTGCAATTTTAATCACTTGTTAATCTATGCTTCATGATAAACATCACGAGCAAAGCTAGATGGAAAATGGGTTTCTCAAACTGTGAAGGTCTGATACTTCCAAGATTGGGGTAGAAACAGAATATGGAAGCTCTTTAAAACAAAACTAAACAAAACAAAAAACAAAACAACAAAAAATCAAAACAACATGCCACAATGCAAATTACAGGTAGCTCTCAAAATTCAAGTGCAAAGGGGTAGCCATAATATGGTCTCCTGCAGGACTCCAATGAATATCTGTGCCCATTCCCCCAGGCAGGGTGGAACACTCCTTGAAGCGGCTTTGTGCAAGATCTATGCATCCGTGTAAGGATGCAGACTGTTTAGTTGATTTTGCAAATGGACTGACAAATGACTGTTGTGAGACGATTTCTGACAAACTCACTGGGCCCTTGGTTTCCGCAAACAAGTTTTCCAAGCATCTGAATCTGGCATATTTTTATTTAAATATTTGTTTTCCTGATGCTGCTCCTACAAAGAGGTTTCAGACAGGTAGAATGACACCCTGTTGATCCGCTTCCACATCTGGCTCTTCTTTTTATGCATTAACTTTTCTTGCTTGTCTTTGTCTTTCCTCAACCAAATCAGCACTATCATAGTTGTTGTGATAACAAAGGGTTATGATAAGTAAACATATAAAGCAATTATCTTCAGGAGCTAAAGGCTTTCTGTGGACCGAATGAAGATAGTTCAGATTCAAAGCAAGTTCCTTGTTCTCCCTGGCCTCAGACTGGGGGAAATCTGCTGGCCAGACTGCAATGATTTACCACCAGCATAAGAGCAGAGGGGCCCTTGGGGGCTGCTTCTGACTCTGTCACTGACCTTGGAATAGTCCCTTGACTTCTCTACACTTCATCTTACCAATTGCAAGACTAAACTCTCTTGAGTACAGATTTAGAAGATTAATTAGGCTTTGTAAAAAAGTTTAAATCCCTCAATATGAGGCTGTTCTATTATTTGCTTTCTTTTCTAATGTCCCATACACTGAAAATGACAAGAAAAAGATGCAAACAAGCACCTAGAAGAAAGCTGCTGTGCTGCTCACTTTACTCAGCATTCACCATCTCTCTGACAAAAATGAGAATGCAGATCTGCTCCTGCTGAGGATGCTGTTTCTGCAGTGAGTGAGGTGGCAGTGAGAGCTTGTCACCTAGTTGATGCTGCATGTAGTGGTACCGAGGCCCCCAGGAAATTCTTCAGGAGAACAGTTTGTTAATGTCACCACTAAAAACTCTCATTAGAAAAATCATTGCTAAGAGTAAATGCCTTCTGTCTTTATACCCCACTTTCTGTCTCCTCAGAGCCTGATATTTCTACTGGGAGCCAGAGAAGTGCAAGAATCTGTCATATTGTCATAATAGAAAGAATTAAAAGAACCTGTGAGCTCTTGGAAGCATTGAGAATTTCTCTTTTTCATAATCTTTTCTTTTCTTTTCTTTTCTTTTCTTTTCTTTTCTTTTCTTTTCTTTTCTTTTCTTTTCTTTTCTTTTCTTTTTTTCCTTTACCTAGTAAAGAAAATGATAAAATTTCACCTCAGGAAAGAGAGGAAGTTAGGAATGGGAGGGTGGAAAGATATGATGAGAAATGTCAAAGGTTCATTAGGAATCAATGCTGGGAAAATAAGCATTCAGGTGGAAAAGCAATTGAGGGTTTTCAGAGAGCCTCAGGCAAGTGGAAAAACCCTGCCTCAGTAATACACATAAGATCAAGGAACACTTCATTAAATCAGTTTTTATGTGATTCTTTGGGAATCAAACTGTGCCAGTCCTAGTACAGGCAATTTTTTTGGTGCAACAAGGGGAGTTTTAGGGTTGTCAGGGTGGGGGGCTGTTGCACATATATAAATCTGTTCAGGGCAGCAAGGCCAGGCTGGGTCCTCTAAACCCAGTGCCTCTTTTCAAGATCTTCCCTCTTCTAGTCCACCAAGCAATTTCTCTTTGTTCTCAAAACTCATTCCTCTCCAATTTTATTCAATATCAATGCAAAGCCACCTAAGGAGTCTGAGTGACACTTCAAATTAGAATACTAGCAGTGTCTTGACAACCGACAGCCCTGTATTTCCTTGCATATAATCACAGCAGAACTGCCTTACAGTATGCTGCTCATAGCTTCACCATCCTGAGAAAATGCTGATGGAGTAGGCCTCAGGCAAGTGAGAGGTTCGAGCAAGTAAGGACTAGAATCTTTTGAGAACTTTATTCAGCTGTGACCTTATTTTCTATTGATCCCTCCAAGTCAGAGTTTCCTGTTCTTTCTAGGCATAAATTCAGTTCTTTCTCAGCATAAATTCAGCTTTTGAAGGGTAACAGTTTCTGCTACTCCAGATTTCTAGCTTCTCTAAATCTCTTTGGAAAGGTTAAACATCACTGCTTGAATTCTTTCAAGGTCTTCATCCAATCAATACATAGTAGTTGAATCTACATCCAAAATAAAATACAATGCATAAACCAACAGCTACCTTTCCCAAGGACCAGGTGATTTTCTTCCTCGCCAGATCTTCCTATTTCTAGTAGCTACTTCCTACTTTTTCTAGGCACAGTTTTATTAAATTAGAGAAATATCATCTCACATCTATCAGCTCACTTCATTTGGATCTTTTCCCCATGAGCTTTCTCCAGATGAACAGCAGATTCTTACAATCATCTAACCCTGTGATTGTGTGTAAATCACACCTGCATTTAAAGAGACTTCAGAGAAGGCTTGTTGATGCTGGAAAAAAAGCAGCATATGTCTCCATTATAGGTCCTACATATAAGGTCCTGCAAGGCCCTATAGGAGATGATGTCTTGCTCGGACCTGCTGGAAGCAGCCCCTGTGTTAGCGATGCTGTGGTGTGTCCCCTTGTTGGGCTTGCCAGGTTTGTTCTCAAACAAAAGAAAGCAGCCAAAAGAACATCCAGTTTCTACAGACACATTTTAGGTCCACAAACAAACCCGGAAAAAAGAGAAAATGAGCAAAAGAAATTAAAAGACTCAAACATACTCCTCTCTGGCTTCCTGGAAAAAACTCCTCACTGGCTACCTGGAAAAAAGCTCCTTCTTTCCAGTCTTTGCTCTATCCATCAATATCTCGTAGTTTCCAAAGTTGCAATAAATTTCCCAGTCCCTTCATTGTCTGTAGAAATGGGTTTTCTCTGTCACCTATGCAGTGAACACATTGCTCCCTGCTGTCCTCAGACATTTCCCCTTGTGCTGCAGGCAGGTACAAGGATAGAGACATTCCCTATCGATGCAGGCTCCTCACTGCTGACTAGGTTCAGATGCATTTGATTACCCAGTCCCTATTGCAGAGGCTTCACCTTGCCCAGAACAAGCATCCAGGCCACAGCAAGATGCCAGATGTCCTGCCTGCTGCCCAGCCACATCCCCATAGCTGAACAAACACATACTTATGAATGCAAGCAGGCAAATATAAGCAATGCCATCCATCTGCAAACCACAATTACAATTTAATTTACTAAGGAAATAAGCTGAGGAAAAAGCAGTTCCTAAGACTGCTCCTAGGAAGTGAGCAGTCTTCATGCAGTGGTGGAGGCTGGTGGCTGCATGGCTTTGCTCTACTCCACAGCAGCTCCTCTGGGAGCATGACAGCACAATGACGCTCCCAGATCCAGAGCTCCTTTACAAAACAACACTATTGTTTCTCCTCTTTTTACTGCCTTATCCAAAGGCATGACTTAGAGGATCCCCTCTTGGGAAGGCAGAAGCAGTACCAATAGGAAGTGAAAAATATTAACAATACTCTCAGCTGTGACAGGGAGTTAAGTGTCTCCCTTTCTTTATCTCTAGGGAATCCAGATTCTGGATCTGAGTTAATCTAAGCAAACCAAACCTCCAGAAGAACTAACCAGAGAACAAGCAAGTAATCTTCTGTATAACCAGTGTATAAGATGCTCTAATAAAAAGCACCTTATTACTGTTATTATTGAGCTCAGCTTTATACAAACAGATTTATTTATTTATTTATTTATTCATTCATCCATTCATTCATTCATTTTTATATATTCTATCACTTCTAATGTTTGCACTGGTTATATACTGTTTATGATCTAAACTCTATCTGTTACGTTTTTGGAGACTGATTCTCATTCTTTACACAATGTCCAACTTTCCACCAGGGATCCATTATGGTTTGGATTCTCCCAACACACAACTATACCACAGCCTCCCAGTGGCAGTAACAAGCCAAGGCAGCACACAGACTATAAACAACAGGAGCACTAACATCTTCTCCCTTACTATTTGAAAATACATCCTTTTCCTCAGTGCTATCAACAGAACTCAACATAAATTTAAGAAGTGCCAACAGCATGTCAGCAGATGCTGCTTTCAGGAGAAATGAGAATGATGTTTCTCATGTCACATATTCTTTTATTTCAGGAAACAGTTTTGAAATTTTTGGCATTCAGAAACAATATAAAGACACGAAAGAACATAATAAGGGGCTTATGTTTGCTTCTTACTGAAGTAACAATTTTTCTATTGCCGTGTGAGGGAAGTTAGTTTGCGGTTCTGCTTAGTGGTTTTCTTTTAAAAGGTTCACTTATTTAAGTTTCTGAATAAAAGTATTTCAAAAACACAAGCCATGCCTTTGTTATTGTTTTCAGGAAGGTACCATAGTGCACATCAGCTTCCTTAAGGTGCGAGCAGCTCACTGTTTTGTGACTGTTAACACCTTGGTCTTACACTTGAACATTAATTCATGGCAGCAGCTAAAAATATGTGTAAAATTTTCTTTTACCTTTCCTTCTAAAAAAATAACACACAGAGCCACAGTAATGTACATTCCAATAGAAATCTTTATAGACCAGTCATTTTCCTCCTAAATAGTGGCTTTCCAGTTCTTTCTTGCACGTATTTGTTTAATCAAAAGAGTTTATATCAATTTGCAATGAAAAACCAAGCACTTCAGTACTATACAAACTACAGATGGATTCAAGAAGTACTTCTGCCAGCTTTGCATAGAACTTGGAGCATATCAAGAAGGAACTCACTGGATTGAGCCACAGTGCTGTGCCCAGATATAGTGCTTTACACTTTAATGACTTTCGGGAGAAGAGAAGAATTAGGAAACAGCCCTTGCAGTTTTTCTAAAATATAAAACCTGAAAAATTGCTTCTGTTTATTTATTAAGACTGGTAGAAGAATGCTTTTCACATGTAGCCTCCATAGGATGCACTGGCAGCATATCAATGATACATACATACAGCTGAACTGAGCAGAAAAACAACTCCTTACCTGTCCCAAACCTGTAATTTTAATTTATTTTATTTTTTAGTGTTCTGGTTTAGACTGGAACAAAAAACAGTTCTGCACATTTCTTCCTCTAAGGAGTAGTTCCCACACTGGCAAATATTTCAATGAGAAAAGTATTTTCTGAGACACAGGAGCCCAGCTTCAAATTTCCCTTTGGATTTGGTGATCTTGTTCTTCTGTGTCTCAGAAAATGTCTTTACACTGGTTAACCATACTCAGGAGTCACACTTGCTAAAATTTCATCCAGAAATACTATCCCAAACCTGGCACGTGACTCCTGATGACTTGCATCACTATTGCTATGTTCTTGAGGAGAGTTTCAATGTCAGCGAATTATTTTTTAAGAAAATTATTTAAAAAATGTTGCTGGCAAATGTAGAGGTCTGGTCATACACACTGAGCCATGAATGAATAACCTCATTCAAAATCCTACAAGCTCAGGAAAACCTCTTGTTCCACATAGGGACATGCCAGTGCAACACAGTCCCTCTCCCAGGTGGCAAGCTTATTTTAGGTCTTCTCAGTTGACCAGGCTGCTCCTGGACTCTGCAGTTTCCTTACCTAAACACCTGCTTCTCGCCCCCCATTTCAACATCTCTTGTCAGGAGAGCGTTCTTGCTTTAACTCCTTAACTGGGTCAGTTTTGAGATTTTGACAAGCCCTCCAGCTTTTCTAAAGCTTGCAGCTCCAAGTTACGTTTTTTAGATAGACTACTGGTACTTATTGTAATAGAGATGAGCTCCAAATCTTGAGTGGGATTTTTTGAACGTTTTGGATTTATTCTTATATATATATATATAATTTTTAAAGAAGACATCAGAAAATGGAGGTTCGAGAAAATTTTATTCAACATTGCTTTAAAATAAAGCAAGTCTGTGCAGCAGTCAGGAAATTCCACCTCACAGATCACGTTTCCCTTCCTCAGAATTGCTCTGCAGAGCCGCTGAGTTCCAGCTATGTCTGCCCATGTTTCAGGTA
Source organism: Sakesphorus luctuosus (assembly GCA_013396695.1). NCBI lineage: Eukaryota > Metazoa > Chordata > Aves > Passeriformes > Thamnophilidae > Sakesphorus > Sakesphorus luctuosus. The sequence goes on from VWZD01004032.1 coordinate 731,036, forward strand.
AGCAAGGAGAGTGAAAGCAGATAGGCATGCTGAGAGAACCAAATGGAGCTGGTGGCCTCAAAAATCCTGCACTGGCGGTACCTGTGCAGTCCAGAGCTGCTCCACCAGCAGATCAGGATGAAGCTCACTGCCCTCCAGTGTGGTATCTGGCCACTGACCCCATCACATCAAACACGTGCTCACTCTTCTGCAACAGTTTCTGGCTAAAAGCAATTGCACAAAGTGTCAGATGGACTTCTCACAGTGTTAAGGAAAAAAGGAAGAAAGAGGTCAGCCTATTGATTTTCACATGATCCTGACCATTTAAGAGAAGAAGTGGTGGGAGGTTTATTTCTCTCCCTTCTCTTTAAAGTTCAGTCTTTAAATTACTGTTCTAGTAAGTTTGTTTTGTTTCTCTCCTCAAGGTGAGACACCGCAGTAAATTTCCACTCTAAAAGGCTTATAGTACATGAAGTACAGTGGTGTACTGTGCAGATCTCTGCAGAACATAGCCAATTCACAGCAATAAACTCTTTTGCCTTGTCAAATTCTACATCTTTGTAGGAGAAATATTATCAGGACATAGTAAAGACATAGGATTAAAAAAAAAAGGAGAATGAGTGCTGAATGCTAGTAAAATATTTGCAATGTATATTGAAGAAAAGTCAGATAATTTAAGTATTCATTTTCTGTATGAGAGCAAGTATCACAGCCTTTAAGATCAATACTGATTGAAATGAGACAGTAGTCATGGTGCGCTGCAATGGCACTTTCCTTATGTCCCCACTCCAATAACAAAACTGAGCTGGCTTACTTTTACCTTTTGTATTTTGTCATGATCTAGTTGGAGCAGTGTGGGCTTCCCTGTTAACTGAAGTTGCACTCTTCTCTGGCAGGCTTTGCAGGAGTGACTGCCATACGCAGGAAAGTTCCACAGATTGCAGCAGGTCTCATGTCCTTAGTATATTTCACTCAAATTTGTAAAACAGATACCAAGCAAGCACAGGTATGCCAGTAGCAGATGATGACTCCTACCAGCATAGTTTCATCACAAAGTCATGAGGGGTGCAAAGCTAAAAGAGAAGGGAGAAAATCAGCAGATTTAAATAGACCCATTAGAAAGATGAAAAGTGTTTTGTGGTACACAGACTGATTGTGCAGCTTCAGAGAAAGGAAGACAAGAAGAAAGAGCAAGAAAAGAAGAAAAGAAAAAGAACAAGGGAAGGGGAAGGTGAAGGGGAAGGAAGAAGGGGNACATACACATTTCAAATAATTTTTAGCTTTCTATTCTTATTCAAGCTCAGATGCTGCACAAACAATGAAATCTTAGGCAACTACTCAGAAGTCTAACAAAAATATAGTAACAATTCAAACAAACAATGGCTAATAAAAATGAAGTCAGATTCAACTGCCCAAATTCAGTTTGATCATGCCAGTGTAATATTTTTCATCTAAGCTAACACAGCTAAATAATATTTATCTCAGTACTTTTGAAAGTCCTTTGGGATACATTCTTAAAATGGAAAATTAATGAAAATAAAAGAATAAATAAAAATAATAACCAAATTTTTATGTTGGGGGTCAGGTAGATGTTTAATTTATTAGAAAACAAAAACACAAATGCCCTGAACCTTCTGTGTTACAGCCTGGACATACACCCGCACAAGGACCAATTAGAGTTACTGCATCAACATACAAACATAAGAATCAGCTCAAGAGATCAGAGGCTGGAGATACAAAGTCCTGAAGCACTGTATATAGGATATTACCATTTGTTGTCTGAAACCTGAGTGACACACTTTAGCCTTCATGGACAACAATAAAACTGTTTTTCCTCCAGTTCACCATTTTCTGAAAAATACCCCGGTTTGTTTTGCACAATCGTATTGACAAACTAACAGCCAGACTTGTTTGCAGAGGACTGGGACCTCTCCTATATGGAGTAGTTTCTCCCACTAATAGTTTCTCCGAGGAAAGAGATCTCATACACAATGTACAGATGAGATTGTGTTTCCCCATCTCTCTAGCACTTGTAATCAAGCTTCCAGTCCTTCCTGTTCTGAAGAGAGTAATTTGATGCAGCTGTGCTGTTGGAATGCAGTGTTGTAAATCTGAGCTTGCCTGGCTACTTTGGCCCTTAGCTATAACTAAACTGCACTTTGCTTCTCCAGACCAATGCTGGCTTTTATGTGAGCACTTCTGGTGAAGGCTCAATTACTATGTTTTTCAGAGATTACTAAGCCATTTAGAAGAAAAACCTCCATAAATGTGCTGTTGCTGTCCCCTCATCCTCACCCAGCAGGAGCCTGCTTCTCTGAAACCAAGATTATTAGGAAAAGTTTGGTGTGGATGCCAAAACCAAAATAATGTTGTCAAATATTTACTATGCAAGAGCTATATAGGAGACTGCATATGGTATATAACATTAGCCTTCATTCTTATTCCAAGTTTATTGAAGGGAGACATATTATAGGTGTGTATGGGAACAGAACTGTATTTACATGTCAGTCTGGACCTGTTAGGCATCTAATGGTATGTCAGTGACCAAAGGCAGAGCTGACAAGAGGTGAGGGAACTAACACACTTCTTTAGAGTGGACCATTAGACAGAGGAGTTCCAGAAAACTCCTTCACTCCTCTGTCCCTGTGCCAATAGCCTATATCATAAAGAGCTGAAGCCTATGGCTAAGTGACAGAGAAATGGGGTAACTTTAAGTGGGACTGATAGGAGAAGACCAAGAACTGGTTTTCTAGCTCCTGAAACCTAACTCTTCTTCCTGCAACATGACTTCTAACTGCATTTGCATCCAAAGGAAAATCTCTCTTAGAAGGTGGGCATAGTTTTAAAAGTCATCCTGAGTACACTCATATTTTTTTAGGTGTCTAGGTGTGATTTCAATGCTAGGAGTTTCCTTGAAGTTTTTAGGCCAACAAGCAGATTGATAACATTAAAACACAGCTATACTTGATTTATGTATTTAAAGAGCTCTCTCTTGTAATGCTGGCTAAAGCATAAACTTTTCAAAAATGCTGTGCAATTCAATAAACTTTAAATTGTTTATCTGTTCCCAATGCTGAAATCCCTCACTTCCTTCAGTCCTGTCTGTGACACAACCTGGGGTTAGTATGGGTTAGGTCCTTCAGGAGCTTACAGAGCTCAGGAAGTGGACCCATGGCATTTGTCCATTGCATTTCAGCACCTGATCTTCTTTGCACCTGAGGCTGAGAAGCTAAGAAAGGCACTCCTTGCTCAGATTTCCAAGGAACAGGCTCCATCCAGAGTCTGGACTAAATGTTTTAAGAAGATAGTTCCCTGCCAGTGCACCGCAAACGAGTTCCCAACTGGCATGACATGGGCTACAGTCACTTTTCCTGCGAATGAGTGGGGCCAGCTTTGGAATGGCTGCATGATCTTTTGGCTGGAGCAGTAGAGGAAATTCACCTTCCTTTTTTTTTCCTTTGCTTTAATTTTCTGTGGTTTCAATTTATTTATTTTTATGTGAGAGATATTGTGCAATGTTGAGCAATACCTTCCTAGCTATGTCACTGTTCTTGCCAGTTGACATTATTAAGGCTGCTGTTAATTTCTTCCCTCTGTCTTGCATTCCTGTCTCTTTGTGAGGTGAGGTGGGGCTGGAGGCTTCCCCCAAGGAACAGAGGCTGGTGCCATGCAGAGCAGAGGGAGCTACCCTAGCACTGCACTGGAGTATTTCAGAGGGAACTATTCACATCAAGCAGCTGCTTCGTCAGCCAGCTACTCGCCTGTTGAACATATCCAGCAGAGCCAAAAATAAACTTGTGGATCAATGCATCTCCCACTGAGTTTGATGGGAATGTTTTCCATTGATTTCTAATGAGATTTGGATGACAAATATTTCTGCACACAAGGCCTGTCTCTGGCCTACGGGAAAGAAAACTAACATGTGGTTTCTCCTTTTCATGTAGTGCTATTCCCCCAGATCTTGCATCTGAGTATATGGTCTGAGTAGCAAAGGAGACTCAGTGGTCCACAGACTTCAACATTGACAATGTCAGCTCTCCAGCTCTGTGAGTGTAGCTATTCAGTATTGTAACTTTCAAAATAATTATACCTTTGAAATACTTTATTTGAAGTTGCAATGACTTTCTTTCATGAACTCTTTCTAATTATTGTACTTCAAGTGACAAATTAAATGTCATTTGAAGCAATTATACCGAATACTCAAAAAAATTATACATAGGTATTTCAAGTAATATAATTAAGTCAAAAGTTACATTTCACAGCTGATTCAGCTTTTCCATTAAAGCCTTGAAATTTCTCATGAGTTGAAAGCAACATTTGAACAAATCTGTAGCAAACCTGAAGACTAAAGGACTCACTTATTTTTATGCATTTATTAGACAAGTCAGAAAAAATATGAGTGATCCTACATAAATAAGAAGATATAATATGGTATTCTTTTGAAAAACTGGTCTTTTCTCTCCATTTAACTTCAAAAATTTTGTTTGTCAAATCTCTCTAAATGAACTTATTGTTCCTGAGCCTCCACTGTTTGTTCATGAAAAAAGCAAACAAACATATTCTAAAGGGATTTATATGTTCGTTTTAGTTTCACAGTGGATATAGCGTAGAGATTCAAGTGAGGCAACAGCATGCTAACTTGCTTCTTTGTAAATAGCTGCTAAAACACTGCTACCCTTTCTTGAACTGCTCGGTAAATGAGAATTTGGGGTCAGTAGTCCTCTTTTTCTTAGACAGAGAAACGGGTCAGGAAGAGTGACTTCTCTGCAGTGCAAAGCTCCCCACCTCTGGATACAGGAATTACACTTGCTTTGCTAATTGCTCTGAGAGTCTTCAGTGTGCTTCTCTATCTTGTATTTACACTTCTCAGACTTGTTTTCTTGCCTGTCACAGAAACTGCTTGCTCCACCTGGTTAAGCATTTACCCAACCTTGCTATATATTGTGGTGTTTTGGTTGACATCACCTGTAAGAGTTACATGGTCTTTATTGTATGCAAGAGGGCTGATCAGTCCAGTCTTTAGCAGATAACAGTCCCCAAGCCATTTTTGCACAGCTGTGTTCATTGTTGCTCATGGAGAGCAGCCAGTGGGATCTGAAGGGCTATGTCTACCTGAGAAGCGGTGCAGAGGTGCACTAGAAAAGCTGTGATACTGCACAGAGAGCATGAGTTGCTGTCAGGGAAATGCAAGGCAGCAGTTAGCTCCCCTGAAACACCTGGGGAACAACAGTGCAATCACAGGGTATGGCAAAGGTCCCTGAAAACAACACTAAAGGACTTGACTTGCACAAGTAATTTTATCCCAGTATTTTTTTTAATAGCATTGACAATCAACAGGATTAAACTAACAATAGTGACACAGAGTATAATCCTGTGACTTTTTGAACTTCTCTTGATTTCTAAGTTTTCTTAAAATATAATAATGCACCCGTGGTCCAGAAAGCCTATTTATCTATAAGAAAAAGTGCTGCATGTTAACAAAATTAAGGGGAGAGAACATGAGCCATAGATAGAATCTAGAGTTCTTGAAAGGTGCTGAAATTACAGCACAAGAGACAGGTGGAACTCATTAATTCACAGATCAAATTCCATATGTTTTGTCTTCTCTCCTTGCTGGTTAGTTTCCATAATCAAAATACAAATCATCTAAAAGGAATGTATATTTTGCTCCTCCTTTCATATGAAAATATTACTCCATGCTCTTTTAAAGGAGGAGTTCCAGTGTTTGACCTGTCTTTGGAGAGCCCAGTGTGGGATGCAGGTGCTGAGATACCATAATAATGATGGCCGTGGTGTAAATACCCCTCTAGGCAAATACGCACAAGAGGAAACCCAGAGACAAAATGAATGCTTCAGAAAAGTAGCAGCGCAAGAAGCTGTGAAAGACTGGGGACTAATTACCACATTAATAGCCAAAGTTTCACTTTGCCACAATGATGATGTGAACAGCTTAAAAAATAACTGTAAGCAAATTGCTAAGTGTACATGTCCAAAAAGATACATCTGGACATAAAATGAGAGATCTGTGCCATTTTAAATGATAATGAAGAAATATGCATGCATTTGGCTTTTCTGGAAAGCTGTCTGTGCTTGCAGTTGCTCTTGAACTGTATAAATGAGGGAGGTCAAAAGACCCCTTCTATAAACAATCTCAACAATGAATAATAATAAAACTTGGTGACTTCAGTACAAGCTGACTAATACCTGGCCAGATCATGGACTCATATTTAAAAAAAATGGGAATATGACACCTATGTTTATTTTATTAAAGTACTAAAAGTAACAAAATATCAAAAAAGGAAAATAGAACCACATTATAATTGGAAAAAAATATTAGGAAAATAACTCTGAAAACATAAGGTATTGATATGAAAATTAGCACACTGTCATTAATAGGCAACTAGTATAAAGATTTTATAATTAGTCTCTTGAGGCTAATGGAACGTTCAGCTATCTCTTGGATACATAGTTCTACTTGTGATTTGTCACTGTTACTGAAAAATAAAAATAAAAAAATAAAGGAAAAAGAATAAGAAAACAAAATTCCTAACCAGCAGCACCACAAAAATAGATTAAAATATATTTACTCAATAAAAATAAGGAAGCAATAAGAGAAATATATTTAAAGGGTATTTTGGCATGCAGCTACCCAAAACACTTTGCACCAGTCCTGTAGAAGGTTGTTTTGTTTCAGTCAGACAGAGAATATTTTGAACGGACTTTGGGGATTTTGTGAATTTAGGCCTGATAATCCCCAAGTGAAGACAAATAATGAAATCAGCAGCAGAAAAGCATTGGCATTCATGATACTGCACTCATCACTTGACAGCCTAGGGAGACTTCAAATGCTTCTGTTTATAATGAAATGTGCTTTTATTATCATGCTATTGGTTTTGTTCCATCTGAATGCAAATGGTGTGACTGGAATTTATAGATATAATTTCTGTGGATTTTTTAATTGATATTACATTTATTTGCTTGATAGAAGCTTGAGAAAATAGCTCATCTATGATAAACTACAGCCAGAAAGCTGGGGCCTGGCTTTACTAAGTTACATGCTCTGTTTCTCTAATGGTAGACCCATTAAATACAAACTTAAAAAAGATAAATAAACACATCAGCCTCCCCCCGTAATTTCCCCCATAATTTAAGAGTACTAGAATCTTTTTTAGCATTCACAGTCTTTTCTATCTATTTGCCACTTATTGTCATGAGACTTGCATTAGCCTGAACTCCTGATACTAAAGTAGTCAAGGGATTCTGGGCAATATATTCATGTAATGAAAAATTCTTCATAGAGGTGATACTAGAAAGGTCTGGCAAGCCAGTATGAAAGCAGCCGGAGCAAACATTCTAACTTGCTTCAGTCTTTCTCTTGCTAGGCAAAGCATTCACATTTAAGTAGTTCTCAGTTGATTTTTATTCACTAAGGTCCTGATAGTTCCTAATACTACACCATGCTCCCTCTACATTGCAAAAGCAGCCTTATGACTGGTGAAACTTGGCAGAAAAGGATAAAGGCACTTTATCTGTGCCTGATATTTTCACTTCCTAACCAAGTCAGTGTTGTATACTTAAGAGTACCTGAATCAAATATTTGTGAGTTAAATTATAATAGTGACTGAAATTAGATAGAATGGCTGACAATATTTGTCCATTTACAAACAGATACTCTTTCTCGTAATATTTATTGAGGTATTTTATCAAGTCAGGAACTTTTTCCTCCTTGTTAAAAACTCAATGGACTGTGTTTTGTTCCCCTACTTTCTGACTGGCTTTAATGATACCTGCTAATTATAGGTTAGTTTATAAACATTTAATTAAGCCTGGAGGTAGTCCTACATGACAGGACATATTTCCTTATCCCTGTCTGGGAGATAGGTGTCTGAAGTGTAGATAGGAAAAGCAACTTATCTATGAAATGAGTGACCACAATTCTGATTACTAAGCATATCTTTCATGCCAAATTTGATTCACAGTCATGCCTATATGGAATGAGTAAAATACTGAAAAATAAATATCAGGAAAGTATTTCACAAGTAATAGTTTCAGTTTTGTAAAATCTTTTACTAAATAAGTTGAGTGACCCATGCAAAATATTATGCCATGACCTTAATAGATAGATTCCTTAATAAGAAGCTTGACTAGCATATTTCATGAATATGATCTACAAGCTGATTAGCCATGAAAGGAAATTTTAGCCATCTCTTCCTCAGATATCTTGCTTATAAGACACATCAAACATATACCACACATACAGACACCGGTACAAACCCAAGGCTGATTAGTTGGAGATTTCTGGCTGGTACATACTTGAAGGTTAAATGCCAACATGCTCCTAAAATTCTTTCTCCTGGTGCTGCTAGTGAGGTGCACACATTTATTCTTCAAGAAATGATTCAAGATATGTTTAGTAAATCTCTGTCTAAATGGTGCATCTGTCAAAGTACAAGATCATTTTTCCAGTGTCCTCACTGCTCTTCTGCATGAGTAAATGATATTCTAGCCTAGGCCCATAATTAGCTAACCAATACCTTTTTTGCAAGGAGTTTCAATGACTGAGGTAAAAGAGTGGGGTATAATGAAATTCTGATCAACCATTACCTATAGCAGTAGTAAAGAATACTTGGACAAAGCACAAGCACCAGGATTAGTAGTCTTTCCTTGTACCTGTTTTAAATGTTAACTGTCTTTTCATCCTTATAGTAAACCAAACAGATTTAATATGAGCAAATTTTGTAATAGAATGAAAAATATATGTAAATGTAAAAGTCTTATCTCCTGTCAACCTTAAACAATAATTTATTATCTGAGTTGCTCTGAAATTCTGATTTACTCCAGTTCTCTACATCCCAATGGATTTTTCAGATATTGATTTGAATATGACTGCACACAATTAAAACAAATTATTTCCCAAGAGTCTGTGAAGCTATTTACCATTTTGCCTCAATAGCTAGCTGCCACAATTTACCAGTCCAGAGCCTTGCAATTCTTTCATTTGTTTAATACATTGAAACAATCATTTTTTGTTTCATATGTCAGCTGTGACTCTAATATATATTTCTTTCTTCCTTACTATTGTGTGTTTGTTCTGTTATGTGTTAAATGGCAACTGCCATTCTATATTACAGTACTATTTTTCCTTGGCCTTTAAAGACTACTTTCCCACACAGACTCAATAACAAGTTTCCAAACAGTCTTCCTCAATTATAAAGACAATCAAGAAAACACTGAGAGTGATTTGACCTGAATATGGGCTTAAAGGGAGTAAAATATGGGCATAAAGAAAGTAAGAAAACAGGAATAAGATCAACACAGAACATAAGTTCCTGGGTACTTGACCCAAATCAACACATTGCTTAAAAGCCTTAAAATAGTTATCAGTCTTATGACAATTGAGGTAGAATTCAAACCTTTCAGAGGATCACCTAGCCTGAGCTGTAATGCTAGGTAACCTAGACCCAACCTTCTAAGCTTTGTGCTTACTAGTAGAGGTGAATGCCTTTGAAAGTCTTACTTTGTAAAGGCAGTAGCCAGAGTCATTTATGTTTGAACATCTTAAAGTAAAAAGCCTTGGCACATCTATGAGCCAGTTCAAAGCTCCTGTAAAATAAGCTCAGGATTTCCCAGCAGGAATGTCTGCCTGCTGAGGACTCAGACCGCAGGCTTCTCTAGGCAGTAAGCATATCCTGTGATGCTGTGACTTAAACTGTAAGTTCAGAGGTTCAGAAGGACGGAGAGAGGTGAATCCACTTGGCATGGAGGGAAGATAGGATGTTTAGACAGGAATTCTAATCAAATGGAAGAAAGCTTTAAATTTGATTTGGAGAAGACTGGGGATAAATATCCATGAAGAATTAGAAGTTACACACAGACATGGAGTGGGAAAGGGAGGAAGTAGAAGATTACAGTAGTCATAATTAAGGGGAAGAATAATTGGGAAAAACTAATATGTTTATGCACAAATGTCCCACGTGTGAAAGCTAACAGAAAGAACTACAAGCTTTAGAGCATCTGTAAAGCTATGATATACATGACAGCAAGACTTGGTGATACAGAACACTAGAACTGCTACAGGAAAGCATGGCTTACTTAATAAATACAGATAGAAGGAAGGGAATGAAAAACCATTTCACCTAATTAACTATGTATAGTCATTATGAAGCTCAAGAAGATACAAGAAGTAAGTTTGCTGAAAATATCTCAGTAAACACAAATGCTTAAAAGAGGAAGGTTACCAAGGTTAAAGTCCACCATGGATTACCTGATCAAAAAATCTCTTCTCTTTTAAGCATATTAAAGGTAGTACCTGGAAGAAAGAGGAAGTTGTGTCAACACTGGTTAATAGGAATGAAAGTATAGAAGGAGATAAACCATCCTTCAGACTCTTTTGAAAAAAAAGAGATAAGTTCTCTTTTAGAGTGATAATATCATATCAGGGTACCATTCACAACCTGAAAAATGGGGAGGAATCTCCTCCTTATGCAGAAAAAATAATGCAGGTACTAGACTTGCAGTACTTGCAACTGCCCCAGTGCATATTGGGCTGCATTCCCATTTGATATCTCTCCAGCTAGAAATAAGATGCATTTTTCTTGCTTATGTGTGCTTACAGTGCATGGTTCTCAAATTATATTGAAAAGAAAATGTATTGAACTTTAATGTCTGTATAGCTTGGATCTCAAAAGCATCTGTAGGTATCAAAGGTAAATAATACAACAGGCCAGTCAATCAAAAGCCTCATTAAAGTAATTGCTGTGTTTAAACCAGAAAATTTTTGAGGTATTTTTATACTCTATGGTCCTCACTGAGAATGGAAGTACATTTGTGTATATATATGTGGATATACATAATTTCAATTCAATAATTTTATTCAGGGAAAAGGATGTCTGGAGAATGTAACTATTTAAATTAATAGGTCCTAATTAAAAAACTATCTTGTCACCTATAAGGTTCACCTCTCAGACCTGTTCAGGAGTCTGAAGAATTCTCCTTCACTTAGCTGCAAAAACCTAGATACAGGCTGATGATGAGATGATTAGTCAGGACTGTAAAATGAGGAAAAATAGTTTTGATAAAAGTTATCATGAAGAAATAAAATAATTATTAGGAAAATTAAGTGTTGTAAGACAGAAAATTAATGATACAATAATAAAAAGCTAAAACACCAGGACTTGTAGGTAGGGCTTCTTAATAGGGTAATGTGAAAATTACTACACCATATGAGATCAGGCTATTGCTGTACAGTGGTGAACTGTCCCAAAATAAACAAAGAGAGAGTAATCATACAAGCAGACTTATATTGCTTCATTAGCTACTCTTCGGTTTTATGAATGTTTTTTAAAGCATCATCTAGAAAGTAGAAACAAATACAATAAAGGGCAAGTGTAAAATGGGGAAAACATGAAGTTAAAAAAACAAAATAAAAAAAACCAGAACAAACAAAAGGAGAACGCACAAAACTGTCTAAAAAGTAAAACTGTACCAGAAATAAGAGGAAAACCAAAAGGAAGTAGCTATCTAGGTCTAGATGGAAAACGATAAAACTGGGTGACACAGAGAAAGCTACAGCACCCCACCCCTTAAATGTATCATTTAAAAAAATAATAACAGAAACTAAAAATGGGTTAAATCCTAATTAGATAAGTTACACACTTACTATCATTTCAGAAGAGAGGAGTGAGTCAAGAGTTCAAAAAAAAAAAAATTACTTTCCACTCTGTAGCTTGTGGGAAAAATTGTTGACTACAAAACATTTTATCTATGGTAATTTTGAACATAGATATAACTGAGGCCAATGAGAACAAATGATTTTGTTGCCACAGAACATCTATCAGGTGCATTTATAATTTACCATAAAACAGCTTGAGTTTGTGTGTGTCATTGGGGGAGGTCACTGGATAATCTATTGTATGCAAGCCCCAGTTAATGCTGTCAGATAGATTTTGGAAAAAAGAATTCACATTTAAAATTTAAGTACTAAAAAAAGCATCAAGTGAAAGAACAGAAGCTTTCAGAAGACAAAACACACAAAAAAAGAATTGCCTCAACAAATAACAATTTGAAATTAAGACAAGTACAAAGAATGTGTACTTACAACTTTGTACTGTTAGCAGTATAACAGAAGGATCTGAGACTTGTAACAGCTCACAAACTAAACATAAGTCAACTCAATGTCATGGTAAAAAAAGGTGAATCTTCTTGAATGCATTAAGAATGTTGAATGTCAGATATGACAGAGCTGTTTTATTTGATGCAGCCAGTGATGCCAGTGATGCAGCTGCATAAATAGCACATCCAGCATTGGACTTTCATAATGCAGGGTAGAGATGTCTGAAAGAGCCAGCAGCAAACAAAAGCTTAAAAAACACACACAGTGTGAGGATGGTGGGACAGCAAGCTGAATCTCTGGAAAAGCCTGATGAGCAACATGGAAGGAAAGACTTCAACCATAAAGGGGATTGGCAAGGAGATATCAAGACCCTGTTTTGCATAGCCCTTTTGTTCAGCAGAGAAGACAAAGGAAGTATTCGGAAGGAAAACACATCTGTTCTTGGCAATCGGTTCTTGGTTCTTTTTGAGAGGCCCTGATAACCAAGTGATCTATAGACTTTTTGTCACTGGAGACGGACATCAGTTGAAAATTATTTATGTTTTCTTGTTCTCCCATGTTGATTTGCGCCAATGTGGAAACAACTAGTATTTTGAGTTTTGCTTTGTGGTGTTTTAGGTATAGATACCCGCATCTAATCATAGACAAACATATGAAGCACATTGCACCCCAAGGCCTTCAGTCTTTTAGCACTTCAGCTGGGAATCTGCAAAAAGGTCCTTGTCATTCCCTTGTCTTTGTTTCTCTGATTCTCCTCCCCTGCAGCTCAGCAGGAGATGGCAGGGGGTCTGCTGGTCAACTGCTTTCTGTCCTTGGTAGATATCTAGGGGTCCCCAGCTTGGAAGGAACTTTTCATTCTGAAACTCTATGATTCCTGCTATAAATATGTTTTGAAATCAAATTAACAAGAACTGTACAATCCCCTCGATGAATGATTGACCCTGTCCTGCAGTGCACATCACCTCTATGCTACTGTGTGTGTGTACGTGGTGGGGAGAACAATGTGCGTTATTTAATTTTGCCTCAGGAGAAGGAGTCTTATATATTGAGTTAATAACATTTCCCGCCACAAGATCAAAGTTTCCTCAGGTTGTTTTCTCTTCAAGCTATGACCCTCCTTAGTCTTTGTGATCTTGTGTTTCTTTCTATGAAAGGAAAAAAGCACTGCCTAATTGAAACTACTGTGCCAAGCACATCCAGTGTCAGTGGTCTGTGAAAGTCTGGATGTCCTTGAGTCACAGTTACCAACACCTTTTCTGCTGGCTATTTACATTTACCCATTTATAAATAAATGTATGATAGCTGCAGACTTGTGATGATACTTCTGTATGTTACTTGGTTAATGCTTTATACTTTTATAGAAGCACTTTCCTTCAGTCTTGTTGTCATGAAGCTTTTGCGTGTGTGTGTGAGAGAGAATGTATTTGTCCAGTTTTTCCTGCCTTTCTGTTATTTCCGTTTATTAATAATTCAGGCTTTTTGAACTGCATTGTATGGGATAAATCCCTCCCCCTTTTACTTGAGGATGATAAATTAAGCTATTTAAAGAATGACTCATTACAAATATACATCCTGCTGGTGCCACCATCCTCCTACACCTAATAATTATTGAAGTTTGCAATGTGACACACAGTCAGCACTTTCAGTGCAGGGTATCAGTGCTGGTGGCTGCAGTGCTTGAATACCTTACTGGCACTGGTTACCCATGGCAACTAAAATGATCTATTTGTGGTGATAATAGCTTGTTGTTCTATTTGATAGTTTTGCTGTATTCCTTCCTGTTTCAATTGCAACAGGAATCTATAGATTTAAAAATTCATTTTGAAAAACAGAACAGTGAACAAAATTTCACTCTTAGTGTTTTTACAAATATCAAGTAACAGAAATACAACATCATGTCATTCCAGATTTTATCACTGTAACAAACCTCCCTGAGTCTAAAGTAATGAAATTAAATAATTCCACCTTGTCTATAAATGTATCCTTTTATTGTTTGCTAGTAAGCACTCACCCTGGAGGGTTTTGGCAAGTGTAAGGAAGTGGGAGAGCACATGATGATTTCTACTTACTGTATGTCCATTATTTGCAGATCATCACGATTTCTTATTGTTATAAATAGTATTTTAAGCAAACTATCCCAAAGGTAGGGAAGATAACCACTTGCTTCTAATCTGTTAATACAAACTTATTTGTGTATAACACACAATTTGATTTGTAAGCTAATGAACATTTTTCCTGCTACAAGCAGTTGATAATTGGCAAGTCTTTTTAATTGGAAATACTGAACTGCAAATATTTTGGATTGTTCAATCAAACTCAGTGTTACCATGATGTCTTTTGGCAGCTTTTTATACCATGGAATGCTTAAGACCAGAATCTCTCCCTCTCTCAGCTGTTAGACATCCCGTAATGGAAATGAAAATAGAAATACCAGAGTGGCTTTCTTTTTACATCACTCATTCACAGCAAGAGCATGACAGCTGGGAAGAACACTGCCTTGTGGACAGGAGCACCATGCTGTCCCTCCATCTCTGGGCAGCTGTGCCAGCTGGTGCTGACTCTGCCTGGGAGGAGCCCTCCATCTTATCTTCTCTGAAGGTGTCTTAGAACTGCAAAAAGACATTTTTATCCCTCCAGAACCTTCCCTCTGTAAAAGATCCTTACAAGTCATGCTGAAGAACTAAAGCCTCTTTTCTCAGAGCAGCAACAATCAGCAATTTTCAGCATATCTGCCCTCGTTTGGAAACTGCAACATACCATTACCTGCTGACCCAGCCTGATGTTATTTCTGACTTCTGTCCAAGAACAAAAAGACTTCCTTTGCATCCAACATATGTACTATCCATCCCTTTGTCTTGGGAATCAAATGGGATTGCTTACAGAGACAGGTGAAAACTTTGCTGCATGTTTAGGGCTTGCAGATGTGAATATACGATTCATTTTGTCAATTGAGGGTCATACTGGCTAGAGAGAAATCTGCAAGAATTTTTCTTGTCCATTTCATTGACAGTACCTCCTTTGAATTAAGGGTATAAATCCTGATGCCTTTAAACTGGTAAATTTTAGGGAAGAAAAGAGGAATTAGCCCAACAATTATGTAAATAAGGTCCTCAAAATTTGGCCTTATGGCAGAGAAGCTATTTTCTGTGGGTTGTGGTTGGGGTTGTGGGTTGTGATTAGATAGTATTTTCAGCTAGGTTCACCAACATTTCCCACAGTCCAAACATCCCCAGTCCTAAGGAATTTAATTCATTCTTTCATAATACAGCAATGTAAAATTCAGGAAGCCTACATAATATTATCCCTGAAATAAAGTCTCAGTGTTATTTTTAGATGGGTGTCCCAGAGATACCAGCGGTTCCCAGGGAGATAGGAAGCAAGCAAAGCAGCTTTAAGATGCATGGATGAAATACTTTGTGGTGGAAGTTTGGGTTCCTTTTTTTTTGTGGGTAGGAGAACAAACAGTGACCTTTAGGCAATGGTATATCTATATTCATGTGATTTCAAGATTAGATTTTCCTCACACATGTAATCTCCATCTTTTAGTGGAAACTTTAATGTAAGACATTGAGCCTTAGTTGTAGAGAATTCTGTGTTATCACTTATATCAGAACAAAACTCATGGAAAATACTGCTATTTTGATTTGCCACCATTTTACACCCCTCTTCTCCTTGCCTTGCACTAGCATGATCAATAGCCTGAGGTGTACAAGAAAAGCCTTATTATACTAGGCTCTATTCTACCCATTTTAAATGCAGTGCAATGGTAATTTGATTATGCTGAGGCTGAGATCAATCTAAACTCTGCTGCAGAACACAGATCATCAATTTTGATTTCACTGACCAAGCGTCTTCTCTACTGGGAAGCTTTATGAATGATGGACCACTTCAATGAACACTTACTCTGAGAATTGCTCCATATGTTGTAGCACAGGGATGATTCACCTCATTCATTCAAGGACTGTTTGAGTAGTAAGATAGTTGCTTATATATCAGAGCAATTTTGTACATTGTAATTTGCAGACTAACCAGATGTGGTACTTCTGTGTACTAGGTACCCCAATGAAACAGGATGTGGTCACCAATACCCAAATTATTTTGGGAAAACTAGTAAGAAATGCAGATTTCAATGTCACCCTTAGAAGTTGTTATTCTTAAGAAAGAAAATTTCTAAAGAAAGTGGATTTGCAAAAAAAGCCCTGTGAGCCCTGATTATCAGCAAGCTGTGCAGGAGTCAGCAGGGTGACTTTGCAGCTAGGGCAGCCATCCACATCCTGGCCTGCACTAGTATAGAGAAAAGTGTAGCCAGCAGCTCCAGGTCATTGATCCTGTCCCTCTGTTTGGCACTTGTGAGGCCACATTCAGATATTTGGTCCTGTCTGCAGCTCCTCAAGAACAGTGTTGTCATACTTCATCTATTCCACTGAGAGACCATCAAGCTGGAACACAGCAACTATCTGGTAGGAGCATGTAGAAAGGACAGGGGCAGAGGCGCAGACTAGGAGGAGGAGAGGCAGCAGTTACTAGCAGGAGCATAGGAAACTGCAACCTGATAGAGGGGAAAATTAAGATGAGAGAGGCAAATGTTGGAGACGGTCACCCAGAGAGGCTGTGGGAACTCCATCCTTGCAGGTAATCACATCCCTGATGGGGTCCTGAGCAAACTGCTGTTGCTGGATGAGAGTGTGTGTCCCCCCAGGGTCCCTTCCATCCAGCCTATACAATGCTGTGATTGTCACATACCTTGTTTGTTTTGTTGCAATGATGATGTGTTCTTTTTTCACCACAAAATTTTATAACAACTCAGGGCCTTTCACGAGGCTATGTAACACTGTCTCCCATGCATTATACATTACATCTTTTCAGAGATTTGCATATCTTAGTCCGCATCTGCACCAGCTAAATAAGCAGTTGCAGGCCATGCTCTGTCCCCAAGCCCAGCTGCCATACTCAGCAGCCAGACTCTAAGATCTCTCAGCCTCCAGAACTGGCTGATGCCACCTATATTTCCACCAGTCAGCTTTTGGCCTGTGCATGCTCTTGGATTGTGCCTGGGAGCTGAATGTGAGTTAGCCTCAGCCAAAACTGTGCAAGGACTTGAGATAACAATAATAGAAATGACCATCGCCCACCACCTGCATCATAAACAGTATCAGTTTTTAAAAACTTGATTTCTCTAGGTTGATGTACAAAGGAGGATGAGGTCTCCATTCTACTGCTTGAAAGAGAGAGACATCTACTGTAAACAATGCTAAGGAAAATAAACATGCTCACCCACCACACAAAACAGACCTGGGCATCCCTGGTAGCTCGTTGTGTGTGTGTCTTTGTTTTTTCTAAGCAAACAGATGCACACTGGTAAGAGAGTCTCTGTAAATGTTGTTCTTTCAGACTTTTTATTTATCTTGTTCTCCCTTGCTCATTTATTCTACATATAGAACACTGCTTGAATCAGGCACACAGTATTGTTAACATCCAAATTATGTGATTATTCAGGTTGCTCAAAATACACAGAAAATGATCTTCAGAGAGACACCTGTAGACTAATTGAGATATACATAAGACACATACACAGGGTCATGCACAAAAGCAAATTCTAAGGGAAAAAACATGGAAAATTATGTTACTGAGACACCATTATGTTTCTACATTGCTGATAAACTGATAGAGATGGTAAAGAAGGAAATATAGCAAAGCTCATCATGTTTTGGAAGACATTATTAAATTAAGCTGTAACTTGAGCAAGAATTAATTAATGCAATGAGGAAGATATAGGGTGGAGATCTCAAAACAACTCAACATCAGCCTGACTTTGTTCCAATTGAAGTTAAATTGACTTGCTCCCAGTGACGTCAATGGGAGCAGAGATAGATCAGTACTGAGTATTTCTGACAACCCAGTCTTTAATATGTGTTGAACCAAATTGTCAAGAATCACTTGTGGTTTCAGGTGTCCAAAATAAAGCTCCATAATAAGGTCCACTTACTGAGAGAGGTGTTCAGCATTAGATTTACCAGGTTCAGTATAAGTCTTGTAGCCAAAAATCACAAATCAAATTTAAACAGTTAAACTTTAGCAAATTATTGAAATTGTATTTGTGTTCAGTTCAAGGAACTGAAGTGCTTTCATTTTCAATAACCTTCAACAACGTATTTTTTTTTTTCAATTCTTTCAGTTCTTTCATGGAAAATCACAATTTCTGCAGAAATTGCTTTTTCTTTTGAAGTGATTTTTCTTAGCAAAATTCCCAAGCAACTCTATTAATTAGACATACTCCATCACGCTAAAGAATATCAATGTGTATTGCAAGTGCACTTAAAGTCTACATGGAGAGTAAGTTATTTTTAAATCAAGTAAATGTTTTGCTCCTTTCATTCCAGTGACATTCAATGTATACCAGATACTCAACAACTTTAGGGGTGCATACAATTCCTCTCCTACAGGTTATCCAGCCATAGCAGATCTCCTCTTTGCAGTTTCTTCAGACTTATTCTTTTAATTTTCAGCTTGACTTTGCAGTGTATTTTCAGTCAGTGCGAATGGGCTAATCAAACCATGAGATGTTATGTGTAAAACACCTTGATTTTGTTCTCATTTGGAATCTGTGCTCTAGTGAAGGATCCCACTGACTTCTCCTGGTTGGGGGAACAGATACACGAATGAAGCCAGGTGTGCTCCATGATATTTTTTAGAGCCTTTGGAAAAAAGCTGTACACGCCAGTGTTTAAATCTCTTTACAAGGTACAGAAAAACCTCTGCCTTAGTCCTTCTCCAAACTTCTGCTTCAATGCAAGATCCATGCAAAACTTAAATCCTCAATCCATAACTATGAAATAATGATTATGTTAAGTGGTTGATGTCCACTCAATATTGTCCTCTCATGTGAAATACAAGGGTCAAAAAAGGAAATGCATTTGCAGTGGGGTAGATTCCTTTGCCCTTCTGCTAGTCCTTCTTCAATCAACCATGGAAACTTTTGCCCCACCCAATGAAAGTGTTAACCCTACTGTTAGCTATGTTTCAAGTTTGTTCTTACTTGGGTAAGAAAACAAGCTACTGATATGACAACATGTGTCCTAACCCCATGACACTTCTAAATGCCAATCCCACAACATATGTTACAGGTGCAAGATTCATAAGATTCTCTCTGGATATTTTTGTGGTTCTTATGGGGCCCCACAGATAGGGTTTTGACCTTTCCAAAAAGCAGCTTTATCTACAAAGCATGTAGCTGCTCAAACAGCAGAGGGTGCTTTGTAAGCAAACACAAAACACTTGATCTAAAATTATTGCTATAGAAAGATCCTGCAGCTGTGTGGATGCTTTACTACAAGTTCTATTCATGAAGTGGCAGATTCAGTGGCTTGCTGCTTATTAGAATTGTTTCAGATGCTCTAATAAATCTCCTGTGAAAGCCACGCCCAAAATTCTACATGCAGAGGACAAAATTCTACATATGGACAAAATGCTCCATGTTTTTAAATAAGGTGAACAATATGCTATGAAATAATGCATTATTCATAGATGCATACTGTTTTAAAAGCTTAATAAAGAATTTGATTAATAGTCCAGGCACATGCCCCGCATATTTATACAGTGGTATGCATACAAATGTAATGTGTAACATTGGATACTGGTAATATCCTCTTGTCTTTTATGCTTTTAAGCACTTATGATGCAGAGCAGTTAAACCAAATTGCAAAACAAAGCCAAGCACACCAAATTGTTATAAATCTGCAAAAGTGGGTGTTTGCTCGTCCTTCATAAGGAGCTTTATTTCACAGAATAGTAGAAACAATATCTGAGTTGGAAGGGACCCACAAGGATCATCAAACTCCTGGCCCTGCACAGGACAGCCCCTAGAATCACATCATGTGCCTGAGAGTTTTGATTTGGAATCTGCCAAAAAATGAAAAGCAAGAACCTGAAATCTTGACAGAAATACTTTTCTCAATGCATTTCACCACCATTGTGTTAATTTGGAACATTTTGGGGGGAAAAAACCCCAAAACTTGCATTGCCAGAGCTGCATATTATGAGTGAGCTGTGATCGCAGGATTCCATCTAAAGTATGAAAATTAATCTTCACGCAAATTGAAAAAAGGTGGTCTACCCTGCACTTCATGAAAAATTTAATCTTATTGGAAATCTGTTGCCATTCAGCTACTCTGAGTATAAAGAGAAAAAGCATGTTCCTAGAAAGTTGTGAGCTTTTGAGACTGCTGTGTAGGTATTTGATAATGGACCATATATGCTAAAGAGTGCTAAATGGAACTAGGACAAAAGCTAAGAGTTCTCCACAGGAACATGAGGACTGATATTATCCACAGTGTTGTAATTCTGAAATCTATGTCATAACCTATGAAATAAATAAATCATAGTTTTGAGAAAGCTTTTTTTGAGAGGGAAATTTTTACAATGCAAGTTTACATCACCTTCCAATATTTTCTGTTGCCCATTCATCTGACTTCTCCACAGTTCATTCATACATAGTTGACTGGGTCCTTTTTTTTAAAAAACTCATTTTGAGTTAACTTGCATATTTACCTCTTTCTTTCATTTTCCCCTCTTCAACATCAAAACAGTCTGTTTCCATTGCATTTCAGTTCCAACAAGGGAAAGGGAACTTCAGTGCTGAGCAACTAAAAGAATGGCAGTGTTTTCAGGCATGGAGGCAAACAGGTGAGAAAAGGAGGACAGTGAAGAAAGCATTAGATCTTCAGTGCTAACATTTATTACAAATCTGAAATTTTGAATTTTGTAATTTTGAAATTATAATGACTTTCACCAGCTTTGGATCTGATCCATAGAGCTTTGGAAGGAAAGGTGAAAGAAACTATGTTTTGGTCTCAACCATTTCACTTCATTACAGTGATAGAAGTGACAGGTGGTATGTTGAATAAAAAGTCAAATAATAAAAAACCAAAACAGATGACATCCTGTTTCAAATGCATCACTGAATCACACAAATAGGAAAGATCGGAATAGAAAAGAGAAACAAAAGTGCTAAGGCAGACCTGCTATTTGGCACAACCCTTAGAAGACAGCAACAATCAGCTTAACTCAGGATATCATTGGGGGAAAGCAGTTAGTGAGGTAGGAAGCACTCCACAGAGGACAGAAAGATCCCAGGATGTGAGTTCTCTCACATCCAAACTTGATTTCTCTTACACTTTTGCTTACAAGTTCCAATTCTACAGTTGAATTTCTATTGACCTGCAGCTTCTGTCTATATGCCATGACTACATCAAGACCCTGTAATTCCAGGACAAGTTCAGGGCTAGAGTGGACCATGTGGGTCATTGTGTTTGACTTTTGTCAGCAACTCATCTTCAGCACAACATGTCTGAACCCTCAAATGCATCCTGTTTTTTCAGAAGTGATAATAAATGCCTTCAACTCCCTAACTTAAGTTATTCCATTGGATACTTCTCTTCATGAATAAAACTTTGCTGTACTTTTGTAGTCTGAACTTGCTAGTTTTTTCTTAGTCATCTGTTGCCAGAAACCTCTTCCATAATATGCCCTCAATGGAACAACCTTTTTTTCCGTTTGTTTAAATATGTATATATTTTAAATAAGAGACAAAAGAGTTAACTTTTCCACTGTAGACGTATTTTATATATATATATCACAGCTCTTTTCATCTCTTTCTGGTTAAGCATGAGTCTTGAGAAGTTGATGAATCATGCTGCAGTATTACAGCAATCCCATTTCCTTGTTATTGTTACTCCCTGGTAATGAGGTATCTTCTGCATTGGACTCCAGAGGACATGAGTAATGGGAAAGGAGAGACAGTAGAAAGTGGTTGCTATTAAATAAGAGGCAATAGATAGATTTGTCCTGTCAGTAGACAAGGTTAAAGGTAATACACAGCACAGCCACATAAGAGATGAACACTGAATAAAAATTTGGGGGGAGTAGTTTCAACTGGAGAGAGCAATCCAGAGGGAGGATCCAGCATTGAGCCTATAATGTGATGATGGTGGAAGGGCATCATCAGAGAAAGATACGGTGAATAAAAAGGAGACACTATGGCAGGAGGGTTGAAACTAGATGATCTTTAAGGTCCTTTCCAATCCAGACCATTCCATGATTCTGATTAAAGTGTGGTTACAGATCTCACAAATACTGTGACTGAGGAGGAGGAAAGGCAAGGAAGAGTGGTGAGGTGAGTGATGACATGGCTGGTAAGGGGCAGGGGCAAGCAGTTGGAGACAAAGAGGAAAAAGCTTGTTATGGCAGGAGTCACCAGATGGCATTGTTACACATAGTCTTAATGATTATTTTTCTTGGCATGTAAGAAGTTTTTGTTTCAGGAAAAATATTGTGTGTTTTGACTCTTATAAAGAGGACTCATAAGCAAGGGAGCTAGAGACAATGTTAGAGGTGGAAACTCTGAGGAACTAGACAAGGTTTGATTTTAAAGGAAAAGAAAATAAATAAAATTCCTAGCTCTTCATTACTGACTTTGTTGATCCATGACTGACATATAGACAAAAGCACTGAGCTAGAACTACAAGCAAATCCAACTTTTTTTTTTCTTAAAGTAGTGAGATAATCTGCAAGGCCCTGACAGTTCCTATCCTTGAGTAGAAATGCAATCTGATGATATCAGGAAGGACATAAAGTCTGAAGACAAGAATCAAGTAAATGGAGGAGAGGAGTATGAAGTGGAAAAATAGAAACATTGGAAAAGAACAGGGAAAACATTAGATACAATCAATGGGTAGTGAAGCAAATCAGCAAGTTAAGGCAGTCAATAGAATGGCAAATACAGAACAAAGAAAGTGGCTCAAAAAACATGTAGAAGTGACATGTAGCCAAAATGGTGTAGATACTACATTAGACTCTTTTTTTCCAGTCTGTTGTCCAAGTGCTAGAATATTTAAATAACACAAACTGCACTAGAAATTAAACTTGAGGAGAAAAGCGGTGCTGGAATTGGAAAGACTTTGGAGTAGACGGTGAAAACAACTTCTGCAACACACAATAATTGAATTGCTGCTCAATGACAACAGTTGGCTATTATAATACAACACAAAAGTATTACATTTAATATCCTTATTGTCTGTTTTTCAAGCTTAATTCAGGGCTTCTTCCTCTCTCAGTTCTTGGGCATTAGTCCAGCATTAGATTTGAATTCTGTAAATAAATTAAAAAAATATAAACAAATGGCTTTTAAATGACTGCCCTTTTGCCAGTGAGCAAAATCCCTAATGAAGATGTCCAAGACATGGTCTCTGAGGTACACTGCTTACTATTCAAAAGGAAGCTGGGGAGAGAAAATGTAAACAAGTATATTCCCACTCTTCTCAGGATAGAACACGCACTGTATCTTCATTCCAGATTTTCATCCTTCCTGTGGCCTGACCTTTATAACTCAAATGACAAAACACAATCTAAGAGATCTTCACAGTCTTGAGGTCTCTTCGCAGAGAAGCTGATCTGTCACAGCATAAGGCTATCTTGAAGAGAGCATGCTTCAATCCCCTTTACATTTTTCTACAATAAAAGTAGGTTCTGGTTAATTGGATATGGTGGATAAAAAATCCATCTAGGTGAAAACTTGGAACCTCTGGAATCAGACCACTGACCTCCTCTTCCCTCAATGGGCAGCCTCTGCCCTGAGCTTGACCTGCAGCACAGAATTGTCCCAGATAATAAAAAAACCCAAACCAAACAAACTGGGAAACATAAGGCTGATTGCTAGCAGGGCTAGGTCAGCTAAGCTGTCCAGCTAGCTAGGTGGCAGCTTTCCAGGGTGATGTCCTGGAGCAGACTGTGCAGTATGTGTACAGCTACCTCCACAGGCTGTGGAGACACCCTTGAGTTCCCTCAGCAGCACTTGCCATCCCACCATTGCCTAACTGACAGGGGTCTTTCAGCCCACTAAGACTCAAGTCACTCTTCCCTTAAAGCTTTCAAAGTACAGTGTACAGCAGTGAAAAGAATAGAAAGTAGCTGGTAGTTGAAAAATAGGGTAAAAAAATGGGAAGAAAAGGTACCAAAGTTGGAGATGTTCAGCCTTTGTAAGATGAAAACAAGCTCAATCAGTAGACAAGGACCATGCTGCTCTTAGGTGACATGATCTACCTTCGCTGTGGTACCACACCATTTTCCCTCTCAGCTTCCCCTATTAAAAGGAGCATTCTTCTGTGTTCAGCTAGATCTTATAACCACCTCCATACCTCTTTCCTGCCCTTGGTCCTATTACTCTTGTAGTCAATGCATAAAGAACTTTTTAGAAACATACTCAACCACTAGGAAATCCCAGACCCAACCCGGACTAACCTTATCTGGTTTCAGAGCCAGTTGCTCAGCTGTGCCTAGCTCTCCTTCGCACTCTACTCTGGGAGACCTTCCAGAATTACCTGCTCTGAGAAGGGCCATGTTTTTAAATAGCATTAGCTATTTGCAGCTAATCAGGGCCTGCTCTACTTAAAAGCATATTACACCTGCTGGTATTTAAAGTAAATTTAAAAAAGGAAACAAAGCACTAATACATGCCTCTGCCCATCTGTTCTCACATCCACATGGACCATTTAGCATCAGTTTCTAACATAGCAAGTAAGAAGTTCTCTTGTTAATACAGAAGACTAAAAGGAACTGTATCATAGCAGGAGGATCTCTTTGAATAGAAAATATTTTTAATACTGTAATGAAACTGGCGCATCAGCAGAATATTTGAGCAGCAGTTTATATTTCTGCACTAGTACTTTTCTAGGTCTGGATTCCATCTCTTCATATTTTTGTTCTGTTTGGTTTAACTGATCCCAGTTACACAACTGTTCTCTTTAGTCAGTAAACTTAAAGGTCAGTATAACATAACATCAAAATCAGGATTATGTCACGTGAAGGGGCAGCATAACCAATATGCTCTGCAGATGACTAGTTCCTCCCCACATTCTATCTGTAACTGTCCAGTGACTTGCATCTCATTCATACAAGCCAGAAGAGAAGCATCTGTGCCACCGCTCAGATTTAATGCTTTGAGATGCCATTGATTCTTAAGAAAGGAATGTTTTTCAGTTTACTGGAAACTGGGGAAACAGGGTATGTAAAAAAATAAAGGAGGAAAAACAAGGAACAATGGTTGCTAGAAAATTCAGTGGAGTCAACAGGTATGATCACGCTCTTTCAGCCCTCAAAAATGTGTCTGAATGAACTATTGAATCTTTTCCAAACTAACGTAATAGTCTCAAGGAAATACAAATATACACCTTCTATATGTTATAGAGACCACTTCCACTGTTTATGGTCCAGGATCTTAAGACTACAAAAAAAATTTGTTTCAAGAAACAAAAAAGCCAACTGTATATTTTTAAATAACAGTGAAAAATCAATGAAGAAGCTCCCAAGTAGCACAAGAAACTATCAAAACCTCTGGGCAAATGGCACAATCTCAAAAAGAAAATTTGCAAAGTATAATGATCTGCATGAATTTAAGAATCTTCACCTGAAAGGAAAAGTATTTGGGTGTGGATAATTTACTAGTTTATCAAAAGGGTCAATCCCATATCACTTGCATTTCCACACACAAACCTATGCATCAGTTTATAAAAAAGAAGTGCCCATTGTTTTAAATAGCATTTTGCTATTTCTGCTGTTTTCTTCTAGTCACCTTAAAATTTTGTCTCAGTTCACTTTAACATTTCACACATGCTTCTCAGGCTTCTTAGAGTTCACTGGAAATTGTCTATTAATTTCAAAGTTTGGCGGTATTAAGAAATGAAGCAGACTAGAGAGGCTACATTTATGAAATTACAGTTCTAGACCTATTAGTAACAATTCATTCACTTACCATTGAAATTTTAGAGATGGCCATGACCAAACATGAGCCTAGGAAGATGAGACTTAAAAGACAGACAGAAAACAGATCTTGAACGAACAGAACTCTAAAGATAAACTCAAACAGCATCATTGCTACTCACTTCCTTTTTTTGGTAAAAATACCAGAACCATTTTTTCACCTGTAAAGCATCATTCATCTTTCAGCATAGATACAAGACTGTCACATTATGCTCTCCAAATCAATGCTGTTAATCTAGTTTAATGTCACACTTGCTATCATTCATGAATTGAAGAGTTTGTCCATGACTTTGTTCACAGAAGGTCACATTCCAAATCCACTCAGTTTTGTATGTATTAAGGTCAAGCTCCTAGCAAATGAAATCCTGTTTCAACCTCTTACATAAGGGGATAGAATTATGGTTCTTCCACAAAGGGGACAGATATGGCTGAGTATGATTTCCAAGGGATTGACTTAAAGCTGAGAGAAATCATCTGATGGTTGGTCTATTTTGTCTTTTCTTTTGGTCTTCAAACTAATATTTGCTTAGGGTAATGGTTTGAAAATCTATAATGCATTGTCTGTCTGTGAAATTTTTAATGAGCCAGTCCCAGATCTTAGCTCTTGTTTTTGTTCTGTCTTATCAGGAGAAAGATGGAGTCCATGGAGAGAGATGATGACAATTAGCTCTCTGGAACATACCAAGTTGGGTGATTCAGCAGTGTCTTCACACACTGTAATTAAAAGGCAGGCAGACACACATTTTCAGTAATGTGAAGGAAAGTGTTTTCTAATTGCTGGCTTTTTTCCAACTGAAATACACTTGTTTAACCTATAGAGTAACCCATCCCTTCCTACTATTATGTGTCATCAGTGAATCTGAAGGTTTATTCAAACTCTGTGCTATACTCCCCCAACTATTTCATACCAGGAAGCTTTAAATTATGTGCTCACATTTTGCAAAATTATCTCAGGCAGTCTATACAAGCATTTTCAATATATTTACTGAAAATTCAGAAAAAATGGACAAAGCCATTTAGAATCAGGATCAAGAACATTTAATGATTGTAGATGAAAATCATGCTATCATCAGGTCCTATGTGGAGTGTATGCATCTATTTACACCTCTCTGTGTAGGCGGAGTGGTTTGTTCTCACATATCCTTGCAATGATACATTTACATACAGGGCCTACTCACAGTCCATATCAACTCTGAAGCATTTGGAACCATATTGCATTCTATTTAATGTTAACACTTATGTTAAGAAAGGATATACTAGGAATACAGAACAGCAGCGTAAAACATAGCTTTCTTTCGTTTCTCTCCCTTTCTAGCTTGCTGTCACCATATTATTTTGTGCAACACAACACTAATTCATATTAAATTCTTTTTTTTTTCAAGAGCATAAGTAATATTTTTTCTCCCTTGCTGTTATTTCAATAATTTCAAATGCTCCAGCTGTTTAGTCCTGGGAGACGTCATTACTGTGTGAAGTTTGTTTTTTTTTTCATTCACTAGTATTTGTACAGATGAATACATTTAGGTTTGGGCTTGCTCTAATGTTCCAGAGGCAAACTTTTCATGAGCTTTATTGAGGCAATTATGTTGACTAAATTAACTGAAGAACCCTTCTACTGCTGCTGATTCAGGGGATCTTGAATTTTCAACCACTCTTCAGCAAAGATACAGGAAACAGTTTCTAGATTGAGATCAGGACCTGAAATTAAATAAAAAATGGCAATCAGCACAAAGAGAGGTATATAATTTTAGTGATTTTTTTTCCCTCACAAGTATAAAATAAGTATTCCTTTTAAACAAAGGAATTCTTTCAGCTGTCACTTAAAACAGGTAGAGCAACCATATATAGTCAAACAAAAGGAAAGGGTGAAGAGTTTCCCAGGCAGGAGTTTTGACCACTGTTGAACATGCACTTAGGTTTCAACAATAGCCTAACAGAGGCTCCCTCTTATTTTTTGAACACTTTGTGTTAAAGATTATTTTACTGAGGAATCATGATAGAGCTTAAAGTCTTAAAAAACATTATTCCTATCATTAAATATTTTTTTCCTGTGATCAGCATTGACTGAATAAAGCCTGCGGTTGCAGAGGAGCTTGCACAGAAGAAAATTTTGCTGCAGCTTATTTTGTTCCTAACTAATGAAGGGTAAGAGAGCTCGTGTTTATGATGACTCCACTTAGTGATGTTCAGGTACAGGCTTTTACTGAAAAAGCCCCAGGCTGTGGAGCTGTAACAGGTAGATAAGGTGAACAAACCTCTGCTATGTTTCTGGTGCCTACTTAGTTTACAGTCAGCAATAAATATTAAAGATCATCCTGGCAGGTCACACAAACAGCTCCAGGCCATATCTACAGTGGGGATTTATTCTTTTTTCAGTCATTGGTAACTGTCCCACGGAGCTGCTGCACAAACACTGTCCTCAGGCTTAACAGGGAGGGCTGGAGAGTGAACAAAGGTAGCTCACACTGCCTGCAGGCAGAAAGGCAAATCACTGCTTGTATACAATGGGTCTGTTGGGGTCCGTGTGGCTACCACAACCCCCCAGTACAAACAGGGACAGACACCCAAATGAGATTGCTCTTCCTGTTGACATAGATTTGCCTCTTGATTCCCAATCTTCCTGGCAATTCCTCTGCACACGTTTGAAGCACTGAAAGCGTCTAATGCTGAAAGCAGGCTTGGTCCTGCTTCTAATGAAATCATTAGAAATGTTGCCACTAACATTGATAGGTGCAGGACTGGGCCTGTAGCTCACATGTATCATGTTTCCTGAAATATTAGCTAGACTATGAATTGCAGAGTGCCACACAATGTCCCTGCCAATTCCTGTCCCTTCAGGAGCTGTTTATGTGAAAGAAATCACCTTGGCGCTCCTGATCTGCTTTAGCTTACCAGAGGTTTAGGGACTTCACAGACTTTAATTGAATGAAGTCTATAAATAATTATCATTTCCTACACCTGGAGTTGAAAAAGTGGCTTGGAAAGGATTTTACTTTTGTTTTGAAATTATACTTGCTTTCTTCCTGGCTTCTTTAAGAAGATCACAGTGCAAAAGCTGAAGTTTTCATTGTATTTTTAGATGATGATATTTGACAGCTCTTGGCCTTCTTTTATGTACAGGGCAGAATCTCCTGACTGTCTCATGGAATGAGCATTAGCTTCCACAATTTAACAGCTAAAAGCTCAGCATACCACTTACTTCCTTTCTCCAAACTACTACTGAAATAAAATAGATGTGAACAAGGGCACCAAGAGGTGAAGAAGTAAGAAATCTGCCTGGTATCCTTTCCATTTCTAAATGCATTTGAAAGCACATGTCCTTCAAATAGTCTTTTCTTCTACCCTATGTGAGCAAATTGGGTGGAGTAAACATGTCTGTGCAGGAGTAATACAAAGAGAGCCATGTATCATTTCATCCCCAGGGAAGGAGCATCTGGTGCATCACAGAGTTGTCAGGAATTAGGTTGGAAGTCACAGTACTATGTTTTTTAATCTTGTTTGACTTAAAACTGTGTTTTGTAATCAGTGTAATAGAAAGGCACCGCTGAGACACAGGGATTAGCTGTAGAGAAAAAAAAAACAATAGTACACACAGAGCTTTGATGTGTTTCTATTTGAATTAGAAAGTAGCACTTTAACAGCTCAGAGAGCTGCATACAAAATCTCAGCTTAGCAATCATGCTGTCCAGCAGTTGAACTTCTTGCAAAGCACTGTCAAAGTCAGACAGAAACAAACTCTGAGCAATTTAGAAGTGCAATAAAGGATTCAGTATGCAAGAAATCACAAGAAACACGGATCATAATGACTAGCTACAGCTATCGGTGATGTCAAGCATGTGAGCAGAAAGGAGCATTTAGCAGTGAAATTGAAATGTATAATAGAAGATATTTAATGACAGAATGCCTATTCTTTAATTAGAGACGGTGGAAAGGGATCAGGGCAAATACTACATATGACTTTAGACTTTGGGTTTGTGTGATTTTTTTTGAATCCTGGCTTATGAACACAGGCAGAATGATCATGGAGACCTTCCGTCTGTGAAACAAACTGGGATTTATCACCCTAGAGGAGCTGCCACTGTAGAAATGTCTGTTTCAACGTTGTTAAAAGCTAAACATATTTGGCAGCAGAGTAAAGCACTAGGAATTCTTTAAAACCCATCTTTTGATCCAAACTTGTATCATAAATAACAGCAACAGCTGCAAAGGATTCTCATTTTCCACCATGAACTTGCTAGGCAGAGATTTTCTTTCCATAAGTACATTTAAAACTTGCTGATCTGATTCCATGAAGCTTATACACATTTGTAAGATGAAATAAAAGCAAAATATATGATTATTATTTTTATTATTTTAGTGGATCTGCTTCTACAAATATTACACTAGCAAATCCTTCATAAATAATAGAAGTTTTCCAAGAATTTAAGCTACAGAATCAAAGCTAAGTGTACACTGAAAGGTTCCTTTCTGCTGACAGTCAACTTACATGCCATCAGAATTCCATGGAAAACAGCAAATATTTAATTTGGAGTTTAACAAATTAATTTTTAGGAGTGAACATGGCCTAAACCCTGCCTCTTCATGCCATATAAGCTCTGAAAAAGCTGATAGTCTGAAAAAAGGCTAATGAGACTACTACCGTTTTAGACTGCGTCAGAGATAAAGATCCAAAAGTTTTAACTTTAGCAGAAAATCTCAGACTGTACTCCATGTGGTTAACCCAGTGACCAGTTCAGCTGTGGCCAGTTCTATCTATATTCAGCCACATCCCTTTCTGTCTCCCAAAGATTGTTTTGCCAGTCAACCAGAGGCAGAGACTCCATTTTTCCTCAGCAACTTAGGCTTCAACTAAAACAGCAGAAGTCCTTTGCTCACAGAAGGAAATGAAATCCACACCATTGTTTACTAGGAAAGGACACTCAATGCCCAACTGCAGAATGCCATAGTGTGGGTGCATGGCAGGCACCTCTCTCCACATCACTTTGATACTCCAGTGGACCTGTATCTATTAAAGACAATTGAGTAAATCTACTTGATATTGCGGAGATGTGAACTTAGTTCTTATTACAGAAATATGAAATTGTTCTTTGAGCAAACAACCCAGGCTGTTTTCATCTTCTAAGGAACCCAGTCTATTGATCATACACTTGGATAAACTGACTCCACTGAACATGAGAAGATAATTGTTTTTTTCTCACCTAAGCTGACTTCCACAGTTTCTTTTTCAGGGTCTGACAATAATCAAGTTATTTCATGGTCCACTGAGACCTCTAAGAATTGACCATTTCAGACATTAGACTTGCCTCTTCCCTGTTCCAATAAGCCAACAGTTTTGGTTATAAATCAAATCTTTTTAATGATCAGGAACATCAGATTGCCTCAAAGCATGAGAGTTTGGGTGGAATGCCTACAGGAGCTCTCCTGCCAAGGCTGAGTGCTTCTCATGCCCAGTAATGAAGACAGTCAGATACAATAATATGCTGAAACTGTACAGAAAATGTAATTGCTGGTATGAAATTTTTACCCTACTTCTGGCAGCAATCAGAAGTGAAATAGACCCTTTTATTTCCACAGAAATTCAAAGACTTCTTACACAGGAAGAATGCTGGGTCTCAGCAGAGAATTGATGGGAGCTGTGAATCTAGAGACCTATATAGGGAAGATTTTGATTTTCTTCTTTTATGAGATTCAGGGAACAAAGCAATTAGCAAATATTTGGTATACTTAAGACAAAAAAAGGCAAAAAGATATCTTATTTTCTCTTTGATCTGTCATGAAAACTTTGCCCTTCTTAAAACTGCTAACATGCACATACCTTGATCCAAATCTGCCTTCCATGATTTTATGTTGAACTCTTGATACTCAGTAAAGCAAACTTTCACCTGTTTCATGACTATTTTGTAGCACATGTACCTAGCTAACTGTATCCGCAGTGACATTAAGGTAGCTGGGTTGGATGGCTTGTTCATTAAAAGAAAAATACTATATCTATATATCTAAGTTGTTTCAAGTCCAGTCTGAGTATATGTAAAACTGCAAGGATCAAAAGGGTGTCTAAAATCTAGACCTCAACAAACGAGTTCCATGTAACATAAAAATCTTTCTATCAGGAGCTAAGGCTAGACACGGTGCATCTCCTGTTCTGGTTATTATCCATGGAGAGAGCTGAGGCATCTGCTAAAGAAGATTGGTGGATCCAGTTGCTGTTGACAGACCGCCATTCAAGAACACTATATGTAGATAAACAGAGAAGTAAGCACAAGGAATATCCTATAATCTACTTAAATGTGAGATTGTGTGATAGACAACAGAGAGGTCACCCTTCATGCTTCCCTTGCTTTCAAGGCAAAGTCAATGAGGCCATGTCAGTTTTCACCTGATGGGGATTTGGCTCAGAGGATATGAGACTAATGGCTTCAGGAAAAACTTCAGCCTTGGCAGCGATAGTGCATACTGTTTCATGTTAGTTATGTATACCTCACACACTTAGCTCTAACTTACTGTAAATAGAATGAAGAGTGCTTTGTTGCTGAATAATTTATTACACATTAAATATGGCCCAAGGCAACAAAGTTTTCAAGTTCCACAAAGGCCTTATACGTTTCCTGCTGTTATAATTATGCAAAGGAAATACTGACAGTCTGAATTATGAAATATAGATTATCCATTCAGCAACAATTCAAAGATGTATTATATGTACAGTTAGTGAGCAAAGACAGGGGATTTTAAGCACCATGTGTATCCTTATGGTAGGTGCAGTATCTGTTTAAGTACCTCCTTGCTGCATGGCAAAGTTGTTACCCCTCAAAACAAGTATGGCTGACACTACTGACTCATATACCCTTTAAAGCCATATTTTTTTTCTCTTTTGTTCGTTTCCTAGTCTCACTTTATCCTTCTTTTCATGTTTAATGAGACATAAAAATACCTTTACTTCACTGAGCACCTTTCATCCAAGCAGCTCAAAGAGTGCCACATTAAGGCTCACAAGACATCTGTGAGCAAGGCAATAGGTACCCTGAGATTTTTTTCATGTACTATAAGGTGTACATATCTCTGAAACCGAGGGTAGCAACTCTTCTGAGAAGCAATGTATCTCAAGATTACTCTGAAACAGCATAAAACATTGATCTAAAAAGGTGCTGCAAGACAGATCCTTCCTTGGTTAAGAAAAATACTCAATACTTGTGCTTAATTAGATGTGTAGATTTGTTGAAGACAAATGTTGTTAAAATAGCAGGTAATTAAAAGTTTCACTTCTAAACCTCAAAGAACCAAATATTTTAGGAAATCAGGGTCAATGGATTTTGCAAGACAGTGAGATCTGAAGACAATACCAAATGACGTGGATGGGTTTTCAGTGATGGACAAATTTTAAGAATACTTTGCAGTTTTGCAATGACTTCCGTCAGAGTTCAAAACGCATCATAAAAGCTATAAAGCACGTTAGCTCTGTTTTACAAAAACAGATGATGTGATTTCCAAAGGCTGACAAAAACTAGCCTGGCACAATTGGGAACACCCTGATGGCTTCCTGGCTCCTACTTCTCACACTGGTTCATACTTCCTCTCACGTACTTTTTAGTGAGACTTATGTGCTCTCTTTTCAATCTAGGCAAAGATATGCATTGATCTTAATGCTGTAAAGTCTGATCTAGGATTTCTTCTTAAATTTTTAAAAAGTCTTCAGGCAGGAGACAAAGATTTTGAAACTTATAAGCATGTAGATTCAAATATATTTTGATTATTCAGCAGTGATTTGTGTGTGTGTATTTCTGTTTCTGTGCTTTTGAAATGGAAGGCTTTCAGAAACCCCACACCTTTGGTAGGAAGTTTGCTAGCTTTTCCAGATCCTCCCAAAACATCCCTGTCCAAATGGAATTATGAAAGTTTCCTATGATATCTTTGAGTGACGTATCATATTATCTATGGAGATAATGTATCATAAAATTTCTGTTATTTTAGAATGTAGAAAAAGAAATAATTTGACATTCAATGACATGCCAACATTCTAATACAAGAGCTACTTGTTCTGAGTGAAATTCACTATCTGAATGTCAGATCAAATGCACTTTGTTCTATATATGTCATATATATACCCTTAGTCATGCAGTCATGGAATTTCACCCTTGCTATAACACTGTATGAAAGGAAAATAGTCTGAGAAAGCAATTCCAGCTTTTATAATGAGGGTTGGTTGGATAAAGTTTAACTGAATCAGAAGTGCACTGTAGTTATTGGGAGGGGAGAGTGAGAGAAGGCATTTTTGGCACCTGTGAAAAATAGCAAAACACATGTGGCTTGATTAGATGGCAGATTTAGGGAAGTGGGCTTCATTTGCCCATGCAGTCTCTCTGCTCTTCCTTGAGCATTTAATTATATTGATCATGTACAATTTTTTTTTTAAATCCTGCAGAATCACTGCCTCATTTAGTGGGTGGTACTCAGTAAACAAGGCAGCTGTCCAATATTCCTTTTTATCCACTTCATTCACTGTGTGTGGTCTCATGCCTTATTTAGTTCACACAATCCCAAATCAGCCCTGGGTCTGGAATTATTCACCAAATAGTATGTGATTATGCAATTAAAGACTGTATCAAAACACACAAAAGAGTAGAATTAGGATAGAATGCAGTTGAATTTAAGTTAGTTTAATTCCCTTCATTTTGTGTCCTTGATTTTTCCACCTTAGTAATCTTCTTTATGTAGTTTTACTTTTATTTTTGCTAAACTACTGAGGAAATGTCTGTGGTGGATCCTCACAAGCCTCAGTTACAAGAACTGCAAAATTGTGGCCTAACTTGTGAATCGTTTTCTATGTGGAGCTAAAAAATCTTAATTCTCAGTATATCCCCATAAGAGTCTCAGGACTTTCTCTGCTAGGTCATTGCATGATGCAGCAGCATCATTTTTCCTATGCCATTCTCCTAGAGAAACAACCTCACCTCTGCTGAAGGAGTAAAAAAGGATCATTGTAAATCTTACCTAATATAACACGGTGCCTTACACAAGGAAACCCACACGACTCTGGAGGGAGATGACACATCCCATTCAACATCCTCTGGCCAGATGGGGATACCTGAGGTATGATGGCATCTCTGATCACAAACTATGGCCTATGTTTGTGGGTTACCAGGGTCACTGTTTCTTCCTCACTCAGCAAACAAAGTGTATAAGGCGTCCCTCTATAGTATTAGAGATAAAAGACTAATGCTGTCACCTACTTCATTTCCACTGTGGTTTTCACTAATATTTGCCCTATTCCCATGTATAAGGGATCTTACTGTTAGTATGGCTGGTTTTTTCATGCTGTTTTTTCCCCTCTTTATTTAATCCAGGTCTAATTATACCCGAGTATGTCTAATTATATCCCCTAATAGCAGGCTAAATAATTTCCAGCCCTTCTTGGCTTTTACCCTGTTCAAATATTTAAAACCAGGGCCAGAATCTCCTCTCATTTCTACTAGGCTATGTCAGTGAGTAAAATTTAGCTTAGACCAATGGAGCTGCAGACTCACAGTAGTGGCAATGAGGTGTGAGAAGAAAGGGAGAAGCTTATATTTCAGGATAATCCTAGGATACAATCACTTTGGTAATTGAGACCTAAATGTGTTCAATTTGCCAGTTTTCCATAATCCAAATTTCTGAGGCTTTGTGGGGTCTGGGAGAGACAAGGTGGAAGGGAGGAGGAGGATTAACTCATCAAAGGGTAAACTGATTATTTTGAATTTCAAGTGCAGAGGCTTTGGTAAATGAATGAACAGAGGGCTCCAAGCCCACACTTAGAAGCACTGGTTTGCAGGCACAACAAAGGGCTAACCATTAATTAATTATTGTCACATATATTGTGTGAATTGTTAAACCACAATTATTTTACACTGGAGTCTAGCTGGAAATGTTACCCTTGTTCTTGCTTTACATGACCTGATGGAAGACATAGGTGAACATTCATCTAACTTGTGTAAAGTAGCCTGTGTGTTGGCTGCTGCTCACATATTTTTCCTCTTTATGTTGGCTGTCTTCCTAAACCCATTGCAAAATCCAGTGTCCTGCACTTACCACCACTGTCTGCTCTTCCTCCTGTTCCACCTCAAGCTATAAATAAAGGCTGCTGGATTTTCTACCATTTTACATATTTAACAACTACATAAATTTACTCCAAAACCACCCAACCAAGAGCAGACCTTGCCAGTGGTCTGGAGCTGTTCCCACAGAAGAAATCCTAAGCAATCTCATTGACCAGTATCCAATATCAAATATCCCATATCAAAACTGAAAAGATAAAGTAATACCAAAGGAGCCTTTCTGTTGAATAGGAGCTGAAGTCCTTGTTTTGAAATAAACACAGCATAATATAATGCAGGAAGTCCTTGTTTCCTATCTTTGCGGGGAAGGGTTATTCCATAAATTTATTAGGAAATTACATTTTTAGAACAGGATGTTGAGGAAAAAAATCTATAAAAATAATTTTAGTCAACATTCAAAGATTTCTAAATCTATCATAGGAGCTCCTCTGGAGACTTCATAAAGGTTTGTCTCCAAGCACGAATATAACAGATTCATTGAACAATATAGTATGAAAATATATATTAAAAATACAGCATTTCCACTTCTGTCTTTGACTCAGACTGAAATGCCCCAAAACATACAAGCAAATTAGTACATATGTAAGTTTAAATTAATTTTCAAACACAGCTTTGAAAGAACTGTAGACTTTGTATCTTTCCTTTTTTAAGTACTTTTGTATGAGGGCTTTGTAAGAGAGATATCATACACAAGCCTGAGGGTTGGGTCCCGTCTGCAAAGCAATACACCAGGCACATCTCATTCCCTTATTGTCCCTTTCCAATCAGCCCTTAGTCAGGACCTAGACAAACACAAAAGTATCACCTTCAGCTGAAATTGACCCTGTAATGGAAATGCAAGAAACAGGGCAAAATATGACAATATGTTTTTTCTGCTCTTCTCCCCTTGGCCTCGATCAATCTCTGGTGTTACCCAGTATTAGCATTCTTTTATATTAATTTGATTGACAAATTCATTTCTAGTCTCCAAATGAAGGTATGTAGACTGCACTGACCAGAAGGGTGGACACCCAACAGCTCTGAACCACTAATACAGCCAAAATTCACTGAGATTTTCTCTTTCAGCTGCATTTCAAACAAGGGACGTGGAAGAAGGAGGAACTGAATTACTTCATCGTTACATTAATAATTGTATCAGTCTTTATTATATCATATTATTGTCTATTATAAAAATGCCTTCTTTATAAATGTGAGTTCTTAAATGACAGGAAACTTGGGGTTGACTTTGCTTTCACAAAATTCCACAAATAACTTATTTTTTTTCAAACTAGTTATTCAAAACTCACTGCTTTCCAGGGGAATGAAGTTGTAAGAGTTGCCATTAACAAACATTAGTCTTTGAATAGGAGTTTTTCTTCACCTTCTGAAAACAACTCACTTTGAAAATATGGTAGACCAATGTATTGGGTTTGAGAGGCCAGGATTTTGTAGCAGTGAGGCTTCTGTGAGAAGCTCTCAGAAGCTTCCCCCATGCCTGATAAGGTCAATGCCAGCTGCCTCCAGGACAGACCCACTGCCATCCAAAGCCAAGCTCAGCAGCGACAGTGGGATAGCATAGTTCGGAAGAGGATGAAAAACCAAGCAAACAGTAGCAGAGAGAGAGGAGGGAAATTATGTGGAAGAAACAACCCTACAGAGCCTGAGGTCAGTGCAGGGGGAGGGGCAGGAAGTATTCCAGGTGTCTGAGCAGAGATTCCTCTGCAGCCTGTGGTGAAGACCATGGTGGAACCATGGTGAAGTAGGCTGTTACCCTGCAGGCCAAGAAGGTCCATAGTGTAGTAGATATCCACCTGCAGCACACAGAGGACCCCATGCCGGAGCATGGGAAGAATTTGACAAGTCCTCACCCTCTGGAGGAAGGAGTGGCAGAGACAAGGTTATGAACTGACTGCAATCCTTAGTTCCTGTCCTATGGTTTTTCTGGAGCAAGGGAGGGAAAAAAGATCAGGAGTGAAGGTGAAACTATGAAGAAGGAAGGGATGGGAAGAAGGTGTTTTAAGGTTTAGTTTTATTTCTCATTATCCTCTACGGATTTCATTGGCAATAAGTTAAGCCAATTTTCCCAAGTGGAGCCTTTTTGCCCATGAAGGTAAATGGTGAGTGACCTCCCTCTGTCCTTACCTTACAGTTTGCATTTCTGCTTCTCCATGCATACTAAGTTCCATCCAGTATCATGGAGGTCTTTCCTGGGAATTTCAATAGAATCTCATGATTCCCATGCACTATTCAACATGCATCTAACATTCTTTTCAAGTCCAGAGTGATTCTTTGCTTGAAGGTTTGCTCATGGTTCTACAGTAATTCCAATCTCTGCAAAAGGCTAAAATAGATGCTTTAGTCTTTGAGTGAAAACTCTGCAGATCTGCAGACTAAATTACTGACAGTTGATCAGCTCCTGATAAAAACAGTAGGTTTATATATGGATCATGATAAATCTTCCAACAATATAATGCTGTGTTCTGAAACTTTGGGCTCTGCATTAACTTTGCACTATTTTATTTTCAAAAGACTTCTTGTATTCATTCTGCTCATAATCTTTACAGTTGGCATGGTAACTGCCTAAAAATGTGCTAGAGGCATTACAGCTCCAAGCTTTTCTTGTAGCCTATGATGCTTAATCAAAAAGTTTGCAATACATCCCAGTACTGTAAGTGGTAAAGCTAAAAATATTGCTCTCTTCACAGCATAAACAACTGCAACATGCTTTGAAAAAAGAGTTTGTGCTTACAATGAGATGGAGAAACACCAACACTTACCTCTGTATCCACTTCTGCACTCCAGCAGTATGCAGCAGTCCTGGAAGTCTCAAATGTCTGGTATCAAGTAAGTTTTTCCCTTAAGATTGAAGTAAGTATGTAGGTTGAAAGAGTTTGCTCTCTTTAATATGTGACAAAGATGCTATTTAAAGCCATGACACTGCAGATGCATACACGTAGTGGGATTAGCACAGAAGTGAGTAGTAGCACTGAACTCATGGGGATGAGTTACAACAGTGGTAGCCTCTATGTTCAGCTATGGAATTTGGGCCCAACACTAATATATCATTGCGGTGAGCAAATATTTTCTTAACAAATGACTGCTCTTGTAAATATTCACTATTTATTAGAAGACAGAGATGTAAACTTAAAGAAGGAAGATGGGGACTGTGAAACCATAACAACACAATGAAGAAACATTTAATGACAATGAAGAGCTTATCTGCACATAGCTGTCTTACAGATAAATCTGCCTCTGTTTAAAGGATGGAACTGAAACTGGCTAATATAACAACAAGCTGTATGAACATGGAACATTCCTTGCTAGAGTGAAATTTCTTGTATTAATAAGATGCACAAAGCAGTTCTAGACTTTGCTTCAACATATAGGGCAAACATCTCCTTGTAGGGGCAAATGACAGCCCTCAGACAGCTTGTTTATGATGGTAATATGTGTGAGAATGTTACCTATGGGGGTTACATTCTTTTTTAGTACAATGGGTCTGCAAAACCATGGGTCACACCACAGTTTCTTTCTAGATTATGATAATCCAGGTCGATGTACCCTGAACTGGTACTCATGCACTCAGCGTGAGGACAGATGAACCCTCTGACACTTAAGCAAACATGCATTCTCAGAAGGTGTGTGCATGAATTCTAGGGCAGTCATCCAGCTGTGCATTCTCTAGCGCACAGCACTATTTGATAGGCCTGTTATCTCTTCTAAAATGATGGTCTTGTTGTTCTCACTCCTTTTTCTAAAGATTTTCAAACAGGGGTATTATGTTTACTCCTGTGTAAGAGGCATGATTAGCAGTGCACTGGTGGTAACAGTGGTGCAACCGATGTTGACTCCGAAACTGTTGCTTAGATTTGCTGGAAAATCCTATGCTGCAAAGCCTTGCCATCTTAATATATATCAGTTCCAATGTTTTGATGGCAGTCAGAGGTGCTTAGAGCTTCTGAGGATCGGGTTTCACAGTGACTTATGCAATTTGAATTTGAAAGCCTTGCTTTGAAAGTTTTGGCCACCGCACTTGCTGTTGTACTCTAATGAGAATAGGAAAGGCTTTTTGACTATCATGTACAGCTCTAATGAGTGTATGTGTAAGCCAGTAATTTTTTTTTCCTGTTCTCAAGAGACAAACAATTTAATTGCAACAGAGGAAGGCCATTTTTATGGTCCAAACATTTTAAATGCAGTTACAATTTCCTTCTTTGTACATCATGAACTTCTTGCAATCCCTTTGATAAGACGGGTAGAAAAAACAAGCTCCATCTTCCACAAACTATAAGTAAAGATACATCCATGAGAGTGATGGTATTGTGAAATATAAACACGGAGGCACCTGAAACCTCCAGAGTGTTTAATATGTTTAATTGTTTCTGCAGGGTTCCCTCTGCGTCTGTGGTGGCTGTCTGTTGTAGCGATGCAATCTGCAAGGGCATGGTGATTCTCCTGGTCCTGGAGCTTATTCCATTACCCAGGAGAAAATGTGCTCCCCGCTGTCCCTGACCACGTGGTCCCCTGAGAGCCTCTGAGAAGGACATACAGAGAGCACCAGAGAGGCAGGACAAGAGAGGGTTTATTGCTGCTGGTCAGGGGTTTATATGGACCTTGGAGGGATCCAAACCCCACCAATAGGAAACAAGAGGGGGTTTGGCTCTGGGCCAGTGGGAGTAAGGGGATTTACATTCAGTAGGAGGGGGGTTCAGACAGCAGGCATGTTGCAACCTTCCTCCAGACCCCTGAGATAACAAGTATCCCAAGGCCTTCTGGGAAGGAGAAGCAGTGACTTTGCAAAAAGACATTTTAAAAATCATTTTGTACATTTAATCAACATTAAAAACATCAGTTGTTAAAGCATTATCAGTGGCTTGTTGATTTTCTTCACAAATCCATTTCTGGCAGGACTTTCTCCATTCCAGATATTGTCAACCAATCCATACATTTACTTTTGTTAAGGAAATACCATGTGCTTGTTTGCAAGAGAAACCTTCATTCAAACATATAAAAGGTAGTGATTGTAGTGGTGTGAGTTCAGTCTGTTCATACAGGATTGTTGGAATAGGCTCTTGAACAGCATCCTATTCAATTTTTTAAAAAATCTCAGTTTCTTTTAGGAACAACTTTAACATATATACTAAGTATTACATTTTTACAGGAAGGCATAATTCTGCTGTTCATTAAAGCTTTAAAACTTCTGGAAAATACTATTTATTATTATTTCATAATATTTTATTTTCCTTTTTAAGCTAGTTTTCTAAGCAATAAGGGCCAACATAACCATGATGCACTTACCTATGCATCAGTCTTAATATTATAGTATTTGCTTGACTTCACAAAGAGGTTTTGGAACTCTTGAAAAATTTCAGAGAAATAGAAATTTCAAAGTAATCATATTCTAGAAGTGTTTTGAAAATACAAAATGATGTAGGACAGAGCCATGATGTTAGCTGTCCACAGCGGGAGTAAGGATGAAACATGACCTCACTCCAGAATATGCAACAGAGCATCCACACAACAAAACAGAAGTGTCTCAGTCATTACAAAAATTTCACTGTGAGATTATGCCTTAGTTGTTGCTAGATAATCTGTTTACCAGTTATAGTGCCTCACTGGCATGGTTTCGCTGAGTCACAGCAAGGGCTGAGTTGGTCCCACAATTTTAGTGGAACTCGGTTGAAAATGTTTTCTCTATTTTCTCAGAAAATATTCCATAATTTTGTAAAGATGCTAATGTTAGGTCCATGTTGATTGTGTACAACTTTGCCTATTATAAATTTCTGTCCTGTGAGCGTGATGGACCTTGAGGAATTTGGGGTCTCCTGTAACTACATGTATTAGTAAAACCTCAATTATTTTCAATACTCAGGTAGGCTGTCAGCCAACCCCAGGGGGACATGGGCAGCATTCCAGCTTTGAGCTTCATCCAGGGAAGACGTATAGCTGAACTGGGACTTCAGTTGATGGTTCTGTGATTACCAGGGCTCATAAAACCATCCAATGGAAAATTTTAAAAAGGCACTTAGAACACCCTTTAAAATAGGTCTTCTAAAATCCAAGAGAATATCTATGGAAATACTTTCACAACGTTGTGCTTCTGCTTCTACTGGGAGAAACAACATTTCAGTTGTAGAGACAAGGAGACTGGATGGGTGTTTTGTTTTTCCAGATCTTGTCCAATTCACTTCAAAAACCCAAGTATACTATTAAGTACTTCTGCTTCTTATGATGAAGGAAGTCTCACCTTAATTACTGGTCAAATATTACCAGGAAATTATTGAAATTATTTCAAGCCAATTTTAGAAATACCAATTACCAAAAATAAAGGATAAACCTAGAAGAAGTGGTGACTTATTCTTTGGCCTTACACTGTTTTTAGATACTTTACCATTCCTCACTCTGTGCAGCTACTGTTTCAGAAAAATGAGACACGCTTTGCAGTTACAGAGGAAATTCCCAGCAGCTGCACATTTAACACAGAGCTTGAATTCAAGGTCGTTGCTCCTCCGACTCAAATGAAACAAGATGGTGGCTTTATGACAAGAAGAAACAGAGGGATCCTACTTCTCCATGAGTCTTGAGTGAATAATTAGTCCTGGGATGACAATGCTTTAAAATCACTGCCTTTCATTTGCATACACTTAAAATACACTTAAAGTAAAGCACAAACCCCAGGATCTGCTAAAGGCTAAATTACTATATTTTGAATGCATATTTTCCATTTAAAATTTAATACCTATATTATGTGAGATTGCAGGGATTATTGTAATTTCTTTCTTACTTTGCAACTCTTCAGTGGCAATATTCAACTTAATTTATCTGGTTCAACAGTTAAGACTTTCTGTTAAAAGGTACCTGTGGTGCATTTGCCAGGAAAGCCTCTGACTCCTGCAAGAGGATCTGAGACACAAACAGCCTCAGACCCTGAAGACATATAACCATGTCTATCCTTAACATCAATGTGAAGTTACATATGTTAGTAAAGTATGTGGATATGAGCCAGGGCAACATCAAGGGACGTTTGCCAGGTCCTAGTTGAGCAATAAGGCAGGGTGTAGACTCTGATCCCATGCTTTGGTATGTTGTGTGGCATAGGGCAAAAGCTCTGCACTATCACTCTACAAGGTGTGCTGTCATTGCACAATAACTTCGTCCTGTGCACTGGGATGATTATAGAGTGCTATTTTCAGCGTGTAGAAGATACTTTATTTATGTATATTTTATTCTGCTGACACGCAGAGGAAATAGCTACTTGGTAAATGCCATGTATAGTAAGTGTATGGCCTATTTTTAGCGAGACAATAATGTGAAAAGGTGCTATTCTTTATAGGCCACTATGAGAGTGCATGGTCTTGCATACAAGGGCTGGATGGGAAGACTAAAAAAGCAATGCCTTGTTCCTGCTATCAGCCGTGGGCATGCAGAATCCTACATATGTTTAAGAGTGAGTAAAGAAGTTCAGTGCTTTCCTACTTCTGAGACTGAAAGTTTACCTATAGCAAAAAATTCCCAACGCAGTTTGTGACGAAATACAAGTTATGTAAAAAGATAACACTGCTTCTTGGAAACAATGTCTCATAGGAAGCAGCATGAAATTGTTTTCAGTTTCACAGTTATCTTGTTTGTTTTGCTAATCCTCACAAAGATTAATAAAGGAATGATGAGACAACAACAAACTGTAAGCACAGGAAGCGACTATTGCCTAAAGCATCTGGATATGATTATGTAAACACAATGTAATAAGAAAGCTGAGAGATTTAAATTTTGAAATCTCCTTTATTCCCTTCTGAAAAAAACACAGTCTTGGAACATTTACCTTATTCCCTGAGTATCCTTTGAGTTGTTAGAGCACTGCAATTTTCACTGCCAGTTCCTTACTACTATAGATCAACCTACCCTAGATTTGATCTTTTCTCT
The DNA here is from genome assembly GCA_013396695.1 of Sakesphorus luctuosus. Lineage (NCBI taxonomy): Eukaryota > Metazoa > Chordata > Aves > Passeriformes > Thamnophilidae > Sakesphorus > Sakesphorus luctuosus. Next base: position 774,923 of record VWZD01004032.1, read on the forward strand.
AAACTTATCCTGGCATGTATTCTATTATCTGACCCTTAATTTGAGAGAGGTGTGTCATTAAATTTGGAGGGGACATTTTGTATCTAACTGCTATATGCACTGTTTTCCTCCTACCCAGTGGTAAATACAATCAATATTTTGAACATTTATTTCATGGTATAGTTTTTTTTGTCACTGAAACAGTGATCTCTTCTTTAAGAGCACGAAGCAGAACACTCTTTATAGTAAGTCAGGCTAGTCACACCACCTGAAAAATTTGCTACTCTATTCACTAAAATTCCCAAGAGATAAACCTTTTTAAGAATACTGTTCTAATATATATAAATGTCAGCAATTTTAATATTCATTTGACCAGTTTTAGCTTTCTTTTCTTCCTCAGCAATTCCATTTTGTAGAGTGCTAGCTGTGCAGGTTAATTTTTTTTTTGTCTCTTCTGTTCAAAGTAAGGACTCCAGTTTTGTCAACAAATTGCCTTAAATCTGTACTTTGTATAAAATATATCCTAAATTCATTTTGACCTCTTCATCATTATCTCTTCGTAGATAATCATGCAAGAGACATTGAGAAAAATGCAGAGGAAGGTGAACTGTTCAATAACCTAAGCACTTTATTAAAGCAAGACAAATATGCACATTTTCTGTCATTTTATACCCATTCAATAATGCAGAATAACAGAAGAGTCCAGAAGGGAGAAGGAGCGGGACTGGTTCCCGCCTGGCACTTCTACACCATCCCCTGGAATGTGCAGAAAGTGCTGCTTAGCCTCAGTACCTCTTGGCAGAACATGGACATTGCAGAGGCCTCTTCAGTGAACTTAGGTCTTGTATTTTGGTGGTCCTAGGGTAGGCTATGATTTGGTCAGGTAGGTTAGTTTCATGGGGCCACCAAAAAACACATTGCTTCAGTGGTAGGAAAAAAAGAACCTTCTCTTTTCCTCTAGCTTTTGCAGTTTAACTGAGCTGACTGAGCCACCAATGACACATATGAGGCCAAACACAGACTCCGTTGTCTTGTTTTTTATTTCCCAAACACCATTTTAGCTGAAATTTTCCAAAAGGAAACCCATAAAACAAGGTTGAGACATATGTCTGGCAAGGGTATTTTCAACTCAGTTTGTTGGAGTCTGATAAGCTTATAAACAACAAAAGACAATGTTCCTCTTGACTAACACAGTTAGTCAACCCTAACTTCAGACAGTCAACCAACTTTTCTCATAATTGTAATAAGCAACTACTGAATGCCAAACTGTTACATTTTTTCCCATAATATTACGTTGAAATAGATAATTACAGGTATCAAGATGGGCAGCTGTTTCTTTGAATTAATATTGCCCTTTCATTTTTTTTTTCATTTAGGTAAGATATCAAAAATGTTAAAAATGAGTAGCATTCATTATATAAAGCAGCAGCTGAGCAGTAGGTGGAGGAATGGTTGGTTGCTCCTACTCCTAAGCAAACATATATACAGTTTCATTTTTTAAATTAATTTTATTTTGATGGCAAAAAAAAGGTGATTTCTAATGACACAGAGTTTCAACTGGTAAATCTTCTTTGTAGTTTTTCCTCTTTAATCTCTGAAAGCTGATGTAGTTCATTCCAATTGCCCACAGCATCAGCTTTATTCTCTTGAAAGAACTTGCTCACTCTTTAGATTTCCTTTAATGTTTTGAGCCCTTACCAGAAATGGTAATCTTTTGGCAGGAGCCACAAAATTCACCAAAACTAAAGCTCATCTCTAACCAAGTAGCCCATTATGAGGACCACCCAAGTGATTCAGGTTTGTCACAAAAATAATATACTCCTTTATATGATTTTCTAGGATTAGAAAAGAAAGAGAATTTGGGGTATTAATTAATTTCAGGTTAGGAAAAGGTGATGAAGATCATTGTACTTAAATCAGACTTAGTTGTTTTGAAATACATTAAGGTCTCTTTGTTTATTACAGGTAGTCAGTATATCATGTTGATTTGATTTCATGTAGCCATTCTGGTGCTGGGTGCCACATCTTATGTTGAGGAATTCCCTTGGTAATTTATGACCAATATTTCCCTGAACGTCCCTCTTTCTGCATGCTGGCACTGGGTCCTATAGAGATAGAAAGCCCACGAGAGATGGGAGATGCTACTGCACTTCTCAGATATAAACTTTCCGCCTGTGCATGACTTTGCAAGCTGAAGCTGCGATGTACTGTGATACACTGGCCAGGCTGAGCTATGGAAATCTGTACCCATGACCCCATAATGGGATGGGGAAAACAGAGCATCCCTCAGGACCTGGTCTGGGTATGGCTGGTCTGTCCTGCAATAACAGCCAAAATTAGGTTTGAGTGTCAGCCTCATTGTTTATTTCTCTGTTGGTTGTTTTTAGTGGGGTTTTTTTGGTTGTTTTTTNCCTGTAATGGGGATGGCTCTGGAAACTCTGAAGCATTTTGATTCTTTCAGCACAGGCTGGGAGTTGCCATTGTAGCACCTATTGAAATAACAGTGGTTTGCATCACAAGAGCGGGATGAGATATAGTGATATTTGAGCCAAGTCACCACTGCTTCCCAGCACAGTTCAAGGTGTTGACTAGTCCTGGAGTAGCTGGCATCTTGCTTTAGGAAAGATCACTTCTTTCACCATCTTGTACAGTAGTGATTATAATCTGCCAGATGAATCTTTCCTTTCCTGGAGCTGAAATCTCTGTGATTGACAGAAGATCATATTTGGAGGCTCCACAGTTCTGAAATTGGCTTATTCTGGAAATCTGCCAGTGTCACAGCCTGGCAAAGTAGAGGGATCAGAATTACACTTGCTAGTCTTATGAACTGTTGCATCAGTGCTGCAGGATTTTACAAACTTTAAGGGACAGCTTTTTATTTCAGTCTTAGTATTGTTTCCATTAACTTCCACATACTAAAACCCGGAAAAAATATGCACATCTCAAGTCTATTGCACTTTGAAAACATAAAAATTCTCTGTTCAACAGTCATTGTCCATCTTAGCTGAGGAAGCCAGGGGAAAGAGTAATGTGAAATCCCAGTAACAGACTGGAGACCCGCACAGAAGTGTCCATTAGATGACAACAGGTATTCATTCATGCCTTGTGAGACAGAAATAAAACAACCTTATGTTCATTTCCTCCCCACCCCTCCACCCTTTTCTAAGGTTAACAGAGAGGATTCCTTTAGTACACAAGTTATTTTAAGATCTTGTGCAACTTACATCTTTTTCCATGTGTATAAATAACTCCACCTGTTGTAGTATCACATATATGTGATCATTAAAATAGATGCAAGTAAAAAATAGTAGTACACCACATTTCAATCTAAAAGTGATTCTAGGAACAAAGCAGATATGAGACACAACCTTTTACTCTTTCAAAAAGTAAAGGAGATTCTCCAGTCTGAGAGGGATTTTTCAGTGTCAAAAACCTATCATGCACAACATTTCAAAAGTTACTGGAAATTGAAAAAATAGAAATTTCCTTGGCCAAGCTTTTACAGTTCACAGACAATGTTTTGTCACTGCACATAGTAGGGATTGTTGAAGTGCTGCCAGGGATGCATTAAATTTGTTTCGGCTTAAACAAATTCATGTGTTCCCTTTTTTACTATTGTATCTGAAAAATCCACAGTTCTCCAGGAGTTCAATAATGAAGAGTTTTTTTGTCATTTTCCAATACGGTTCGGAGACACAAACTGAGAAAGCTCAGAGTTATTTTGTGATAAAGGCGGCACAAAACATAAGAAGATACAGTATCTGTGTCAAAATTTTGAGGCTGTTCTTAACTACAGTGGAACAGCCATACAGCAGATAAAAAGGAGATCTGAGAGCAAACTTTGTGCAAATTGTTCCCAGTAAACTACAAAACCATGGTGCAAATGTGGTTATTTTTAAAGCTATATTTTGGCTTCTTTGTTTGGTGGCCATATCACATTTTCAGCACCTAGAAATCCTCTGCTTATGACTGAATGAAAAGTTGTTACTGATGCAACAATTATCTCCTCACCCTGTAGCTTTCAAGTTATGACTTAATGTTGAGAAAACTGTGGGCTAAGTGAGTGAAATAACTTCAGTACCTTCAAAGGATGTGGTTAGAATAGTCTGCAGGGGTGGGAAGAGAGTTTTCTTTTGCAGTTCGTAGTGCAGCAACAACAGAGTGGCTTTCAATTGCTTATGTATTGCAGCTCAAGGCTTTTAGACCCTGTCTGCTGCACCCACACACGATCTGGTGCAGTCACTTAAAAAGCATATAGCAACCTCTCAGCTCAAGGAGTCCTTTCAAAGCAAGCTTCAGTCACCCAGGGGGCCAGCAATCTGTAGAGGCTGCTTTTTCTGTTCCTGAGATGGAGTATCACATTGGCTTTGCTGTACTGGGACCACCCTATGCCCATGGTGGAGAAATAGGATTTGCTTTTCATTAATTCTGTTACTATAAAAAAAATCCTGTAGGATATACTGTAGTTAGAGCACTGAATCACTTCTGAAACTTCCTATTCAAATATTTGTTTTATATGGCAATGGTATTAGTAATGTGCAAGTTTTATGCACTGCTATTTCCTCCCACACCCATTGAAAACTAACAAGAGCCAGCCTGTCAAAATAAGCATGTGAATTATAGATCAGCTATAACATGCTTCAAATAGCTAGTGTTCTAGCCTAGGTGATACTATATAACTTTGCTTTCCCTTTGCTAGCAAAACTGCACAGTCCACAATTCAGCAAAAAATGCCTACAAACTGAAGTCTGGCATTACTCCATCATATTGGAGCTATTTAAATTGGGTGCTTAATAATGGAGAATTTTCTCCTATGGCTGATGGAAAGAAACAGAAAATTTCCTTTTAGCTCACCTGGTATTTAATTATCCTTAAGAAGGGCCATTGCTGACTACTGGTGGAGCCCAAGGTGACTGATTTCAGCTTGCTTCAGTTATATACTTCATTTTCAAGTAGAAAAGGAGCCAAGGCTACCTCTGAACCTCCAAAAGACTTGCAGGAAGGCAGAGCTCTTTCTAATCTGGCCTCTTTGCATGGATTGCATCTATATGTTGCCTTGGAGGCTGGCTCTGGCATCACTCTAAGGAGCCTGCTGCTCCTGATACCAAACACCTAGTACCTACATTGCCCTGCAGGCTATATTCAAAAATGACCAGGTAATGGGAGCAAGTAATGTGCCTGCAATGTTTGCTCATGTGGGGTAATAAAAAGGAAAAGTGTTTCTGAGGAGCTGCATAGGGGCCTTATGCTACAGTATGACTGGGTAATAAAACAGCAGAGGAAATCCAATGTTGATAAATGCAAAGCAGTTCACAAGGAGGAAGATAAACTTGACTGCATGACCCAACAGTGGGTTCTGATTGTGGAGGGGACACAGAAATCTTGGAGACATTAATACAGCTACGGTCACACACTGTCACATTCAGCATAGCAATTAGTAGTGATCGGAAATGCAAGTCAGTATCAACAACTATTGGAAAGGAATACAAAATGAACAACTATTGGAAAGAAAGACAAAACCCATACAGCTGCTGTATGCTGAATATTGAGTAGGATTCTGGTTTTCCATCCCAAAGGGTATAGCAGAAGCAGAAAAGGAGCAGTGAAATGAGATCTTTTATAAAGGAATTTTTATATAGACAGAGATTCTTCAGCTGTGAGAAGAGATGGAACAGCAGGCAGAAAGTACGTACAGAATTACTGTTTACTGTTTCTTCTAACAGTAACAAGGGTGTATCGAATGAAATTAGGAGATTTGAATGACACAAATTCAAACAAAGTGTTACTTTTTCATATATACAATGGAATGTCTGGCCACAGGATGCTGCAGTTGCTAAGAGCACATGAGGGCTCAAAAGCAAATCAGAAGAATTTGCTGTAGAGAAAGCCACTGACGGATATCAAATAGACACTGCTGCTGGGTCAGCAAGCAAATGGGCTGAAAGTCATTGAAAGATGAGCCAGAGAGACCACTATGAGGGTGTGCCATTATATGCTTGTGCTGTTCTTGTCCTCTGCCATGGAAATTTGCTGTTGCCCTGTGTGTGAGAGAAGACACTGAGTGAGATGGACCACCGGTCTGAGTTTGAAAGGTCATTTTATGGTTTTAGTGTACCTACAAAACTCCTATGTTTGAGGAGAAGAAAAGCTCATTTTCAGTAAGATCATGTATCTGTTTGTGTGGTTGATGTCATCACTCAAGTAAATGGAGGGTAAAAAAATGGTCATGGAAATCCAAACAGGAAGCACTTTGCAAACAAAGAGGCACAGGCTGGTGCCTGCAGAGCTACTACTCTTCATGCTCCATGGGACCTGAAAGAGACCTCTGCTACCTTCAGCCAGAGCACAGATGTTGGAGGACAATAAAATGATGTTCTTTTTTTTTTATATCTTCTTCAACTAGGGCAGATCTGATGCTTAGCATTTGAAAGCTGTGACACACCTGGGCAGCAGTGGCACAGTGCTGAGCCAGAAACACAACAGTAATTCTCTCTGGGTAATGTTCTAATGATACCCAGGCCAGCAATCAAGGAAAACTCTCTGATTTTAGTGCTCTCACAGACTTCAGTCTTCAGTGCCAGCAGCCTGGTCACACGGACAGTATAGCATGAAGCGAGGCTTTGTTCCAAACAACCCAGAATTGGCTCATCTAACCAGCCCTACCTCTGGGTGTAGGGTGACCTTCCCGATTAGCCTTTTAAAAGCCTTTCACTATATATGGCACTTTCAGTCTTGGCAAGATAAATCTGAAGGGAGAGCAAAGGGATATATCATGATGCAAGTACTAAAGCATTCTTGGATTTTCAAGAAAAAATACACAAAACAACTTCCTGACTCAAAAAGAGCTGTATTTGGCATGGGAAACTTCTACATTAGACCTCATCCTGACAGGGAAGTATTAATCACAAAATTTAGAGTTTGCTTAGGTGTAAATGATAATGATTTGGTTGTATGTTTTCTGTACTTTTCAAGTGCATTTTACACGTTTTACACGTAAACAAGATAAAGTCCTAACCAGTAAAATTCAAACTCATTGCCTTGGAAGATCCTATTCCTCAAAGATGAAATAAATTAAGAGATGTATCAGCCAGCTTGGAGGAAAAAAATTAAACCAATAAAAATGTGAATAATAATTTACAACAACTCACAAAAAATTTCCCTAGATCTTCAAAAAGTCACAGTTAAGAAAGATATGCATACTGGTGAAAACCAACATCCATCTGAGGAGGGAATGGAAGAAAGTTAATATTTTGCCAATACTTCTGCAGACAAAATAGGGCAACCAGGTAATTATAGGCCTGTCAGTTCGATGTCTATTCCAGGCAGAGTGATGGAGTTGCTGATAGGAAAGTCAATTAATAAAGTATTAAAACACTGCAATTTAATTAATGACAATCAACACAGATTAATGGAAGAAAGATCTTATCAAATTAATGTGCTATTTTTATAAGACTACAAATGTGGTGGATAAAAAAAATTGTGGTAATATTATATACTTTGACTTTGGATGCATTTGCCATACAGTACTATGAGAGATTCTGACAGAAATCATAACTAACATGATGAACATATCTGGAAAACCAACTTGTTTTAGAGATGGCTAACATGGGATCTAACAACCTAATCTGATGTGGGGCTTGGAGAGTGAGTTCTGCAGGGACTGCTGATCAGCTTTGTGATTATTAACAACACTTCCAGCAACACAGAAGGAAGAATTGCCTTTCCTAATAATACTTGTTGATGAACCAAAATTTGAAAGTGGGCAGAAGTGGGCAATGCCTTTTCAGCATTGCTTGAGGAACAGGTGTAAAAGAAATAACAGGTGTTTCCATGTAACCCAGCATAACAGATCTACTTAAGAACAAATCTCAGGCCTTACTTCACATAAGAAGAGCTCTTCTTTGGGAAGCTGAGACTGAAAAATGAACTGGGGTTCCTAGAAGACCATCACTTGAGTCCCAGAGCCCTCTGAAATCATGTTGCCAAGAGGGCCAGTGCAATCTTTTCCTGTGTGCACAGGATAGCATCAAAGGGCAGTAAAGAGCTTATGTTACTTCTGCATTTGACATCAATAAAGATATTGGAATAATGTTGGTTCTGATGTTAGCAGCTCAAGAGGGCTGTTGGTGGTAGTTCAGAGAAGAACCACAAGAATATGAATTTTAAAAAAAGGGCAGTAAAATTGAGTGACTCCACAGGGTAAGTGTATTTAGACTTAGTATATCAAATCAAAAGCTAAGCCATAACTTGATTATGGTTTGTAAGTGCTTTCATGAGGAATGGATACTATCTAACAGGGGAGTTTTCACTCAAGTATAAATATACACAAGGAAATCCAATGGAAAGTTAAGGGCACGTAATTTCAGTTAGATTAGGATAGGCAACTACTGCAAAACTGTGATAAAGCTGGATGTCTTTTCTATCTAGTCCATCTCAAGTCCTGCTCTTTCTCAGTGGGAGTCAATTCCACATAATGACCCGTGTTTTTGAGTCAGAAATGGCCTTAAGGTGGTTTTTGTCCTTTACATCTGTGAATGAAGCTGTAACTATATCAACATACATTTTTAAGTAAATAAAATAAATATATTTCTGAATGAGAAACAGGATCCAAATTTAGCTAATGGGAGCTTCTTGTGTACATCAAGAGGTACTTCAGGAATGATGGGGATGATATTTCTTTCTAGCTCTTCTTTGGGAATCTGCTTATTTTTCAGTGCTACCCAAAAAGCTGGCAACACAAGATGACAATGAAGTTTTGGAAAACAGCTTCTAGAAGCACATCCAGTTGTCATGTTTCCATCTCACATTCGCCTCCACCAGCATCATGCTGATGGGTGCAACTGAGGAAGCAAAATCTGCCTAAAAGGCATCTGGTTCAGGTCATGAACTTGTCTGGAAAAAAAAAATTCCCACAGAAACTTATTCCTCAAGTGAAAAATGGGTGTTATACATCCCCAAAAGAAAGGAGACCTTAATCACAGCTGGCTGGAACATGGACAATCCTAAATAGTTAGGAATAACTAGTCAAAATGTTTCATATCTCATCTTACATATTAGGGTTTCCCTAGAATATGCAAACATAGCACTTCTCTTCCTGAACTTACAGCCATGGATGTGCTTTACTCACCAGACCCATTACAAATGAAGTAAGTCTCCCTACTTTTTCTTCTCTTAGCAGTACCAGTATAGCTTAAAATGTCGGAAATATAAAAGACATGGCACTTCTATCTGACGTGTGAGGGAGTTCTTTTCCTCTGGTAATTTCATAAAGCTAAAAGAGGGAGATGTTTAGAAGAGAATTCCACCATGTAAGATTCATTTCAATTAGCAAGGGATAACATTGGTATCGATATACATAACACAACCACTTTTTAATTTCTGGGACTGGTGCCATCTGTGAATAATGAAAGTTAGTGTTAACAGAAAAATGTAAGGTCTAACTGGGGGAGCCAACAGTCCACAACCTTGACAGTCAGATTTGGAGGGAAGTGCTGTGATTTAGAAGGTCAATTTGCTTTTGCTTATGCTATCTGAGACCATCAGCAATGCATCCAACATACAGATGGAAATTTGTGAACTACTATGAATGGTTAGACTGGAAGCATACTGTGGTCATAGCCTTATCTAAGATCTTGGGATGTGATACTATTGCTTTGGAATATCTGATACATAACTGGGATTCTTATGCATAACATTCTCCCATACACAGAGACTTGTTCTGAAGACAAGTGAGATTCTTCTTAGGTTGCAGATGAATAAATATATGAAGGCAAACCTCAAAACACTTCAGTTAACAGCTTTTTTTGCAATTTCTGTACAATATAACAAGAAAGCAGTTTGCAGAAACATTGGACCTGCTTCTCTCTATCTCATTTAACTGGCTTCTGTACATAAATTACTTTTTGGAATTGTGTGGTGTTTTTTCTTTTTCTTTTTTTATTGCACTGCAGTCAGTTGTAAATCTTGCACTGAGTTATTCAATAACACCTTTTCTTTTTGTTTTCTGAGTGAAGAATGAAGCCTAAGGCTTGATTCTGACTGCAGATATGGCCCAAAAGGTATTTATCCTTACATCCTTATTGTATCCTTACTTCACACGCACATAAGCCCCACACAAGCAGTTCATGGAAATGAGTACATTTCTTGTCAACTTGCCTCTTGATAGCAACTCATTTAATAATAAAAAAAATGGACTGATATTAAAAGTCAAAATCATGAGGTGTTTTTTAAAGAACAGATGCTTGTCTCCATGTCTCTGAATTGCCCTTTTTGATGTACAAAGACTTTTATCTTTACTGTCCCAGATTTATTTCCTTAGTCTTCCGTACTAACATACTAAAGTTCCAGAGCAAATCATTACCAAAAATTATAAATAGAAAAACATATCCAAGTTGGCATGGGAATCCACCTGGACAACCACTGGGGATGTATTTGCAAGCATATTTTGAGCTAGCTACTTGGATTAATTTTGCTGAAATGAGACTGTCTTCTCAATATGACAGTTCTCAACACTTAATAGTTGTTTCATGTTCCCAGTAGGCTCAGCCCTGCATTTTGTAAATCAAAAAAATAAAATTAAGGTCTTTTACCACTTCAAAAATTATTATCCTTTTTGTTCTATCTTGTGTTTGTATGCCACTGATCATATATTTTCTGTAAAGGGACAAGGAGCAGACTGACCTGGAAAAGGAAGTCTTTTAAATGTAGAACTGTCTTTGATCACTCACAAGACTTGCTCTGATCTAAGCTCATTGACATCAATGGAAGAAAGACTGCTATTGGCTTGGAAGGGAGGGTTGGCTCCTTTCCACACAGAGTCCATATTCGCAAAAGCAGATGTTGAAAGATAAAGCAGACTGAAAGTCAGAGTTACAGAAAAAGATACTTTCTTTGCACAAGGTCAGATTTATGGCACACTTTTAACTTAATAATTTTTTCTTAGTCCCTGAAACAGGAAACTCCAATTTCTACACCTATTTTTGCTGTTTACCTGCATATAAACCTCAGATCAGCACAATGAAGTTCAGAGATGAAAAGTTGCCCAGTTAACAGTCCTAAAAGGAATCCTTTCCAGCTCACTTGGGGGAAAGAAGACAACCTTCAGTCTGATGTGTCTACAGAAAGATCATGAGGAGGTATGACAGTTTTGTCATATGGCATTCTATTGGCTACATTTTTGGTACCATTGGTACCAAATGGTAACCATTTTATAGTACATATTCAGAAAATTTCTCTCACACAATTGAGTGAGAAAATATAAAGAAACAGTATTTGCCACTACCATCATAATTTCAAGCAAGAGTTCCTAAGTAGTGTGAACATGACTTTTAAGCTTGGATCACCCAACAGCACCCCTTTAGCCCAAACATTCTGGCTGATGTGTTTTAAGTCACACATCTCTTCTCATTTGGTTAAGCACCACAGCTGTGGGGGACTGGCAGCAGTTAGGCAAAACTTCACTGCTGACTTAGTCTCAGACTTTGAGCTGACTTTTATGACCTGATTCCTTTTTACATCTCACATGCTATATGCTGATCTTGCTCTAAAACTTCAGCTGACTCACATAGATTAAAACAACAGGATTATGTACACCTAATATCTCTGTGAAGCAAATAAAGAGGTTTGCTTATTCCTTTAACATTGGACTGAAATCTTCATTGATATATCTGAGAGTAAAAGCAAAGTTTACAAAATGTTAGGTTTGGGGAAGGATGAAATAGAAAAGAGAGTGAAATAATTAATACATTCAGACTTGCCTCCTGATTCTGGCTGGAAACTCAGAAGTTTCCAACCATAGACTCAGGATGAACTTTTCATCCCTTTCTCCTTTCACTCCTTTCTCCTGTTGGGCTTGGAGGCTCTGAGTAGCCTTTCCAGAGTTGCTAGGGACATCTAGCTGATGCTAGGTACCTAAGAAAGTTAAACAGAAAGCATTTATCTAGCAAACAAAGGTTGATGCAAGAACCTATGTCTCTCATGTTTTGTCATAGTCAGAAGGAGCATGCAGGGGGAGAGGAAGGGAGAAATTGTGTAAAAAGCCATCTACTAAGAAAAGAATGTTTGATTTGGATCACAGGATGTGATACTGGAGAATGTATTGCATAACTTTATGGCTTGTCCTTATTTGCAATGATTCACTATCCGGCACTGCTCATCCCACTTCTAAAAATGGTATTGAAAAGTTACAGAGTATTCAGAGGTGATGGGAAAAAGTGAGGAAAGGAAGGAAAACACCTTTTCATTTTACAGCAATTAGCAGACACTGTGTCTGCAGGTCATCCTATAGGTCGTTCAAGATCACAGGTTCTGTGTCCTTCCTCAGTACTCAAGTGACATTCGTCAGGTCAAATTTTCTCTCTTGCCAGAGGCTCAACTTCTCCATGCCGAACTTAAGATCATGACAACCCTTTCTCGGCGATATTTATCTTATAACTGTATAACAGGGCAAGCACAGCTCTTAGTATGGAGGACAAGATATGAGGCTCATGCAATGCTGTGCAGAGAGAGCTACCCCTCACCAGAGCCATTTTCGAAGTTCCCCCTGTCAAGGCTAGCCCCTGACTGAAAAATCCCTACAGCCTCTTTGGAACCCTGTTCAGAGGTATTTCTCTCTGCCCCAAAGCAAGTACCTCTGGGACAGCCTCCTCCACCAGGGTTATTTCATTACTACCGTGCTCACTTTTTCCTATCCCTTGAAGGCAGGCATCAGCCAAACCTGCAGATGTTCACCCCAAAACAACCCTTCTCCCATTTCTAATCCTTCTCTCTGCTGATGTGGGGAAAGGGAAGTTAAGACACAAACAATCCCCTTGGCATCGCCCTGCAAAGGTGGGACAGAGTCATGCTCTCCTCACCACCCTTTCTCTTACTGATGTGTGTTGTTTTTGTTTTGTTTTGTTTCTCTTTTTGAGGGTGAAGAGATGTGAGCATTTGTTTTGTTTTTGGTTTGGGGTTGTGGGTTTTTTTAGTCGTTGCTTTAAAGTAATTAACCACCAACACTCATACAAAAACTAGGCAGCAAATGGCAGGCTCGTTAGGAGCTTAGGGAGCCGCTCATCAAAATTCAATATATATCTAAACTCCTGTTACTTAAACAAAAGGGGACCTAGTGAAAAAAAAACAAAAAAAAAACAAACCAGCAGCCGGCAGTGGTGCTGGGCGGAGACAGACCGACCTCATTCATGGCTTTCTCTGCGACAAGGTTTACGTTTTCCCCCTGTCTCCCAGTCGTTCCCCCCTCTCCCCGACCGACCTCCGTTTTAATTTTGGGGCGGATTAAGCCAAGTCTGGAGCCCGGAACTCCTCCCACCCGACAGCATCGGGAAACAACCTCTCGTGCTACCCTAAGTACGCGGGCGCCCGCGCTGCCCGGAAAACCCCGATTGCTTCATTGAGAAAAAAAAGCCGGCCCGCACACACGACACCGCACCAGCCCCCGCGCCCAGCGGCGAGGCGGATTCCGCTTTTAGGGGCGGTTATGCCATTATCGTTATTGCTATTCATTTATTTGTTTGATATTAACAACATCTCACCCCCAACCGCAAGGGCAATCCCCCGGGAGGCTGGACCTGCCGGAGCTGTGTCAGCGGGGGGAGCCGCGGTCAGCATCACAGGTACTGGTGAACACGCACAGCCCGCTACATACACACCGAAGCCTCCCACACAGTGGGACACCCGCGAGCCCCGGCTCGGCTCGACAGGGCTGCGGAAGGACGTCTCACCTTGTTTACCCCGAGCGCGGCCGGCGCAGGGGGAGGCGGGGCGGGGCGGGCGGCCGGGGCGGGCGACGGCGGCGGGGCAGTCAGCCTGCGCGCTGGGCACCGTGCGGGCGTGCGGCGGCCGGCAGCGAGGCACGGAGGCAGCCAGCGTCCCCGCCACGTAAGTAGTCACTGCTACGCCGTGGGGGGAGACGGTGCCTCGGTGCAGGGGAGCGGCGCGGCCACCCCTGTCCTCCCCTCGTCCTACTCCACCAACGCAAAAACAACCCCAAAACAAAAAAACCCGCCAAATCAACAAACCAAATAAAATCTGCTCCCTGCGTTTATTTTTTAAGCTATTCCAACTGAGTGCTCCCCATTGGCCTTTTCGCCTATCGCCCTCCGAGCCCCTGCAGTAAGAACTCGGCCCCTTCTCGCCGCGCTGGTTTTTCTTTTCTTTGTGCGTGAACTCCATTGAACGCGGTGAAGGCAGCGAGCCTCCGCTCGCAAATCCGCTGTGCAGGGAGAGCGTGGGAGCGTTCTCCTGTTCCCTGGTTGCACTTTTTGTTCTATCGCGACAACGGCAGCACGCTCCTTTCCGCCGGCGCGGAGCGGAGCCGTGCGCGCTGCCCCGCGTTCCGCCGCGTTCCCCCGGGTGCCAGTGCGGCTTAGCCGAGCCTCCCGCCGCGGTCCCGCTCCTTTGTCGGCCCCTAAGTTAAATGCTCCCTCGCTGTTTCGCGGGGCATTCTCGGAGCGCCCCGGGCGCTAGCGGCGAGGCTTCCGCGCCATCTACAGCCGGGCCGCGGCAGCGCGGCGCTGCCGGGCCGTAGGGGAGCGGAAGGACGGTCCCGCTGCGCGCACTGCGTTGCCGACCTTTTGTTGCTGCCAACGCTGAGCGCCCCGCGGGAGCGGCGGNCCGGGCGCCGCTGCCCCGCCGCCGCGCTGCTCCGCTCCGCGCCGCTGCGCGCCCGGCCGGCGGCGGGAACAAAGGGCCGCGGGCTGAGCGCTCTCTCCCTGTGCCCAGGACGCGGCGCTGAGGCTGGTCGCCCGCCGCCGCCGCGCTCCCGCCCCCCCCGCCACACAAAGGCAGCCGCAGCTGGACGGGCGAGGGACCGCGCTCCACGCCAGGGCTCCGGTGCAGCGTCTCGGCTGGTCTTCTCCATACTCATGAACATACAAAGGTCAACCCCTATCACGATAGCACGATATGGGAGACCGCGGAATAAAACCCAGGATTTTGAAGAGCTCTCGTCCATACGGTCCATCGAGCCAAGCCAGAGTTTTAGTCCGAATCTAGGCTCGCCGAGCCCGCCGGAGACCCCGAACTTGTCGCATTGCGTTTCTTGCATCGGGAAATACTTATTGTTGGAGCCTCTCGAGGGAGACCACGTTTTCCGAGCCGTACATCTGCACAGCGGCGAGGAGCTGGTTTGCAAGGTAATGTTTCTCCTTGTTTTCCCCCGGGTTCGCCGCTGTCGCGCGTGGGTTTCCCGTGCCTCGCAGGAGGGCGAGCACGGTCGTATAGTATACCTCAGTTATTGAACAGTGGAGAAACAAAAGGCAGGGAGACAGGATTAAAGGCGCATCCTGTAACTTTTCCCTCTCTCCAGACAATGGCCACGTTATAGCGGTGGCCCGGAGCCAGCTTTGCCTTCTACCCGGGGGGATATTGTTCGTGAAAGAGCCGGTTTTGAAGTAGGTTTTAACATGAGTTCAGATCAGGCGAAAGGCTCATCTCTACTCTCACTTTTCAAAATGGAGTAGGGAATCCCCAGCTCATTTTAAGGTGTTAGGACCTGCTGGCTTCCTCGATTTTTCCTGACCCCGATTCTGTGAGCTGGGGTATGGAAGAGGATGGAGAAGCTTGGGGGGAGGGCACATTGGCATCAGCTTTGTCTTAAAAGTGGTTTTTAAAAGAGAAGAACCACATCTAATTAATCAGCCTCAGCTCCCTCACGGTTGAGGTTGTTTGCAAACAGCATCCTCCCCCATTGCACAACTGAGCAAGAATAAAACCTGCACACCTACGGTTTTTAGAAGAGCAGACAAAATAGCTATCCCACTCTGTTAGCCTGCTGGTTTTTCTCTGCCTCCTCCGAGTTTGCTCCTACTATTCAAAGGTGAGCTGTGGGAAAAAGAAACCTACATAGGGGCACATCTGTGGAGGGATGCTCTCCTCTTTTCAAGCCGAGGGAATGCTATCCTTTGTTCCCAAATTGTGATTCTTATTGTCTGTAGTGAGCCACTTATGTCCAGGAAACTGAGGCAGTACTTAGTAGTAGCTTTTATAGCTGTGCTGCAGATTGCAACCTTGCTACACATGCTGCAGTGTTTGTGTTGTTCCCAAAACACCGATTTGTGCCATTTGGCAAAATTTCTAGTGTCAAACTAACTGGAAGATGGAAAAATAGACGAACTACATCTTATTAGTATTCCAGGTATCAGTAGTAGTATTGCTAGCTGTTTCATACTTTCTCATACTTGATTCATAAAAAGTTGTGGACTAGCCTGTAGCAGAGAAGTGAAAATAATTCCTGCTGCTTGCAATTTGTAAAGATTTGAGTTCAGAGAGCAATTGAAATATGCTTACTGATTGAGTTATAAAACCCGATTGTAAGGAAACGTAGGACTTTGTGTGATTATGTAGGGTAAAAAAGGCCCTTTACTTTGCAAAGGACTAATATTGCATGCTGAACTGAATGCTTTGTTACTAAACTGAAACAACATGAGAATTTGGAGAATGAAAGCCCAGCTTGATGCAGTAGTACAGTGCTGCACTCTAGGACGTTGGCATCTTTTCATGAAATAAACAGATCCCACAAAGCTGCTGCTCTGCATGAAATTCTAGGTGAACTTGCATAGCAAGTGGTTAAGCGGGGGCTATGCGCTTCTTTGTTTCCTGTTTGGTTTGCAGGATTAAGGCGCTGTTTTGATAACAGTATGAACAGCATAACTGCAGCTCACAAAGAGTGGACTGTTATTTTTTTTCCCTTCCCTTTAAGCTGTATGTTTTTGAGCTGATCCTGACGTTTGAATAGTATCAGTTTTTCCATATGTGAGAGGCACTACTAGCTGTGCTCCAAAAATACAATCTTAGCCTGAATTGGTAGTTTGTGAATACGTAGTTGTCAGTCCTGAACTCATCTTAATTTAATGCATGTTTTAAAATGCCTGCAGTATCGTGACAACTATTTGTCTAGTAGCCTTCCGGCAGAGACCTGCTCACTGGTGTCTTATTGAAGATGCTCTTAGAGATTGCTTGCAGAAACATTGGATTGGATAACAGACACATACTGATGATTCTCAAGATTCATTTGGCTGCACCCACTGACTGTACAGATGCCGTTATTTGCTTCAAGGCTCTGTGGCATCCAAACAATGGTAACTTCTCACTTCCAGTTCCCAGCGAGAACTAAATCAAACTGCAGCTTATTGGACATTTGCTGAATTGAGGCCAGGGATCTTAGAGGCTAGGATACAAAGAAGCCCTTTATAAGAGGTATTTGAGACTGTAGCAGTATGATAGCACTTCCCATCTACCCGCTTTCAAACACACTACTGGTACATATCCAGAACTACTTATTTAACATCGTCTGAGAACCACAAAATGTAACTCATTTACATCAGGATAATCTGGTTAGGAGAGAATTCTGGAAAGACTTTTTTTTCACGTGAGGGTTTGAGCTGTATGAATGTTCCTGCTTAAATTTTATTTTATAACAGCTGCTTTGTAGAAGAGCCATTCACTTACAGTGTAGTAGTTACGAGTTTTGAGATCTAAATGTCAATGAATTCTCCTCTGGAATGAATTACACACCAGGGATTTTAGCAACACCCCCTCCCGGCCCTGGTTCTGCTTCCCTGGCGCACCATGTCACCAGAACGCCTCGGTGCTAATCCTCCCCCTGTAAAACGTGCAGGGTCTGTTTGGCAGTCTGCCTTTAAGGCTGTTTTTTCCTATGCCAGAGTATGGCAGCACAGGTATGGGGTGAGGGGAGAAAGAGGGGCATGAGGAGGGGGTGTCCCGGTTTTTTGGGATTTAGGTCCTTTTCTGTGGAAGGAGTTTGTTAGGATGGTGCTCTGAAGCATTAAATTACTCGGGTTTTGAAGCCTCAGGTTTGATTGAACTGTAACTCCTTCACTCAATTTTGAAAGCTTCTTAAAGCTTTAGAGAAAGCAGGGAGAGATTTCCTTCTTAGAGAGGATACAAATACTTGCTGTTTGAACATAAATGATAGAATATGGAAAGAAAAAAAACAATTGCAGTTTAAATTAGTAGTTACAGAACTATACAAATTCTTGATTTTTATGTCCTGTTCAAAGGATACATGACTATCTTAAATTTTTTTTAACAACGTAACGGAACACCTAGGAGTAAGTTATATAATAATTGAATTTTTATACTGATGGAAACGGTAATCCCTTGTTTTGTACTGCTCTAGAACATGTATATTTAAAGATAAAAATCACTCCTATCAATACTTTGCTCATAGTCTCTGTTAGCCTTCTGTCTTCTGTTACTGTCAATGAAGTCTTTTATTTTCTTGTAATGTGGTCTTTTCTCAATTGACTCAAATACTGATTCATTTGTCATCACTTGATTATAGTAACTTTTTATTTGGGTTTCCCAGAAGCTTTTTTTAATTCTTACAGCTCATTCAGAAGATCGGTGATAACATACTTAGTAGTAAAGGGAGACTTTGCGTTTAATGGAGCACTTGATTGAAATGCAGAGAGTTCAGGGTGGTTTTGTCTTTGCCTTTTGAAGGGTGTTTGTCTGCGCTCCAACAGGCAGAGCTATTTCCCGAGCTGGCCTTCTGATCTTATAAACAGCCATTGTGGAACTGAGACTTGGAAAGTGAAAGTGACTTTGCTGTTTTTCAGAGATGAAAGGCAGGAAGTGAATAGGAATAGCAATAGATGGTACTTTAAAGCTGAAAATCCTTAATGCTTTAATGGGTTAATAAAATCAAGAAAGGCAGGCATGTGTATCAGGATGGATTTAATGTGACAGCTTCTCTCAGTACAAAGGTATTGGCTGTATTTTCTGTGAATTTATTTGGATGGAAAATAAAAGATAAACATGTTTCGTTCTGAGTCCTGCCCTTATATACCATTGGTTTTCACAGCCTAATTTAGATTACATTCTAAATTTCATCAGCTGTTAGCTAATGAAACTTTGCTTGCTACCAGTTTTGAAGACTAGCCTTTTCTGTCAAGGTTACGAGTATCTTCTGTGTGGGGTTGTGCAGTCTGTTTTGTCTTGTCCTCGGTGCCCTGAGCTTGTGACATCCTGTTTACATTGGTGCAGCTTCACTAAGAGCATAAATTGTACTTAGAGATGGTTCTGTTAACAGAATGAGATGTACCATGACTTCACTGTCCTTCATGTTGCTAACCCTGGCTTTACTGTCATTGTTCCTGCAGGTGTTTGATATTGGCTGCTATCAGGAGTTATTAGCACCATGTTTTTGTCTGCCTGCGCATAAAAATATCAACCAAATTACTGAAATAATTCTTGGGGAGACAAAAGCGTATGTGTTCTTTGAAAGGAGCTATGGGGACATGCATTCTTTCGTTCGTACCTGCAAGAAGCTTAAAGAAGAGGAGGCAGCCAAACTCTTCTATCAAATAGCTTCCGCTGTTGCACACTGCCATGATGGTGGACTGGTACTGCGAGATCTCAAGCTGCGAAAGTTTATTTTCAAGGATGAAGAAAGGTAAGAGTCTCTGTTAGTTTACAGGTGGTAAACACATCAGGGATGCCTGAGGTCAGACATTCAGAGTTTCAGGACATTGTGTCCTTCATTGTTGTTGTACCATTTGATTGTGGTACACTTTATTTCCTCTGCAACCTGATAATGGGATGAATGTACCATTTTACCTTCTGGCTTAGGTTTTGAAGTAAAATAAGTATAGAAGTGCCATTTGTGTCAGTGTTCGGCCTCTGCATCTCCACCTAGAGGAGTACCCTCATTCCTAAGGGAGAGACATCTGAAGGAGGGCTCTGAATGTAAGAGGGCTCTGTCTGGTGTAAGAGCTGAGCCACCATAAATGCTTCTGGCATTAAAAGAGGAAAGAAGCATAAGATCCAGTATGTTAGAGGACTGGGGGCTGAAATGGCTCATTGCAGTGAGGATACATGAAGAGGAAGAATAGCCAAGTGTTTTTTGAAGGACTGCTTTGAGGACAGCTTCTTGTTTTCCAGGCTAGAAGGGTCTGGAGACTGCTTCTAAGCATATTATGTGGTCACTAAAAACTGCCTTTCTCCTTGGTGCTTGTTTGTAGTATGAGCTGTTGTGGTACTTGGGGAACTACTCCTTTTTTTTTTCCCTTTTTTTTCCCTTTTTGGGTGCCCTTTTTTTGGGTGCCCTTTTTTGGGGGCCTTTTTTTTTTCTTTTAATTATATCTCCTCCCTGCACACCCTCCTGTGTATAGGAAGACAGGGGAAGAAGAAATGGATGCTCTGTGCATATTGTTGAACTGCCATTTCTGATGTGGCGCTATAGCTAGACTTTTTTACCTATGGAAACTTACCATTTCTTTTCTTTGTAGTTACTAGTTTTCTTTGTCTTGCATGATAAATTTACTAGCACTTTCCACATAAGGGATCAGAGTAATAAATGGAGTAATGTCAGGTTTTCACAGAGGATTAAACTGGAAGATTGCCATTACAAAAACACCCAAACAAACAAAAAAGAAGAAACTAAATGGGGGCAAAACCTACCTTTGTACTTCTTCATATCTTGGTAGAACACGGGGAGATGTTTTGCCCTTTTAATTAAATTCTGTATATTTTTTGAAAACTTGTTCAAACTGATGCAGAATAAAATGGATGTTCTGGAGAGCTTTATTGAAAATAACCAGTGCATATTAGTTCCATTTGGGGCTGTTTGGGGGAGTTATAAGCAACAAGTAAGGCACATAAGTTTCCTACAATCTCAAAAAGTCTGTGATCTGCAAATTAGAAAAAACTAATACATAATTAGAAGAAACTAATACACAATTTATTCAAGAAAGAGAAGTTCCTGGCCTAATACAAAAGTGACAACCATCTATCCTGTTTAAATCTCCTCTTAAATTGTATTGCAAGCTAAGTTTCCCAAAATAGACTTCTCCTTTTAATCTATTTATAGACTGAAAAATAAAAGACATATTTTCACTTCTTAATTCAGTTCAGACAACTCTCTACAAAGCAAATAGCTATTCCTTATTTTTCTACGCAGGCCCAGTATATATGGTTGGCCTTTCATCCTTTTCAAATGAAAAAGCCTAAAATGGAACTAGCTTAATGTCTATTCACAGAGAAATGCAGACCAGATAGATATAAACTGTATTTTCACAACTTTTACTCCCAGTTTAATAATTAAGCACCATTATAGCACCTCTGATGAAGATAAGAAGGAAACTTGTAAAAAACAGTTGAGGGAGGAATTTTTTCTGTTGTAGCTGATAACATCCTAATGTTACAGTGGATGTTTTTTCCTGGGGTTATATGTAAACTCATGTGGCTTTACATGAAGAACAGGGCTTGGTAAAGCTCCTCCAAGGGAAGGCAGTGCGAGCTCAGAGCAGTGCAGTGGGAGCAGACATGGGTCCGTGCTGAATACTGTTGAACTCCTACCCCGTTGCTTACTAGGAACTGAATACAACATGAGGCACAGGGCCAAATCCTTCAGCCACCCAAAAAAAGTGGTGTGTACTGTAATAGCAGTGTTGGCTTTGATGAATTTTTTTAACATAACTGTCCTCTGCAAAATCACAGTTACTCACTTTTGAATACTGTCTTCTAATTATGTAATAATACACTTTAAAGGTCAAATAGGACTTGCTGGTTATTTTTAAGATGATCATAATGTGGTTTTCTCTTGGATGTAATGTTGGTTTGTAAGTAGAAAGGTATTGTAATCCTTTCTCTGCTAAATAAACAGAGATGAAATAGTGTGAGATAGAAATAGAACCAAACAGCAGTGACTGTCTTTTTTCACATGCTCTGATCATCAGACTGTAATCAGTCATCACTTTCAATTTGCTGCTATATTTAGGTTGAAAAATCTTCCTGGTCCTTCCTGAGTTCACAGAGGTGTTTGTGTGTTGCTTGCACTCCATCAAACTCCTGTCTCTCTGAGACCTGGTGAGGATGTCTGTGTGCTGAGCAGCCTGCCCTTCAGGAGCTTTCGTCAGCAGTAGTGCCTGGGGCATGGTTGCTGCACCATCCCTTGCACTTTGGTACTTGTAGTGAACCAAGGAGGGAGGAAAAGAGATAAAAATGATGTTTCGAGAAATGCGTGTGAACTCTGCTGCTGTGGGTTGCCTGCTTTTCAGCAGAGCTCTTTCTTAGTAGTTCTTTTCCTATTTCTCCATGGCTATTTTCCTGATGTTCAGTTTAAAGCTTTCTCTTCTTGAAGATTCTCACAGCTTTTATTTTTGTAGAAAAAAAGATGGGAAATCCAGTATGCAGGCAAAACACATGAATGGAAAACTTGCTGCTTTTATTTTTTTTTGCATGAGATGGTTGTCTGCTCTGAGCTGAGAGCTGCCAGACTGGAGCAGCCAGAGGGAATATGAAAGATATATGGAAGCAGTTCCATTTGTTTAAAAAAGAAAATCAATTAAAACATTTTTTAGTACATCTCCTTCCATTGATCCTGATGATATCCTGGTAGTTCAATATAAAAACAGATCTCCTGGAGTTTTTCAGGAAGATAGATGCATGCAGTGTTAAAACTCTTTCTACCCCATTTCTATTATCTAAATTATAGAAGGAATTTGCAAAGATTCAGGCTCCTGATAAAGCAGCAACACTGAGTGCTCTTGGCTCCAACTGATGTCACTGCTAAGAATGCATGACATTTGGATGTTGCAAATCACTATGCCTTGGGACATTTATAATGAACTGGGAGGTAAGAAGGTGGAATAAAGTAGTGTTGAAGGTTGGTAGCACTGAGCATTTTGTAGGGGTCCGAATTTTATTAGTGACGTTCTCTTAATGTGCTAAATTAAAGATGGACTGTGATGGTGTGTTTACACATTTATAAGTACCTCAGCACTTAAAATTAAATTCAGAATTCCCCTGTGGAATTCAGAAACAATTTGTCTGTGTTTCAAGGTAATTTGTAGCTTCTTTAAATCCTGAACTGCAGGAAGTTTGAAGATATGGTAAATTGCAGTCCATGAAAATTATGTGTTCAGTTGACACAAGGTTTTCTGTTTTATATAAAACGTTTAGTGGTTGTGGTTTTTAGGGAGAGGTGTGTCTATGAATCCCTTTGTAAACTAGAGGTGAAATAGCCAGTCTTGTAGTATTGAAATTTCGGAGTTAAACTCCATAAGCCTGCAGCTGATCCTGATGAAGCAGAAATTCTAAGACATTACAGCATGGCTGGAAATGTTTTGTAAGACTGGGTTAGCAAGCAGCAGCACATCCATTAAATGAGTGTGGGGACTTCCAGAGCACTGAAAATGTGGAAAACAACACTGACTTGCCGTACTGAGTCTCAACAGACTTGCCAAAGTACCTCTAAGATACTTGAATACTTCCAAAATTGTGTCCTTAGACTTCAGAATAAAACTTGAATCTGAAACAGTGGAGATGTGCTACGATAAAATTTATGGTCTAACATGTTTTTTGCTTCCATTCATGTTGTTAATTATTTTTTGTCCTGGGTATTAAACCAGGTCAAGGTTGATGTGAGGCTCTTGCTTTGGAGTAGTTTTTCTGTGTTCATGGCATGGTATTTACTATTTTCCATCCTCATAGTAGGCCCTTGGGTAGAGCAACTGTGCCCTTCTCCTAGCTGATGTCCCATAACGATGTTTCAGGTTTTCTGGGTTGTGCTAAAAATAGTGCTATACACAGTGTAGAGCTACTAAAGCAGTTCATCAGTTTGATATGTAGTAGATGCTTTGAAAAAGAGCCACCTCAAAGATCTCAGAATCAAACGAAGCATTTCTGTGTTGGTTGTTTCAATGGTTTGCTTAATACAAGAACATTTCTGCTGTCAGGGAATTATTAATTTCTTTAGTGCATTTCTAAGCCTTTAATTATATTAAAATATTAGCTGTCGTAATATTTGAAACTTAAAGACCTTGTACATTCATCATACTTGTTGAAGGGAAAATTAAAATAATTTTGGTATTTAGATATTGTAATTTTCTTGTGTTCTTTGAGTAAATATGAGGCAGGTGGGATTCAATAAAAAATAAATATGATTTGACACTTTTTCCTCTGTGCCAGGGGAATGAAGCCAGTACAGTACACTAATTTAGAAAGTCTGTGTTAGCATAACATATTTACTTGGTTCTCTTAGAATATTTTTTTCTTTTTTCCCTCTAGAATTTCTCAGCTTTGAGTGGATGATGCTTTAAGGTGACCTAGTTATGTTGTTTGCAATCCTCATGATACAAATCTGATACCCCCAAAAATACGAATGCATACCTTTTTCCACATAGACCTTCCATTTTTTAGAGTTAATAGTAAGTTTCCTCCCTTTTTGTCAAAATTTAATGTGATCAGCAGGTTTTTCCCTGTGGTATTAGAACTTGCTGTTTTCCTTACAATTCCATAGAGAACTGGTAAGTTAACACTTTCTTGAGGTCCTAGAAATAGAGTCCTAAAGTAGAAGAAAGTCAAACAAAATAGGAGTGCTCTTTAAATTCCAGAAGATTTAGAAATAAAACCAGTCTTCATCTGTTCTATCATTTAAGCACTTTACACTACCCTGAATGGGGCCACAGGACCAAAGAGCACAAGTTCTTCAATAGTAGAGAATCACAGGTCAGATTTCAGACCAGAAATTATTAATCCTAGAATGTGGGGAGGAAGACAAATTTCTTTACAGGCAGCAAGTCTCTGCTGTCAGGCTTAGGATAGAAGATGAAGTGGTTGCACAACTGTTTCCACTAAAGGCTTCATGCCTCCTTTTGCCTTTATGTGGTTTGGTTACTAAGTCTCTATTTTCTCACTGTCTTCCTTGGGAGCACTTTGTATTTTTTGGGTGTGGGGTGCCCTTCCCAGCGGAATGCAAAGAAAGAGGCTGTCTGCAGATGTTGAACATCACGCCAGCCCTGTGAAGTACTTAAATCTGCTCCCGAGGGCATAGATAGTCATGGAGGTTAAGTGTTGCACCTAAGGTTGTAAATTAAAGCAAAAGCCAGGGAAAATTGGCTGGCCCTGGGATGAGGATGGGAGCTCAGATAGACTTTGAGCCAGTTCAAGGCCCATGAGTGAGACCATGAGTGGCAAGAACCTTTGCTGTTGTACCCAATGCTGGAGTTTGCAGGAGGATTTATCCCTGAACCATGCTGTCCTTTGATATGCAGTTCATAGTGGGTCCTTGTCTTTTGTTCACTCTCTCTGTTCAGGCTGAATGTCATGTTATGTGTTGGCTGTCATGTGCTGGGCACCTGTCATGAAATGCCCATTGAATTCTCTGATGAAAGGTGCTTTGCAGTCCCTGGAAGTAGATGTGTCTTAGGACAAAATACTCATGCAAAAGACTCGATGTTGACTTAAGAGGGGAGACTGAGGATGTCTGTGCTGATGGTGAGGAAGGGAGACAGGAGGCCAGCTAGCCACAGCTGCAGTGGATCGTCAGTGTGAAATTCTTCTGCTGCCCTTATCTCCCTGGGAGATTACTTCAGACTTTGGGAAGGAGAGGAAAGGTGGAGATTGTAAACAGAAGCCAACCTGGGACTTACTTAGTCTTAAGCACCTGCTTTTTGGTAGATGTGAATTGCTTGGAGATGTGGTTGCAGATGTCTACGCAAAACATTTTCCATAGGGTTGTGAAATAATGGCAAGGTTCTATCTTAGATATGCTGAGCATCCATCCCAGGCTCAGAAAGTGCAAGGCTGTTTTCATGCTATGCAATTATCCTAACTAAGTAAAATTGTAGTCTCCTTTCCCCGTGGGGCTTCATCATGTGTCATATGAAAAGACCTATAAAAGATGGTGAGCACAGCATATGGTTCACAGCAGAGCCTTTTAAAGCTCTGGTCTTCAACATGATCTAAAAAGATGAAAATGACGTGGTGAAGTAACTGCCCTAAGCCAGATGCTTATCAAAAAGTGGACTGCTCAGAGTATTGTAACTGAGCCGCTCTGTGGAAAGATCAGCATTGGATTTCAGAGCCTGCACCCCAACACATTCATCATTACCCAGCTTACTTTCTGGGGAACGTGCTTTCTCCTTGAGCAATAAGGGCATGGCATACAGGACAGGCTGTCACTAGCAATCCTGTTTGACTGTTCTAAAGCTGAGGTCTTTGGGGCACCACCCCTTCCTGAAGGTGCATCAGAGTATTTTTAAGTGAAATTCTCTAGGAAAAAAACACAAAATACAAAAACCAAAACCAGAACAAGTTAAAAGCTCTAAGTTGCTGGGTACTGCATGTCAGGAAGGGGATGCGGGCAGGGCTGAGTGTGCTGGTAACATCCCTGTGGAGGAATGGTGGGGAAGATGTAATTTTTAGAGGCTTCCTCATTCTGCGGAAGTACCAGTGAAGGAATCTTCCCTTAGGAGCAAGGTTCATCCTGTAAACCTGTGCTGCCTGCAAGTCACACTTGTCTTTTGAAACATGTCTTTGAGCCTGTTTCATTATGCAAGAGACTGTTTGTCTGACAGCCTTTGTGCAGTTTGTTTTTTTCCTTCCTTGAAGTTGTGTAGGATATTGTGTGGTGAACTCACATGCTCTGTGCCGTTATGCACTGGAAAGGGATCTTTTGGTGAAAGAACAGGATTTAAATTGATGGCATAACATTTCCTCTCTGATCCTGTGTGCCTCACTGCCCCTGGAGGAGATGGGTAGTTGTGAGTTCAGAACAAATGTGTGCACCAAGCTGCAAATCATCTGCCCAGAGTTTTGTTAGCTGCCTACCTTGTCTCACTGGCTCCCTGATGGCGTCCTACTTCTGCATTATTTAGAAGAGATCTCCTTAGTTAAAAACAAAATCAATTAGGAAAAGATAACTGTTTCCCATGTTGAGCTTCCGCGTTTTTTTCCCCCTGTTAATTGCATGCATGCTTTTCTCATCTTTATGATGGGGTGTGAGCAACTGACCTTGATTAAATGACCTGTGAGTTATTGGCCACATAGGAGCAATCCCTGGTCTACTGGGCAGTCAATGGCTTGAGTGTTTCTACCTAGGGGAAGGCATTCCTGGCCTCAGTCAGAGTAATGTAGAAATATGAGATAATATTGCTTGAGCACCTCCAGTTTTTATGTGTAGGAGGAATATTGTGAGGCACCTTTAGAAACTGCCGTTTTATATTTATCCACAATCGTATTAATAAAATGGCAATTCATATGTGAGTGACGGTTGTTTTCTGGAGTCTGCTGCATAGAGTCTGTAAATCTGGATCATCTAATTTGACTCAGCCTGAGTAACAAATGGGAGTGTACCTGGAGGTCCGTAGCAGGGATAGCTCCTTCAGTGCCCTCCCCAAACAGCTGATTTGGCTATCATGTGGGGAGTGTTGCTGTGCAAAAATTGCAGGTCCGGTCTGCAGTTAGTGTTCCCAAAATGGTAACAGCGGCTCAGCTGCGGTTTGGGTGTTATTTCTCTTACAGATGGCTTTGGGGGACAGACTAGAAGCAACTGTGTGCATTGATTCAGGTGCAGGCTCCTTTACTATTGACTGCTAATTCACTGTAATGGAGATATTTTCCTCTGAAAAACTCAGACTATCAGTTGCTATCTCTGCTTTAAATGTTTCGGATTTATTAGGGTGTTTTTCTTCTGCCTTACGAGCTTAGAGCCCTCTGAATAATTGCACTGATTTTGGTATGCAAATTGTGTTTTCTTTTGGAGATCAAGTGTGAATGCTGGGTTCCTACAGTCCTGGCTTCAGTGTCAAAAAGCAGGATAGCAATTTGCCCTAAGCTGTGCAAGGGAGAAGAATGTGGATCAGTTGGAAAAAAGTGTAGGACGTGCAACAGAGCCAGAGGTGGGTGCTAAGTCAGGAAGTTGCACTGACGAATCTTCTGGAAGACATTTAATTGATTAGGTTTTGTTACATTACTGAAGAGCAAAGTCTGAATGCAGTCAAGTAATGAATGGCATATTGATAAGAAACTCAGAGTGGTATTGTTTTTCATGGGTTTCCCTGACGGTTTCTATGGGGACAAAGACGCATTTCCCGTCCGAGTGCGGCTGCTGCCCTCTGATTGCACTTCTGTGGTTTCATTCACCAGTAATGGGAAAGCATTCATAGGCAGAATAGCTTCCCCTTTTTAAA
Source organism: Sakesphorus luctuosus (assembly GCA_013396695.1). Taxonomy (NCBI): domain Eukaryota; kingdom Metazoa; phylum Chordata; class Aves; order Passeriformes; family Thamnophilidae; genus Sakesphorus; species Sakesphorus luctuosus. The sequence continues at coordinate 802,840 of VWZD01004032.1, forward strand.
TAGCTATGATTCGGGGTTGTATTTTTTTTAATGCATTAGACTAATGCAGTGTTTTATCAATGATCTGATAGACGCATAGTGCTCTTTTTCCAAGTGCTTATTCAGGGCCTGCATTAATACTTGAAATTATGTACTGTAATTACGTAAGCCCTGACAAAAGTCTTTGTTGCGATACAGTATGTGTACAAAGTGATTCTCATCCGGCTGTGGCAGTAGCTTACATTTGAACTTTAGGGATTAATTTTGTTGCAACTGTTTATTGTACTCAAATGCTGGTGCTTTTGGAAAACATTTTTCCTCTTGTAGGGGTCCTTCAGTTGACTGATATGAGTTAATTATTTAGAGAATGAGAGTTTTGTAGAAGTGTGACTTTAAAAAAAAATAAAGGATTATTTTTGTTTGTCCTTTTTCTACTCTGTGATGGGAGGCACTTCAAAGTTGATTGTGATTTCACATCTCCATATTTGTTTTTGTCTGTCCCTTGGCTAGCAAATGTCAGATTTAGGGTTGCCTGGTTACTCTGCTGTTGGATGCACTACCCACCTTATGTTGTGGAGGTTCTTATTCTTAGAATCTACTTACAGTTTTCAGGGTCTGTTTGTTGTTTTATTCTTTTTTGGGGGTATTTGATTTCAGTGCTTCCTCTGAGAAGAGAGCATGGGGGGGAGAGAGAGATTGCATCTCATTTACCATGTCTCTGCATTTCTGTGTGCTTAAGACTTTAGAATCCCCTCTTTCCTGTTCACCTCCATGCTCCTTGCATTAACCCCCCTGCCCCCCTCCTCCTGAAAAAAAGAAAAGGTTCATTGACCTGCAGAAAACTGAGCTCTTCTAGGCAATGCTTGAAATATGGAGAAAGGGAAGGCCAGTCAGAGCTGGAAGCTTTCTCACAGAAGTGGGTGCTGTGCAGCAGGAAATAGAAGTTCCTGAGCCAGGCTGCTCCATTTGACTGTCTGAAAATATGTGAAATGACTGTTAAAAGGGGGGTGACTTGCCATTTACACCTGTGCAAACACCCCGTGGTAGTACCATACAGACTGTGATCTGTATGTGAGGCTGAGGTGGGTGAAGTTGTCTGTCACTGTGAAAATGCACTGGAGTGTGTCTCCCCAGCTCCAGTGCTGGTTGGTGGTGAGGGATGCTGGCAGAGCCAAGGCAAGTCTCTTGGCAGAACCACCTCATGAGTGCTTTCTATCACCAGCAGTGCCAAGCGAGTGAGCCACGGTGGCGGCCAGCCTTTCCCATGCTCTTGTGCTCTCCTTACTGTAAGGGTGGCAAACCTGTGTTGTCACCTAATGCAAAAACACCGGGCCTTACAGATTACCTTGGGAACACTCAGGTTGCTTCTGGGTGTAATTGAGAGGGGAGAAAGTCATGCTGAGGCCATGCATCAGGCAGTACCTGCTCGGGAAATGCAGGCTCAGTGCTGTACCTGTGCTGGAGCACCGCCTGATTGCAGAGGAACCATTTCACCACTTGCACCTAACACACAAGTGTTTCTGGTTGAGGGTTTGGGAGCTGAGGAGGAGTGAAGGTTTTGTTTTTGTTTAATTTGGGATCTTTGTTTCCTTAAAGCCTGTCAGGTCAGCAGGATGAAAAACCTGGTTTTAGTGTTTGCTTCATTTGGCCACAGCTTACAGGGGAGCAGGCAGGTAAGGGCCAGCTGTTGTTCCATTTGCTTGCTTAAACAAAACCTGCTGTAGCATTCATGGAGGCTGCAGCACCTTGCAAGGAAAGCAAGAAGAGGATACAGGTTTTGTGTTCTGCTTCTTTTTAATTGTCAAGAAATTATGTTTCCTCTTGGAGAAAAAATGAATGTTTGGGCACATCTTGCAGTCTGCTCTCTGTGGTTTTGTACTACGTCTGTTGTAGAAAAGGAGAGATTAGGGAGTTCCAATAATTTTATGTAACATAAAAGCTTCTCATTGAACTGTTTTTCTAAATTCTTTGGCAGCTCCCAGAAATGAAAAATAGGATAGGAAAGTAAACAGCATGTCCCTATGCTCTTGACACTGGGATGGCAGGGGAGCATGTGTGTGGGGGTGAATTCCCTCCTGGAAATTGTTTATAAATAGCATGCTCTGCCCTGCTCCCTGTGTGTGTGTTTCGCTTCTGTTAGTTAGCAGAAGTGAGTCCATGCTTTCCTGTCTGGCAGTTCATTGACTTAATGCATGTTTAAGTAGCTGGCCTCATTGTTTTATTGCTACACATGCTTTTCTATGGAAAAACTGAGGTGAGCAATGCAAATGGAACCACAACTCATGTCCACACCTTCCCTTTCATTTCCACCTCTCTGCCTTCCGTGATATGTTTTTTTTTCCTCTGTGAGTTTCTTCTTGCTGCTCTCCCTGTGCTGTGCAGGTGCAGGAACATGTTGAAGGTGAGCACCATGAAAGGGCTCTTCTCTAGTCACTCTCTCGTTGTGGACCCTGTGAGCTGCGTACAGTGGGGAATTGCTGTGGTCTTGGTAATTGTAGTTAGGATTCTCCTTGCAGCCAGCTTCCTGTGTGAGGCATGGCTGCTATAAAGTATTGTTTGAGTGCTAATGAGGGGATTGTCCATGGCCAGAAATGCTGTGCGGCTGGCAGTGGGTAATTAATTAGGAAGCAGGTGTGTTGAGCAAAGCTCATCAGCTTCTAACTGTAGGAGCAAACACTGGCTTATTTAAGGAGAGAAGGAGCTGCCCTGACACACTATGCTTGGGAGCCAAGTATTCTGAATTTTGTATTTATGACTTCCTCATTTGAGGCACGTTGCCAGAGGGGCTTTCACCTCTGCTAGTAAATGTTTCTAGCTGTTGAAAAGGTCCAAGTGTCATTATGAGAGTTTATGGCACAGTTGCCTCTTGAATACTCTGTGGAATAAAATGCTCTTCTGTTGGTTCAAAGAAGATAGGGCTGAGCTGCCGTGGAACCAAATCTAAACCAAAGCTGGCCCAGATGTCTCTTGCAGCTCAAGCAATGTTGTCTTCAGTAAACATTTAAGAGACAGGGCTCTCCCTGTGTGTTTAATGCCAATTAAATGATGTGCTTTAGTCAGGAGATGCGAGTTGTGCTTTCTGTGATGAAGTTCAGTCCCTGCCTGTGAATGTCTGTGGTGTGGAAACACAGCCATGGCACAGAGTGATTGTAACAGACCTGTGTGGTCGAGAGATGAGGACAGTAATACCCAAAGTTGAATTATGATCCCAAGTTGTTGAAAAGAAAGCCTGCACTACTACTAGATCACTCTGCCATCCAAAGGCACTGGACAAGCCCTGTTCTCAAAACCTTCCATTGCTGCTACATGGTCTAAAGGGTAGTGGTAATCCTTTGGATGCCTCCAACAGGGACATATTTTTAAATATAAGTACAGGCCCTAGCAGTGAGAATGGAAAGGAGAGGTTATATTCATCTAATGCTATGACAACCATGTCTGCATCACTTTTTCTTCTCCTATATGATATCCACAAGGGAAGAAAATTGTCTTGCAGAGATAATTACTGCAGCACAATGATGAGTTTGCAGTGCTTTGCAGGCAAAAAGAGTTTGCTATCTACATAAAGCATCCCTGTCATCTCTCTTCAAGTCCTCTGCTAGCCTCTCTGTTCATTCCAACACGAGGAGCTCTTCTGATTTGGCTGGATAGATAAGCTTGCTGTTAATCTTGGCAGCGTTCAGCTCACTTGGTCTCCCTTTGCCCAAAGGTCTCTTTGGGGAGACTGAAATCTGTTAAAATTGCTCTACCTTGATGCTGGGATAAAGGAAAATGTTGATTGTTTAGGGGGATTGTTTAGGGTCAGAGTGACCATTTTATTCATGTTAAACCTTGTGGAATTACAGGTGCAAGGAGTGGCTTGCCAGCATGAAGGTGTCAAAATAACCTTGTGTAGTTACGGCTGGGTTTGTATTTGGGTATGATACACAGGTGCATTACAGTGCAGCTGACACAGAAGAAGTCTTGAGGTTTATGTCTCCTTTTGGAAATCACATCTATATGAAACTAACCAAATGCATGAATACAGCCGTTGCTTTTATCTTTTTAAAACCGTATTAATGAGTTTACTGGACATAACTAGATTTGAAATCTTGTAGCTGTTTATACGGCAGTATTACCTGTATGTCTCTAGTATCTCTAACAAATATGGAAGAGATGGTATCAATTGTCTGTAACCACTGCTGCGAGTGGGATTTTACACTGATTCACTTCTGTGGTTGTTGAATATTACAGAGTGTGACTCCTTATAACCATGTAATTGCAACAGCCAGGAATTTGTGTTTGATGTTTGCTTACCTTGATGTTTGTTTGGGTTTTTTTTGCCTGCAGGACTAGAGTGAAATTGGAAAGCCTAGAAGATGCTTATATTTTAAGAGGAAATGATGACTCTCTTTCTGATAAGCATGGATGCCCAGCCTATGTGAGTCCAGAGATCTTGAACACAAATGGCAGCTACTCTGGCAAAGCAGCAGACGTATGGAGTCTAGGTGTCATGCTTTATACCATGTTAGTTGGACGCTATCCTTTCCATGACATTGAGCCTAGTTCCCTCTTCAGCAAGATCCGTCGTGGGCAGTTTAACATTCCAGAAACTCTATCCCCCAAGGCAAAATGCCTCATACGTAGCATACTGCGTCGGGAGCCATCAGAAAGGCTGACTTCACAGGAAATTCTGGACCATCCATGGTTTTCTACAGATTTTAATGTATCGAATTCAGGATATGGTGCTAAGGAAGTATCAGATCAACTGGTGCCTGATGTCAACATGGAAGAAGACTTGGACCCTTTCTTTAACTGAGCACAAAGACTGGTGTTCAGAAGGTACACAACCTGGAGATGGACACATGAAGGAGCCCTTCCTGACCGCGTTGAATCACATCCTGCATCAGCCTAGCTTGGTAGCAAAAGACACTCAGAGGTCCTCAGGTTGAGAAGGAACCTCCACAAGGAGCTAATATAACAAATGTAGCATGGGGACAGACTGGGGGGGCGGGGGGAGCTTGCTATCAGGTTAGATTGATTTGGAGGAGAAAAGGCAGCATGGAGCAATTGTAGCTTCTCACCTTTTTGGAGCCAAGGAGACTGCACATGCCAATTCTAGTGCAGCTGTATTACTCCTGTTTCTGTTCCATTAAAAACAGTGGTAACTCATGACAAATAAAAACGTTTTTGCCTCAGCTCACATCTTGGCATCGCACTGTTAGATATTTAACTTCAGCCATTATTCAGGGAAAGTACAATTGGCTTACATTTTTGTAATCGGATGTCTAATAATTAATGGGATTAATATAAGAAAAAATTAGGTGCACAAAGATGGACATGAAAAGTGGGTGCTAAAAAACCAACAAAATTTCAGTTCATGTCTCTTGATAGCTATTTTGAATTCATTTCTTCTAAATAAACTATTAATATTCTTGTCAGGAAATGACATTTTAATGCTTTGTTCCCTTAAGGGGAAGTAACTGTCATTTAGCAGGCTGTTCTGTTTTGTGTCAAATGGTTTGTTGCAGGAAGCTATTATAACTTCAACTTCCAGATGCATTACTGCTATAATGGGGGTGGGGGGGAAAGAAGAAAACTCTATAATTTTTTTTTTAAAGATATGAGATACTGGCTTCCATATCTGCCATGCTGCACGTATTTGACTAGAGAGGGCAGAAAGCCCTTAACTGTGTCTTTATCTGAGAATGGATCTCTTCTTTACTGACTGGCCTACATGTAAATAGAGGGCTCTTTATTATTGAAGAAGAGTATTGGGTTTTTTTCTTTGAATTCCTTTCAACTTGGGAAAAGAATTGTTTGGCTTTGATTTTTTGTTTATGTCCAGATTAAGAAATAAGAGGGTATTAATAAGCTGAACATTTATATTACAGATATTCCTCTTGAAACATACACAGTAATATGCACCTTTTGTATTGTCAAGACTTATTCTATTTATTGAAGAAAATGTCACATTAGTGATATATTAAGCCAGTACTTCAATTACGGGTTGACTTGGGATGACATGTTACATGCTGTAGTTAACACACTTCTTTTCTGTTCAGGTATTTCTGTCCCTAAATAACCTTTTATTTAGCTTCTTTTTTTTTTCTAGATAGCTTTATTTGATTTAGACTGGCAAATGTTTTTATTACTGCTTTTATATTGCTGTATGATATTGAAATCTCTTGGCATAAATATTTGTGTTTCCAGTACCTCAGTTGTTCTGATATTACTGCCTGTATACGTTTTGTGAAGTGGTCATGTTTTTTGGGTAGGTACATGTGGACTCTGTAGTATGTAAATGTTACTTGAATTTGTGCTTAATTATAGTATGTGGCATGTGCGTACAGCTACTTGGCATTTGACGTATGGATGCTATTTGCCTGCCTTGCAGGAAAGTTATGGTCCCACTCTCAAGAGGATGTTTCACAGTTCTTTATCAAGAGACAAAGCTAGCTGCAGCTGACCTGCCTTGGTTCTATTTTGGTAACTAAGAATATAAAGGAGTAATGTTTTTACACTCTGAAGATGGTGCTCTGTCAAGAAGGACTTTTTTTTATTTTGTAAGTACCTTATAGGAGGAAAGATTGGTGATGTGCATGGTGGGGTTTTACTGCCTCTGGTGCTTTGTCATGTATTTGGTTTAATGTTTTTGTCCTAATCTCTTCAATAAATAAAATTGTGCATATTTAACTAAACTTCAGTTGTGAACAATGTTCTTACTGAGTATCTGAATGTAGGATCACATAGCTGGTATTTTTTGTGTTGCTGACAAGCTCTTGCCAGAGAGTAATCTGAGCAAGCTTAGCACTTACATTTACAAGGTAACACTGCAAGCCATTTCGTCAAAAAATTTACCATTTTCTGTGAATAAAATTTGCTTTTATTTTATTTAATTTTATTTTGGCTTGTCTCAAGCCCATTTACCTTTCCAAGAAGGGTATTGAAATGTAGTGAAAACTTTGGTGTTTGGAGCCTCATTGGCTGGTGAAGAGAGAGATCAAAATGGAGCAAGCTGGCACTTGCACTTTCCAAAATCCCAGAGGAATGTGCATCTTGCATTTTCACCTCAGTTCCAGAAAGGATGGATCTGATTTAGCACCTCCTGATTTACTGTCTTTTATTTAAGGCCAGATTGTGTTTCTGTCACTCATCTTCAAATAATAAAAGATGCAGATAGTGCCATCATGTATAAGTGCCTGTGGGGTAATAACATGCTTTGTGAATATGAGGCAGGACAGATAATTTCAACAACCATGCAGGCTGTTTTCAGCACATCTGTAGTTTGAAAAATTTAAGAGTGGCAGACAATTCCCTCTAAAGAAATGTGAAAGCCCTAAACCTCCCTGTTGCAAGAGTATTGCACCAAAACTGGTAACATAGGGTTTACTGCTAGTCTGGCTAACTTCGTACTACATGATTTCATCCTAGGTAATTCCTGGCATGTGTTAAATATTTGAGTTGGTAGGTTGAGAATTAAACCTGTTGATTATAGCACGAACTAGAAATGTTATTAACATGTAGAAACACTTGAAGATCAGTTTTTAAATGATCTGTATGCCTGCAGCCAAAGTTTAAATTACTTGAAATTCTTTCAAATCAAACTCCCACAATAAATGTGCTTTATAGAAAAAAGCAGATTGTACTCAGTCATAGAGAGAAGGGGAGCACTGAGTATTTCTCTCTCCCCCACTAAAACTTATGTGAACAGCTTCTGTTCTGTTTGGGTGGAAGTAGTTAGACCTTATTTTCCAGCAACCTGCATGCTTGCTTTTTCACTGCCAGTAATTATATGAAAAATGCAGCTGACTAATGATTGCTCGTTTGCAGTGAATTTTTAACTTGAGGCTAAAGCTTTTTTGATGTTACTGCAGAGGAATCCTTTGGCAGCTGAAGTCAGCTTTATAAAATGCTGAAGGGATGTCTTGTTTTTGGAGCCTCCTTGTCCCTAAAGTGAAACCCAAGAGGGGCATTTGTGATTCAAACAGCTGATTTCTGGCTCTTTTTTTTTTATTCCTGCTTTATGGGCACTGCTAGTCGAGTACAGGTATAGCACTGCTTCCTGAAAAAATGCCTCATGAGGGGTTTCTTAGTGCTGCTCAACCCTCGATTTGGACAGCAACTGCAGTGGGATGCAGAGTTTTGCTGAGCAGACTGTCAGAAAGTCTTAGCTGCCTCTTGGTCCTGGAGAAAAGGATGATCATCTCACAACTATGCTGGTTGAAAAGCCATATCTACAAACAAAAACATTTCACAGAATATGACCCAATGGCAAACTTAGGGAGCAGAGGCTCTCCATCCCCTCTGTCTCCTCTATCCCTCCCAGCTGACAAAAGAAAAAAAAAGAGTTGTTTTTTTTTAAATTTTATTTTTAGTACAACTATATGCTGTTGCTGTATATTTTATCAGTGCAGCATTGTTTGTGATTTCAAGCTCTAGGCTTTTCTTCAGGACTGTACAAACAAGTGACAGTTATTCCTTTGGCACCATGATGTTATACAACCTGATCCCTTAACCTTGCTCAGGTGTGCATGTGTTATGGAGATAAACAAGTCAGTTAAAAATGCATTCTCTTGTATATGAAGTAACATTGGTAAAGTTGTGTTTCTGAAAAGAAAAAATAAAGCAAAAAAGCCAAACCCAAGCCCCTAAAACCCCAAACCACACCTTCCCAATAGTCAGAGAGGAAGGGTATGAAATGTGATGCTAAAGAAAAATTATTAAGAAGGGAAAAAATAATGCTCTTCATCCTGAAATGATTGTGTTGAAATTTGGAAATGTATGAGTGAGCTCTGTGACTAATAACATAATGAATACCAAAAGATTTAGTAATGATCAGTTCTTTATTCTTGAAGTTTTGTCTAAGTTTTCTATGAAAAACTTGCTAATTTAATAAGTGACAGTCTAGGTAGCAACTGAACTAGCTTATAACTGTCCTTTCATTAGAAGCAAATGTTGAAAATTGGTAACATGATGAGACAAATTGAAATCAAAGTGTAAGTTAACCAGGGTATAAATGACCTGTAATATGGCGTAATTCCCCTGAAACAGGAAAAAACATCTGAGGAAAATTTCTTTAAAAAAACCCAAAACCTCAACCTCAAACTTAAATCAGGCCAGCTCTGCAACTAACTTACGCTTTTCCTAATGTTCTTACTAGTTACATTCTCAGTACCAGTTTCTGTGCCTCTATGTTGTCTGTTTTGACTTCTGATTTAAGCAAATTTAGACTATTAGCTAGGAATTTTGATCCTCTGGAGCTGACCCTCCAGAAGTCACTTTGTTACAAAGTTTGAAACTCTAGACCATGTTTGACTTGGAAAGTTTTAAGTATATTCGTTAGTTTATGTAAATGTGAGCAAAAATACGTTTACAGTGACAGTAGTATAAATTCTGAGAAATAAATTTGATATTATTTGTACTGATGTAAATTAATGGAATCCATTTCTTAAGGGTCTAAATGGGCCTGACTTCTGTGCTGAGAGGTGTCATTTTTTCTCTTTATTACTCAATTTAAATTCTTTCAACTCCTCACAAAACCCAGCTCAGTACAGGAGTGGATCCCTTTGTTCTGGCTCTCCTGCCTGCATCACCAGCGTCCATAGCCAGCAAGGGAAAAAGGAAATAATCTTGGCGTGGCAGCTTGTGGAAAGTAATAGGTTAGTTGCTGCTGCACTTACTTCTGCTCAAGAGATTAAAGCATTGCAAAGCTGGTGCTGACATCATTCCAAGCACACAAAAAGCTGACGTCAGTTGTACAGTATACTGCAAGGTGTTTATCTCCATCTGATTAGGTTGGCAAAATGGATACTGCGAAGCAGCACACAAAGAAGGAAACTATGTTTGTCCATGCTTTCCACTCACCCTCTGACATCGGAGTCAGTCCTGGAAAGATTGAAACATGTTGTGCTCAATAAGGCTGCTGTAAAAATCTGTGGCCCTACGATTGTGCTTGACTAAATCTCCAAACATCAGTGTTGAGTACACAGTTTGAGGTGAGTGTTGGGCAGCCCCTCCTCACAGCAGAGTCCAGGTCTGAACTTTTGATCTTCTCAAAGCCCATGAAAATGACAAGGTAAGTAGGAACCCTGTGACACAGAGTACAGACATTCCTCACTACTCACCTAAGTGCAAATTATTGGTCAGGGAAGAAGGCAGAATTTCTGCTGGCCAGTGATCAGCAGGGTGGGAGGCTGCTGGCCCTTCCTGTTGCCCTGCCTGCTGCCCCACCTAAAGCCCTTGCCTGCTCCCCCAGCTGCTATACCATGCCTGTTGCTCTGCCTGCTGCCCCACCTGCGGCCCCTGCCTCCTGCCCAGAGCATGCAGGCAGCACCAGCTGCTGCCATGACTTGAAGCCCAAGTTCACTGCCTCTGCTTCCCCCATCTGCAGGAGTGGTCTGGAGATGTGGAGGGCAGCAACAGAAAGGAAGTATCATTCTTCAAATGTGCCTTTATGGACAGAAACATCCACCTATAACTGCAAATACCTGCAGGAAGATGACACCTGGCAATAGTGTGCTCCATAGGTCAAGACAAGTTCCTCGAGGTACGGGGCAGAGATGGGTAAGTTTCTGTGCATGCCAAGACCTGACTCTTTTTCTTCCAACTTAGTTCATTGTTTCTCTCATAACAGTTTATGGATAAAACTTGGTCTAATTCAGTCACTAGAGATAATGATAAAATTTAGACATGCATTTTAGTCAAAATTAGAATATCATGGGTTGAAAAAAATGTTCAATGCCATGCAGTTGTGGTTTAATTTTAAAAGCCCCATATCAGCCTGCTAGAAGAGAGGAGTTCATGCTTACTGATCATCAAGTGCCATTTTATTACTTCATATTTTGTTGATTTCTACTTTTTCCTGCATCTAATCACCACAGCTACAGATTATTGTTAATTTCTGAGTGTTTGTAATTGCTAATTAAACATTCTAGTTTTCACATTAGTAAGAAATCGCCTGATCCATGCCTTTAAAGCTGCTGTAAGATGGAGTGTAACTGTGGGTAAAAATTGCAGCTCTTCTGGATACCTAGTTTCTGACAGGCCTCCAGCTGCATTGGGGTAAAAAGACTTTACTACATACAAACTTTTCATTAGAATAAACGTTGCTTCAAAAGTTACATAACGTGCCTACTCTCCTTGGTAGCTCAAATCAAGGCCAATCAAATCAAGATGCTCAAGATGAGTAAGTACATGCATATTTTACCAGTTGTTACTTTTTAAAAACTCTCTAATTCAGTCAAAAGAACATATCTTGGAAGAGCAATAGCATGATTGCAACAGAGAATTTATGGCAGAGAAAGAAAAAGCATCTTCGTTTTTCCTTTTTTTTCTTTCTATTCAACATGATGAGAGCTGTTGACAAATCCCTTTTCTTGGTACAGTGTAGAATATCCAGTCTTTGCCCTGTCTGAGGAGCTGCTAATATGAATAACCAATGATCTCATGTAACCTCAGGATAGCACTGAGATTTGTCAGAAAGTTCTCAATGTGCTGTCTTTAATTTAAAAAAGGAACATCAGCAGCATGAAATGCATGATTCAGAGAAATCCACTGACATTTTGCTATTGTCTGCAGCTGATAAAACTGGAGTAGTCAACATCGCCTGATTTCATTCCTGCTGATTGATCAGACCGTGAGTATAACCCACATTTTACTGCAGGATGAAATTCTTCCTGGATAAATTTAGCTGTGTCTAGAAAGCCAGGACAAGATCAAAGTTGCATTTACGTCCTCAGAACACAGGAGATGCAGCATGATTGTCCCATTCCTCTTTTTTTTTCCTCTTTATGAGTAGTCTTTCTGCAGGGGTAAACGTAAGGAAAATAATGTCCTTTGCCCCTTCTTTAGGGCAAACATTGCCAAGCTATTCCAGAATAATACTCCATGCCAACCTGTCAAGGGCCAAGTGATATTTTGAGTTCTACTTATTTGCTAGTTGAGCAAGGGTTAGAATCATAGGATCATAGAATCAATTGGGTTGGAAAAGACATCTGAGATCATCAAGTCCAACCCTTGGTCCAACTCCAGTCCGTTTACTAGATCATGGCACTCAGTGCCATGTCCAATCTCAGTTTAAAAACCTCCAGGGATGGTGAATCCACCATCTCTCTGGGCAGCCCATTCCAATGCCTGATTACTCTCTCTGTAAAGAGCTTTTTTCTGTTATCCAACTTAAATTTCCCCTGGCAGAGCTTGAGCCCGCGCCCTCTTGTCCTATTGCTGAGTGCCTGGGAGAAGAGACCAACCCCCACCTGGCTAGAACTTCCCTTCAGGAAGTTATAGAGAGTGATGAGGTCTCCTCTAAGATTCCTCTTCTCCAGTCTAAACAACCCCAGCTCCCTCAGGCTCTCCCCATAGGGCTTATGCTCCAGTCCCTTCACCAGCCTTGTTGCTCTTCTCTGGACCCGCTCCAGCACCTCAATATCCTTCCTGAATTGAGGGGCCCAGAACTGAACACAATACTCAAGGTGTGGCCTCACCAACGCAGAGGACAGGGGAAGGGTCACTTCCCTGGTCCTGCTCGCCACGCTATTTTTGATACAGGACAGGATCCCATTGGCCTTCTTGGCCACCTGGGCACACTGTTGCCTCATGTCGAGCTTTCTGTCAATTAGTACCCCCAGGTCCCTTTCTGCCTGGCTGCTCTCCAGCCACTCTGTGCCCAGCCTGTAGCGCTGCATGGGGTTGTTGTGGCCAAAGTGCAGGACCCGGCACTTGGCCTTATTGATCTTCATCCCATTGGAATCAGCCTGTTAGCCTGTACCTCATTTTTTTCATCAAGCATACTGGGATTATACAATTGATTTTATAAAATACCATGATTTAACAAACTCTGCTCCTTCTTGCACAGTTCTCTTTCAACAACATCATCACAATTTTCTGTAGTTAATAATTTTTAGAGAATTAAGTCTTTAGGTTTTGGATAGTCTTGCCCATAAGTAAACCTTGAAGATAAAAAATGTAGTGGATATGGAGTATTTTATGCAAGCAATTATAGACTTTTGGTATTCTGCTTTCCTAAATTACAGAACAAAGACGAAAATCCCTCTATCACTGCTTTAAACAGTTTTATATTTTGATTTTTCCACCCTGCCAATACACTTTGCTTTTATTTGGAACAGCTGCAATTGTAAGTGACACTTGCTACCATGGGGTTTGTGCTGCCAGGTCACTCAGAGTGCATTCAGAGGCCACCATGGTGAGGACACTATAGAAGTAAGAGAGAAATGTGTGTGTTCTGTATGATATCCACAGGATAACTCTCTCAGAAACACCAGATTTTTCTAAAGGCTAGAAGGCTTCTCTTCTTCTTTCTAATGGTAGTTGGGATTAAGAGGCTCTAAATGTTGCTGCTCCCATCCATAAATAACGCTTCCATCATTGTAGCTGTTGGATGCTGATTGTTCAGAGAAGTGGAAACCACATCTTTCAATACTTATTTGCAACTGCTTGACACCATCAATTTACTCTGAGTTCCAGTCAGCTGAATCAATACAAAATATAATCCCCAGAGACCTGGGAAAGACCTGCTTTCATGAGGTTAGTAGGTAAACTGTAGTCTTCATTGTCCTTGGAGGGGAATCATAGTGCTCTTGCTGCCGAACTAGACCAAAGACTGTGATATTTAGGGCAATTTCAAAGCTTGTTCCAAGATTGTTTTCACAAGCAAAGGTTACTCTGTCAGAGCACAGCAGGGGAGGTTGGCTGCACTTCTAGAGTCATATAGTCAAGACCAAGCTTCGTTCTGCCTCAGCTCTGAAATCAAGTTCCTCACAGAGGGGCAGAGAAACCCACTGCCAGCTTTACATGTAACAAAGTGGACAAAGACAAGATTTGGACCATCTAACGCTATTGAAGCTGAGAGTAATGGCTTATACAAGTGAAATTTGAGAGCAGTATTTGTCCAGCTAAATGTTGACAACTATATTTCGCTCTGCTGACTATAAAAAAAACTCAGCATGAGTAGCTCAGGCAGAGATGTCTAAAGTTAAATGGGAGTAATGTCTTGTTCCCTTTGAAATACACCAGTTATCCAAGACATCTACACAAGACTTTCAGATGTGACAGAGAAGCTGTGGGAGAAGGATCTGTTGTGAAGAGACAGCTGGAGATGTGGTGGGGTGCCCTTGAGCATCTGAGATGGTAGTGGGTGGATACATCTATATGGATGTTTATGTAGGGTGGTCCAGAAAACTTTAACTTTTGTAAATCTGAGGCTCAGAACACTATTCTGTCATTACCTTGAGAGTTTCCTAGGTGCCAGCACTTGTCTATTTTAAAAAAACTGTAAAGACCTGTAAATTATGTGGAAAAATGCTCTCCTTCCCTCTTCAGGTATGGTCACTTGTGAAACAACCTTGCAAACGTTGTTGGCCCAGAAGGGTTTCAGGCCAAAGGAGCCTGACCCTTATGTAACGTGTGAATAAGCACTCATAGGCACACATGGGCTGATTTAAGCCTTTTACATCTAGCAGTCACTGGACAAAACACAGAAATAAACTCAACTGCAGAGAAAGCATAAATCAACATCATAAAAAATAGTAGTGATGAATGTTGATACATCAAGATATACTGGGAGACTGAATAAAAGATTGAAAGAAAATGCATTTATTTACTTTTTATAGCACGTCACTATCTTATTTTCCTCCAGTTACCCCTCCATGTAGGATGTGCTACATGGAGCACACTTAACCACCTGCTAAGTAGAGAAATTAAATGCTTTAGAAAAGCATTTTCCATTTCTTCACTTTAGTGTCCACCAGTGGATGTTCTCTCTGGCTCCAGATGCAGCTGGTGTAACTCAGAGAGCTCATTAAAAGTGCCTTGTGATCCTTTCTGTTGTCCACATGGCACTTTAACCTGTTTGCATTTGGACTTTATCCCTCCACAACCTCCTTCAAAAACAAGTTGCTTTTTATGTGGGAAAGAGATTTGTGTATTGTCAGAGAGAGAGATTCAAATTGGGCATAGCATCATAAATATAACACTTGCAAATCTCTCCAGTTTTAGACAGTAGGAAAATGAGTTCCTAGCAATTGCTAGTACTTATCCAGAAAAGTGTGTTCATTAAACAATGTTAATGTTTTTCTTCTCTTAAAAGCCAAGCTGTGGTATGAGGCAGCCCTGTGTTTAGCAGTTGCTCACTGGCTAAAAATCCTATGGCAACCAAGAAATGGAAGCCAAAAAAATGTTGCAATATTATTTTAGAGGACTCATCTGCTTATTTTTACAGTTAGCCTTGCATAACCTTCTGCATTTTTTGGCCTCTGTCTTATGTAGAATGTTTCTTAAAGTTTCCATTTATTTCAATTGTGCATTGCACATTAGGAAAACTCCTAAAAGAATTAGAAAAAATGAGTCATGAATACTTTCCCTTTATGATGTTATTCTGCCCTTCTATAACCTATTTATGTACTGCCCTTACATAATACTTATTTGGTGTTACAGTTTTGCTGAGGATCTAACACTAATTTTGTAATCTGCAAAGCACAGATGAAAGCAGTATCATGGTGGTAGCTTGAAATGTCTTTGTTTCCTGGGATTTTAACATGTGAACATAACTAAGGATGTCTGGCTTCCAGCTGATGACCAGAGTTTGGTTTCCAGCTCAAGCCATCACATACCCATCTCTTGGGTTGTGAAAATGTGTGTTTATAAACAATGAAAAGCAGTGTAATGGTAGGCTTTAAATGATGTATAAAAAAAAATCCATTTAGTATCAGTGCCTGGTGTATGCCTATCTCTATGTTACCCTGGCATAGGTAATAGCTGCCACAAGAATAACAAAGACTACATCGGTAAGATTTAGCCTCAATACAAATAATACTGGAGCAATGACGTATTTCACTCTCTCCTCCCACAGAAAAAAGAAAAAGCAACAAAATCCTGGCAGACTGTTAATCTGTAGCCATAGCGTTGCAGTACATGAATTGCTTAAAGCCAGCTCTCTATAGATTGACTGGTTCATGCCTGATGCTGCAACCCCATCACACATGATGAATTACACATGCAACTCTCGCAAAATTGCATTCTGACTAAATAAAGGCTTAGAACTTTTTCTCTGTCATTCTTTAGCAAACAGGATCTCATGTAGAATGGAGATGGATGAGTTTTGCATGCCTGCATGTGTGCATAAGGCTGTGCGTGCACACGCATAAATGAACAGTCGTAAATGAGGGAGGGGGTGGGGATGTACCGTTCTGCTGCTCTGCACCAGCCTGGGTAAGAAGCTGAGACAGGAAATAATGATATATTCCTCAGTTGCTTTAGAGCATCACAGCTTATTTCTTCAGCAGGAAGAGCTGGGAAAAGGTTTGGCACTTCTGCAGGCTAGAGATTTTCAGCAAGCTGTGTCTGCTGTTTGAAATGGAGGGGACTGATGGGAGGTGGCAGCACCTGTCCTTTGTCTTTTTGGGAAATCCTTTTCCATGCATATATACAAATTTTGTAATCGAGAATTTGTGTTGCCTTTTGCATATATAGAAAAATGACAGGGGAACTAAATGGTTCCTTTCTTGAATTCCTTAAACACTCTCAGGTGGATTTCAGCACCCTGAGCTTTAGGTTTCTGCAGGAAGGATGTCTGAGCTCCTGACTGTTAATGGACACCTGATCAGCCCAGACTGTGGAGCCTCAAGAGTGACTGATCTCATCCCAAAGCAGATACTCATATTTTATCAGATGAGTGGTTCTCGACATTCACCGCCCAAGATCTATTTGGTTTTTGAAAACAGGAACCAAAACATGTAGCTCAAATATAAAAAGCAACATAATAGTCACCAGAAATCAACTGTATCCCACTTCTAGCCTGACACAAAGGCTAAAAAAATAAATGTAATCATTTACATTCCGATTTATTTCCATGGGCCTTGAGCAAGGACATTAAGCACAGGAAATAAATGTGAGTACAAACAAGTATTTTTATACACTCAAAAATATGCATTTAAAGATAAGGTAGAATATATCTCTTCATATGCTTATCCTATTAAAATGTGAACTAGGATTGCAAGTCCTTTGAGATGAGGACAGTGGTTTTTTTCTCTGTTTGTATGTAGCAGCATAATAGACTCTGGATATGGCTAGGACTAGGGTTCCTTCTGGCTACTGAAGTAAAAGTAATATATTATAATGATTGAATAGTTGTAGGATCAAGTACAATATGTTCTATCTTATGAGATCAGCAGCCTCCTATTCTTCAGACAAGGCATCTGCTGTGTTCTAATTGAATTCTTTGCAGTTCTTTTGTAGAAAGGGAACAAATTTTATCTATGAACTTTATCTGCAACTGACCTAATATTGCAAAACCCATTTCTCATGGAACTTAAGCAGGTTTTAACCCAGCTTTGAAAGGAAAGCAAAATATAACAATCCATTTCAGCAACTGGACTCAGCAGACAATCTATTAAGGGTAAATGAAAACAATGGAATAATTTTCCTTCTATGGTCTTGCTCTGAGAAAGGTCACATAATCTTGTAAACTGAGGTATTTATCATTTTAAATGCTCCCCAAACACTTTGGAATAATAGTTCAAGAAAAACATCCAATATATTTTCTGAAGGTTTTCTTTAATGTCATAGTATTTTTAGTTATATCAAACACTGCATTACATTATACACTATATTACTATACTTCTGAGCAAGCAGTCATCTTTAGATTTATGAGAAAAAAATGAGATTGCAGAACATTTTTATAAAATTTAAATTTACTGATTTGATAAACGTGGTTTACTGGTTTATAAAATCAAACTGAGTGTGACTTTGTCAACAGTGATCCTTCCTGACCCACACTGATGTTTTGTGGAGACCTGATGGGTTTATTGCTGTTGTTCATTTTATGAATATATTTATTTATGCTTAGTCCTGACAAGTAGTTGAAATACTGCCAGAAATAAGGCTTTTGTCATGATAGTCATACTCATGAAGCTCTGGTTGCAAGGTGCCTGTGCCGCCCTAATGAGCTGCCTCATTGATTCATATCAAACATTTGGACCTGATTTCAAATACTCCAAAGCAAGAATTCTCCAAGGGTGTCCTCAGGCTGCAGGCAGTCTGCAAAGCTCCTGCTTGGGGTCTCAAAGCATCCTCTCACATGAAGCCAGCACTGGCAGACCCGGGTTGTCACCAGCCCACTGTGTGCAGGGCTGTGGACTTCAGAAGAGTCCTGAGAGGCAGTGCTGCATCTTGGTTTTGCTGCACACCCACCAACCCAACTTTTAGATAATTTTATGGAAAAAGAAGTGTTGTGAGGATAAACTCAGTATCTTCATAATATGTATGATGTTCTCCTGTTTATAAACCAATATGATGTTTCTTGCAGTAGGACATGCTATTGTAAAACAATATTGTGGCAAATTGCCTCCACATAGTGCTTGCTGGAGGTTAATGTAGTACACATTTACTGATCTCTTAATTATGGTAGGTTAATTATAACAAACCTTTCTTCCTACCACGGTTCCTTTTACTTCACATTTCTACTCAAAATGAACAGCCTTCCTGAAGGGAAGATTGCAAAATAGGGTGAGAAGAGTGGAGGTTAATTTATTAAAAAAAAAAAAAAGTGAAATTAAGCAAAGAGGAATGCGGATAACTCTCTCCTCCCCTCTCACAACTGGATACATTCCAAGGTCCCTCTTTTTTTAAGCTAATGTGTCACTTGTCCCACCTGCCATAGCAATGCACAGTTCCTGGTCAACACATTAAAGATTTTCATGCATTCACACATGACATCTTCCCAGCTTGTATTGTAGTGCTTTCTCCTTGCATCTTTCAACAAATGTTTTGTAGTTTTAGTATTTTTTAAGGTCTTATCTTCTAGAGTGTTTTATTCTGTTCCTGGTTTAAAGTTTATATTTATGTCTCTTAAGATTGTACAGTAAAACTAAAATGGCAGAAATGCAATAAAGTATTTTCAGATGTGTTATTTTTTTAAAAGTTCAGAGTTTTTAAACAACCTGTGTATGGTTTGGAGGCCTGACTTGTCTGTTATTTTTGGTGCTGAAGCTGAACTGAACTGCAAAAGCCAAGAAATGTTGTAAGCACAACTCTAACTACTGTGTTATAAACTTATTTCATTCAGTTGCTGAGGACATATGGCCACTGAAAGGAATGCAGGTCTGGCTGAGTACTTTTCCTGTGAAAAAATGCTCATTTGTTCCATGCAATCACCATTTTTTTGGACATCTATGTTCAAGGCCAACTTTCACTCACCACCCCAGGTGAGATACAGGACAGAAGAGGAGACTAAATTATATCCTTTAAGAGCAGTGGATTTTAAAAGTTTTGTGGTTTAGAGTATTTAATAATATACATTATTGCTTTGCAACTCAGTATTCCTCTGCAATATATTCCAAATGTCAGGAATAAAAGATAATAAAAATAAGGCCCTTTATCAGAGCAACTTGAAAAACCCTTAGCTGGCCATTTTGCACCAGCAACTTTCAGGAGTAATGATCTCATTTTTGGCCCATGACACGTTGGAGATAGCTGTTAAGTTCCAGACCTGTGCTCAGAAATAACTGCCTGCTGGTGAGTTTCACTATAATTTGGGCCATAGTGCTAAACAATTTACTAATTCATAAATTAATATTTAAATTAATTTGTAAGTATTTTGTATTATTCTTTGTTTTTATTAATTAGTTATTTTAAAATAATATTACATCTATGGAAATATTATATATAATCAATAGCATATAGTACATATTATATATTAAAAGTATTGCATAGTATAATGAAATATGTATTTGTGTGAGTGCAATTTGAAATTACTTACATATTTATATCTATGTATCTATATACAGAGAAAGCCAAAGTCCATTCTGTGGTCTCTTCTGTTCAGCTAGGTATGGAAAGAGTTCTCATGTTGAATGACACAGGGCTATTTCATCTGCCTGCTCTGTGTTGTCCCTTTCATATAAACAGGGCTAAGCAGAACCACTATTGAGAAAGCAGAAGGTTGCAGGTGCCTCATTGCATAGATTTTGCTTTCACACTAAGGAGCTTCCAGAGCAGAATGACTCAGGTGACTGATAGTACAATGCCTACATGAAATAAGATAAAAATTTGTGTGGAAGGAATGCAGCAAACTGATAGAAAGAACTTCAATCTCCATAGTTATCCAGCATCTTTCTGAACTGAATCTATTCATTTTGCCCTTCCCTTCCATTTTCCCTTTCCCCTTTCCTTTTCCCTTCACTTTCCCTTCCTTCCCCTTTTCCCTTCCCTTTTCCTTTCCCAAACCTTCCCAAACTTTCCCAAACCAAACCTTTCCAAACCTTCCCTTCCCAAATCTTCCCAAACTTTCCCAAACCTTCCCTTCCCAAACCTTTCCAGTCTACTTCACATTTGCTCCCTTTGGACTTCCCATTGTCCTGTGAATGGTGCTGTTGCTCCTGAATCATGAATCGAGGAACGCAGTGATCTAATTAAATAAATAATTGCTAGAGGAAAACCACTATTGCCCAGTTTCTCCCCTTCAAAATCCACAGTCTGAAAGGGAAATATCCCGTCTTCTATGCCCTACATGTTTAAAAAGTTATACAGAAACTGAAAAGAACAGGCAATTCTTGATTTTTGTAATTGCCTTAAGGCAGTTAAGGCTTTAAGCTGTAGTATAACCAGTATCCCCAGTTCTTACTGCATTCAATTAAATTTGCATGCACTGTATCAAAATTAATTTAGATTTGGTAAAATTTGGCCTTTTGAAATCAACATAAATTATAATGTTCCATTCAATACTTTGTCCAACAGACAGCAAGTCACTTGATTTTGCTTTAGTGTGTCTCAATCTGTTAAACAAAAAGGCTTTTCTTTGCTGAAGTGGGACTGGTATGCATGCAGTAAGAATAAGCTCATTCTAACAGCTTTGCTTTGCTTTTCTGTTTTAGAGAGAGTTTGTAAATACACTGTATTAAAGCATGTTGGGTAGCAACAGGTGAACCATGCTGATAAAAGAAGAATTCACCCAAACTACTGAACCTCAATCTAATAAGATCATTGCTTATTAGTTTGGGGGGTGGTGGGGAGTGGTGGGGTTGTAGGTTATTTTTTCACAGCTGTTTAGTTGTCTGTTTGGATTTTTTTTTCCCAAGAAGGTCTGAAAATAGGACTGTGAAATGCTGAATGCCAGGGTATTCTTACACCACTTTTCTACCTGGGAATGAGCCAGAAAGCCCATAAGAAGGGTTGTTCTGCATGTTGTCAACCAAATAGGATGTTGCTAATTACTCACCACCATCAGGAAAGAAATTAAATAAGAAGCCATACATATCCAAGATACTTTCCAGGTGGAGGAATAGGTTTGTTGACTTTAACTTTTTGTATATTGATTTTCATAGCCTTTTCCCTCTTCAATATACTGCAGACCAGGTACTGTAAAAGAGCATACACTTTGAAGGACTTTGTGTGTCTTTGACACAAAACTCCTTCTTAAACCAGCATCAGGATATCCCAGCTATTTCAGATTAAAATCAGGCTGATGCCTCTATTTTTAGAGTATTGTCCATGATTTACAATTTTGGGGTTTACGTACAGTACTATTGCAATCTAAAAAACATATTTACTATCATAAACTAGAAGCACATGTCTTGCTTCTGAATCCTTGTCAATTCCAATCAGTATTTTCTGAGAACTAAAGAATCTTTGGTTGAATACCCTTAAGTGAATTACAAGCATTCACCAATATTTAGAATACCTATGTCTACGTTCTACATGGACTTTTTAAAAGCTCCGTGGTAGAAATCTTGAACCGGCTTAACGTGCAGCGTTGGAGGGAAGGGAGAGGGGCCTCTGCTTTCCCCTAGTCCGAGGCGGGGCAGAGAAGGGAGACAGAGACCAAGAGTCCAGGCAGTCCAGGAAAGAGAGTTTATTGGGACAATTCACCAGGTATTACATGATCTCGGGGCAAGATACCAGATCTGGGGCTGGATTGGGTGAAAACTTAGGAAGGGGCAGGGTCTAAGGTCCATTAACCAATGGAATGAGGTCAGGGACAGGGCTGGCTGGAGCCCTGGCCCTGTCCCCCCAGCCACGAGGCATAGGGGTGTTATACATGGGGCTTTCCACCTTGGAATCGCAGGGCAGAGAGGGGAGGGGGACTCTCTGATCCCCAGGGGCCTCCCGTGGGGGGAGGCTGCCGCGATATCCTGGTCCCAGGGACGCCCCAAGGGAGGGGAGGCTATTGCCCAGCCTGGGAAGAAACAATAACATGCTCAACATCAGCTTCGATGACTCGTTTGGGGAACAAAAAGCCTCCGGGAGACACAAAGGAGACAGGGAGGAGTAGGTACAGTACAAGGCGGGGTGCGGTGTGACAGCCCTGCAGGGGAGCTGTAACAAACTGAGAGAGGTGACACAAACTTTGCAACTAAAAAAACCCATAGCAACTAAGGACGTAATTTTAAAACTTCAGTAACAAGTCTCTCAGTATGTACTTCCTCAGGTTCGAGGTACTTCTCCAGCGCAGCTCTCCTTGGGATTCATTTCAGCATTTTCCTAAAGCTTGAGAATCAGATCCCAGTCATCAACCTCAATGGGACCAGATTTTCATTTAGATGTTCTATTGGGCCACTGAATTACTTTTCTTTCTAATTTCTAAATGAAAATCTAAAGATTTTAAAAAACTTTGGAACGGCTGACTGAATGCACTTACTGTTCATCAAAAGTAGTGGCCTTTTGCTCTCTCAGAATTTGGTTCCCTATTGAGCAAGATGATAGGAATTAATCTTTTAGGTACTTTCTCAGGAAAAAATGAAAAACAAAAAAGAGGCAGTGATACTTTTTTTTTTCCTGCTGTGGCTGCTGTGTGGCTGCTGTATCTCATCCCTTTGCATACTGTGATATGCATAAAGATGGGGGAGTTTCAGTCCTCAAGATGCCACTGTTTTTGGTACCAGTGGATATTGGGATAAGATACTTCATATTCAACCTCAGTTTTGCTTTCATTTAGGGTCATCCCACACTCTTAATTGTGCCCATTGGCAGAAGCTAAATCTCTGCAAACCAGGACCTTGGATCTGAAGTTTCTGTGGTCTGTATCTGTGTGGTTTGTGTGGTATGTTTTTTGTTTTGTTTTGTCTTTTCAGAGAAGAAGAATGAATGAAAGAATGGTACTGTTTTCCCATCTCACTTCTGAAGGGAAATTATATAACAGCCATGACTCTATGCTACAGCCTTCCTTTCTGCCTTGCTTTAATTTTAGTCATCTCTTGCTGGTTCCTGTTATACTTAGTTCCCGAACTCTCATTACAATAAGTGTTATTGTTCATGTGGAGAATGAGTTGCATAAATGTCAAGTCGTTAACAATCAGCTGGCCAATTGCCTGAAGACTGTTTTGTTTTCTTCATGGGATATAACTACAAGTACTTATTCTTACAAATGAGTCTTACACACCTAAGTAGAACTATTGACAGTAGTGGTGAATTGAAAGTGGAAAAAAAAGAGGGTTGTGCAATGAAGTCTTTTTAAGCTAGCACAGAAGTTCTAGTTGTTACAAATCTTTAGCTGATGATATAAATTCACTTGCTTCTGGCAACATATCCACCCCTATAAAATTTTTAATTTTTAAAAAGGCAGATGGAAGAAATCAAATTCAAATTAGCAAATTGTTTTGCAGGTAATTTCAAAAGCACAGGATGATGTGGTTAGGGCAAAGAGAGAGGCTTTTGAAATGTTTAGTAAAAATATAAAATTGGATCTATCTCATGCTATTAGAATCTCATTGAGTGTTGATTCTCTGGAAGAACACACTAGTGTAGAGAAAATGTAATCTTTCTTGATATACCAAACCCCAAGTTCAAGACTATGGAAGACAGACATGATAAAGTTGACAATGATACAATGTGAAAACAAGGAAGGAAGCTGCAAAGTAGCAATGTAATAGAAAAGAGCAGTACAATGAAAGGGAACATTGTATTTCTTGCAGTAACAGTAATAGGCATTAGTATTGGTTTGTTCAATAACACAAAATGAAACCAGTAGAAATAAACATATTTACAAGCAAACATTCTAAGAGTCTCAAAGTCAAACTAAAAAGGGGTAAACCCACTTTGAACTTGCTAAAAGTGGAACTTTTAGGCAGTACTTATTTATTTTTGTAATCCAACAAGATCCCAAAAGAGGAACAATCAGCTTGAAATGTTTGGTGTCTGATGATGTCTCATGAGCTGAATTCTGAATTTACTGTCATGAAGGTCATCAGTCCCTGCCATGGCTGTCATTACATGGGATGCTTTCCCAGCTGGTTTCATATACATCCTGGTTCCTTTCTCTTCACCTAATAGGAGTGCCTCTTGGCTGCAGGGTCCCTTTATGGAGCTAACAACCATGTTCCTCACCTAAGGTGGGATTCAGTTATCTAAATATAGGTGTCTGGGCCTGCTTGGGACACCTTGGGCTAGCCTGCCTAGCCCTCAGCTGCTAGTTGAGAAAATACAGGTGTCCTCTAAGGTCTGTGTTAGGTCGGTCACACCAGCATGTCTTGTGCATCTCAAATATTATTAAGACAATTGCTTAGTTCTCTTGACAGTGTATTTACACGTGAGCTTGGTGTCTAGGCTACCAGTGGAGTCCAAACAGCTGCTCCTTTGGTTCTAGCCACCTCCATGTGGCCCCATAACATGCCTCACAAAGCTTGTTAACATTTTCACCTTTACCCATCACCAACTTATAACCCCTCAATTCAGTCCCACATACTTGCCCTCAGGCTACCTGCTCCTTGGTTCGGCAGCAAGCACACACCCTTCAGCCCACCAGTATCCTACAGGGTCTATCTTTTCTAGCCGAGTACAATCAGAGTCCTGGGTGTTGACTAATAGCTTGGTAAGTGTCACTGACAGTCTCACAGCTCATTCGAGAAGGATGATAGTCCTTTGCTGAAAGGAAGCTGATTGTTCTTTCTGTTTCAGTCCACCAAAATCTGTACAGAGGACACAACTGCAGTTGGACAAGAAAATTACTCATGCAGGAATTTTGAAATGCCATGAGATCTGTTTCTCTTGTCTAATACCAGTTCAGTAATTCTGCCTTTCTGATGTAAAGTCAGAATCCCTTGCCTACATTTTGTGAGTCAGTTATATTGGGGACAACATAAAATGTCTATGCAGTGACTGGAACTATGTGAACTTTTAGCAGAGGATTTGTTTCCCAAAAGTTAACATTTCCTCATCTTGTCATCTGGTTGTTTAGTTTTGGTGTCTTATAAAAATATATTTCTTATTTTTTTATTTTCCTAGCAGCTGGAACTGGTAGCTACTTCTCATGGAGAGCATACTTTTCTCCTTTACATGCCATCTTTAAGATGAATTTTAATAATATCTCATGTGCTACAAAGAATCTGTCTCAGTAATTTTATTATTTTGTAATTTTTTTTTTTTAGCATTAAAAAAAACCTACAACAGCCTGTCAGGAAACCCATATTCAATTTTTTCCCACAGTGGAAACTGTGAATTATTTATAACAGTAGTTTGATTATATTAAAAAGCACAATCCCAAGTCTGCAGTACATTACTGGCTCCATTCCTTGCCTAAAACAGGCGTGTTTATATTTTTCCTCAGTAAATATGTGATAATTAAATGCAAATAGACCATATTTTTCAAATGAATTCCCAACCCTGGAAACTTGGATGATGATAATCTTGCCTAATAAATGCACAACTGCAAGTGAAATCAAAGTTTACTGAAGCAGAACATTCTTAGCAGTCAGTAGCAGCCATCACTTAGTGAAAAAAAATCTAGAATTAATATAGACGCATCATTGAAAAATGGGTAGCCCAAAGGTATTTTATAATCATGGAATACACCTAAGTATTAATTGAAAACACTGTGCACTCTTTATGGGATGTTCTCAGCTAATCCATTCCTTTAAATTACTAGGCTATATTGAAGTCATGCCTAAGGCTCTCATCAGCTCTCTTGCATGCTCTGCATTGTGTATGTTATTCCCTGTTTCTAGGTCAGCTTTTCAGCCTTTTCCTTTGCCCTTGTGAAAGAATGCAATTTCTCTCCCATATATTTCCTTTATGAAGAGACATACGCATGTTTCTTGGCTGGCAACACCTGCTCTTCTCCCTCTCCTGTACAGTCCAAGGTCCTGAGGCTCCCTTGGGGCTAATGGAAGGACTTTCATAGTCACTCTGCTAGTTGCATCCCATGAGTGGCTTTGTTTCCCTCTGCTTTTTGATGGCTAGGGTCTCTCTGATGTCTTTCCAAGTCTGCTGGGCTAAAGACAGAGGAATATTGAATCTCAGAGAAGAGATCATCAAAGGACTATTACCTGTCCAGTCTGCAATGAGAAACTGAAACCTCCTCTGCAGTCATTCTCCTTCCCTCCTCTTTTCTCATTCTTCCCAGCATGCTCCACTTTTATACAGCTGTTTCCTAACATCTGGAAATATATTCTTATATGCTCTTAAGAAGAACCTTAAAGTGTGATATCTTGTCTCAGTGGTGGATGCTGGCAAGAAGCCGAGCATTGTCTTTGTACTACCTGTCTGGTTGCCCTCCCTGTCCCAAGTATCTGTTTTCCTTGCTGGCACTCCTGTAGCTGCACCCCCAAGGCTGTATTCCTAAATATTTGGAAAGAGTTCTAAGAATATCTCCCCTTCTTTCCTTATGGCTTCCTCACGTGAATATATTTTTCCCCATTATCTAACTCCCCTTACCAGTAAAGGCTGCATTTTGTTCACTCTTAAGGACCTTGTGAATGGAGAAGAATATTATACAGCCCATAGGAAGCATGAATTTAAGGTCTGATGGCTATTCCTTCTGTGGCTTACTCACTTCCATGCATTACTGTTTTCTTGCTTGAACCTGGAGAAAAAGAGCAATTGCGGGGCAGGAAAAGGCAGGTTCCTGGAAGAAGGAGTAGCTGACAGGATGTTGCTTTTGTTGGAAAAGATACGTCCTGTTGACAACAGGGAGGACCCAGTAAGGCTGAGTGTTAGCTACCAACCAAGCAGCATGCTGCCAATCAGAGTACAGAGGCCAAACTTTCCTTCTTCCTGCCAAGAAACAGCATTTGAATAAGGACTGAAGCATGATTCCAATTTCACTCCAGTTTAATGCAAACAGGAGAAAAACACAGTGACTCACCATACATTCTTGACCCTTCAATAAATAAAATTTCCTCTTAGAAGTCTGCAGTTTTGAATCTGCAGAGAGGCATGGTGAACACTTGGTCCTGGGATGTACACAGCACACCAGCTGAGTTCTGATTCTCAGAAGGGCCAAGAAATAAACATGTTGGAAGTTTTCAAGAAAGACCACAACTTATATTTATCTTCTATTTCCCTCTCAGATGAAGAAATACAAAATATTAAAGGTCAATGGCTGATCCTATTCCCGCAACTATAAATCTTAACCAACCTGCCCCAAAGCAGGCATCTCCTTACTCTCATGTCTTCTAGCATGCTTGATGTATGCTGAGGAAAGCGAGGCAAAGGGGTGGCTGAAGGATATATTGCCACAGACAAAGCTGTAACCTTACTGTGTAAACTTCAAATTTACTGAATAGCATTGTTACACTAAACGGTGATGGGTAGGGGAGATTTTATTTCCTTTCTAGGTCCTCGCTTGTTTATGATCTTAATGCCTGATTAGTTCCTCAGTCACATAGCCAAGGCCAGATGACCCTCAAAAAGTTGGTAAGTGAATTGTCCGATAGCATTTTTTGTTTATTATCTGTATCTGATGGTGACCAGGAGAAATGAATAACAGCTTAATTTTGGATTTTAGATGCAAGCCTGAGGTTTTCACTTTATGTAATGCTTTCTGAAATGTCCTGAAAAGAACTGAAGAGTTAGGCTGAAGTCCAGGAACGGAAATGAATGGTAGAAATGATACATAATCTCCTCTGACATCCTGTTAATGCAGTCTCATGCTTAGCCCAAGAGCTCTGCCTTGCAGAGCTGGCAGAGTGAATAAGACCCTACCTACAAATGTGTTTTTGCAGCCCTGTCCTGATTTTCTGTGTACTAGACTCTTTACTACATGCCAGGATTTCTGGGATTGCTGCTCTGACACTGTGCTGGGAAAGCCACACTCAGTGTGCCACATCCCACCCCTTGGTGCTTTTCCTGCACTGGAGCATAGTGCCTCAGACTGGCATATGTTCAGGTCATGTAGGCTCCTGTCTCTTCTCAGGCATTTAAAGCCTGGCTCAAAGTCTGCTAAATGCAAAAGAAAGATTTTAACTGACGTCAGGAAGTTTTGTTCAAGCCCTTTGGGAAGAGCTGGGATAAAGGACAGGAAGTACAATGTAATGTGAGGGGCATTTTTTCGCCCAAGTAATTATTTATTTATGAATGTATTTATTGACTTCTTTGATGTTTTAATCATTGTGGAAGCACAGCAACCTGATGGATCCCTATTAATATACATTTAAATACAAAAGGAGCAGTTTACTTTTCAGCAGTTTGAGCACCTGCAATTCACATTAGATTCAGCTGGAATTCTGTGTGCTCAGCAAATTAAACATTCAGTAAACAATGTTGTAACAGCCCTGACTTTAAGACTAAACCATAAATGCATGAAAACAGGACAAAGCCTATAGCTATTTGTAGCTATATTCAATCTGTTATGCCTCTTGGTCCTGGAATAGAAAGCTAGGAAAGATCTCAATGGCTGTGAATTAGTTCAGATCCACAATTACAGCACCTGAGATGAGAGCTGGTACTTTGCTTATATTAGATGACCAACCAAAAATTGGCATATAAAAGGAGAATTATTTTCTTATTACAATACTAAAACCAAAATTGTCTTTGAGCTGAATTAGTCTGATTTGCTGAGTCCTTCAGACCACCACCCTTCTTGTTTGATATGCTGAGACTACTAATTCTCCATTTCTGGTAGGAAGAATTGAGAGGGTATGATTTTATGCAACCTCATTTTGCTTCTACAATATGCCGTTCCACAGAGAATCCCATTTTTGCTGTTTACCATCTAATATCCATCATCATGGAGCAAAACATCATGGAGCAAAAAAGATTATTCTTAATGAGCAAAATGAGCCCAAGTATTTACGTATAGTCAATAACTTGACCTACCAAAGCTGATCCATTAAGAGAGTCTTAAAGGACCACTCAGGCTTTGTTTTCAGGTCAGCCCTTAAGTGTATTAACCTGTTTTGAAATTCCTCGGAGCTGTGGGAGATGCCCATTGAATATGCTAGCAAAGGGAAACCAGAGAGCTTAAGTGCACCCAGAAAAGAAATAAAACCAATTTTCTCTCTGCTTGGGTAAGATACTACTGACTCAAGAGGTTATACATGCCAGAAATGAGATTCTTACTCTTGCTCTTGAAAATGACCCAAACAGGAAAAAGTTACATCTTTCCTTGGATTTAAAAAGTGTTGTGAGAAAATCCCATCATTGTTCATGCTTTCCCCACCTTGTGCAGAGAGCACCAGGGAGTTATCAGAAATACTTCAGTGTACTGACACACTTTTGGAGAATTATGGAAGTGTATGATAAGAGGTAGTGAGCAGATTGGAGCACTCTTTCTTGATTTCCTGCATAGACACACCACAGTTTTTCTCCTTTCTGATAGTGCTTCACACAGCAGTGGACTCTGGGACAAAGAGGAGCTGAAGATGCTTAAAAATGATCCATTATCTACTTCAGAGGAGTAAGAAAGCTAGAGGATGGAGAGCATATGAAACATTTATGTGCTAAAAACCAAACATAGTATAGAGGAATAAGGTTCCAAACTACCACCCTGTAAGTTTTCAGAAATTAAGAACATAGAAGATACATTTTCCTTAGTAATGTGGACCAGAGCAGGTAAAACATTGACTGGCTTGGCACAATGTCCTGGATAAAGTGGTCAGGCTCCAGGTGAAGCCCTTTCCTCTCACCTTCAACCTAGGATGCATTTATGCCCCTCACTGAATAAAGGGTAGCCCCTCCTATCTTTGGATCAATCCACTGCCAGGAGCACTTGCTACCACATCTCTTTCAAAGGGATTTTTTCCGACTCATTCTGAAAATTACGGAAATGCTCACATTGAATGCTACTATGTCTCCCTCAGACCCCCATTCTTCAGAGCCTGTGCTAGGAACCCGTTTCTCTTTTGCAATTCTGTTTCTAATACTTCTTTCAGTAAACAACAGCTGACCTTCATAAGTATGTGGAACTGAGTGGCCCCAGGCCCTCTCATCTCTGAAAGACAGAGCTGTGCTGTTGTAGATGGATGCATATTCTTTAGAGACTCTCAGACAAGTCTTGGGGTTCTGCAGCTGATAATTCTGCTGTTGTTTCCCTCCAATGAAACAGTCTTCCTGGGATTTTGGAGAAACCAGGAGTGACAATCAAATGTGCAGGCAGGGAGGCTGTAGTTTTATGACAGAAAACAGAAAACAGGAGAGGGGAAGTCTCTAAAGTGACATCTGTTTGTGGTTTCACCTCTACTACATCTGTGATAGTATTCCTGAGACCTTAGGCTCTTTAGTCTGATTTTCTGCTCTAGAGAACTTGATGTGATTATGTTCTTGGGACAGGGAAAAGGGGATGTGGCAGTCTGATTGATCTTCCTCCAAAGAAGGGGAGACAATGACCACACATGCTGCTGGATAAATAAAGTCCCAATATGCCATTAGATATCTAATTGGCTTCAGAACTACAAAGATGTGTTTATTGTTTACAAGGTTTCCTATTTGCACAGTGCTTGCCCAAGGCCTTTGTAGCCGTGTTCGAATCCTTTTTATTCCTCTCATTCAGCAGTGGTTTCTTTTGTTATAACTTATTTCCACACCTCTTGTGAGAGAGATGCCATTGTTTGATTCTTTCTCTTCCATTTGAGATTTGGATGGTGATCATAAGGAATCCTTATACAAATCCTACACAGCAGATCTTATCACACAAATTGGGGACATTCTGTCACGACCTTGGCAATTCCTCATTGACTTCCATGCATTTTCAAAGAAAATTTCTTGGTATGTTGGTCTGCACTAGTGCATCTGCTGCTCAAAATGGGTCTCAGCTAAAAGTATCTTTCTTCAGCATGACGTTTAAATCTATGGCATCAACCACTGATGCTAGAAATTCAAATGAAAGTAGTATCATGCATGGTGAATGAGAAAGTATAAATGAGGTACAAGATGAAGATAGTCTATATGTACATATCTGTTTCTAATATATAGCTCTAATGTTGCTAATGCCTTTTAAATATACTTCTAGATGAATATTTCTACTTTATTTTGTAGGCAAGAACTAAGTTCTTTCCCTGCTTTTATCCTCTTGTGCACTGAACTCTCCTCTATTAATTGGTGCTGAGGATGAGGGAGAAATGATTAAGTTATCAAAATAAATCAAATATGTAAAGATGTGGGTGCTGCCAAGTCTTCTCCCAAGTCTGCATTGAAAAATCTGAATATGGACAGAAATTGTACCTTTCATGTGCCTGGATATGAGAATATATTTTTAAATAAATGTTTTACCTGTCAGCTTGAGTAAAAAAAAAAAAAAATATAGCAGAATGGAGAAAGTACTCGCTTGGAGGTGTAATGAGCTGTAACTATGCAAACATGCACACGATAGAGGTTAGGCATTTTAGGAGCTACTAAACATGCCTGAGAAGATTCTTTCTATTTAGAGCCCAGCAAGTGTCCTACCACTTACCAAGGACTGTCTGAGTCTGAATTAAAATGTAGATCTGTAACACTTATGCAACACTCTCTTCTGATTATTGTCAACAGAAATTTCTGTATCATAAAAATATGTCTTCTAGGAGTGCTGCTGGATCAATATGACTCAAAAGAATAAACTGGACCCTTCCACAGATAGTTCGGCCAACACTTTTTGCTCAATTTGATGTCAAGATTAGAAACATACAGTTAGCTATTTTTTTTTACAGTCCAAATGGAGATCACTAATGTGCTCTTCTACAAATCAGAAAAGTCCTCATTGGCATTTTATATTCAGTGAAGATTATTGTCTTGTGAAGAAAGTATTTTGAGGAGCTATTCAAAATAAATTGAAAGTGCTCGAGAAACTTGGAAACAGACCACTCATAGCAGGAGATGGACATGATAAAAATGTGCAAAACAGCAACTGAGATAGAGATAGGAGGAAATGCTTTTTCAGCCAACCTGTAATTATCTGGTGGAAGTCACAGCTATAGAGAGTCAAGGGCAAGAATATAATTAGATTTCAGAAGGGACTGGAAATGTATATTGATGTAATTAATTATAGCTCTGGATATATTTCCTAAAGTGTTTTTTTCAGCTATATTAAACCTCATTTTTCCCCCTGGAGGGACTGTGTTTTTGCAGAAGGCCAAAGAACATGTGGGCAGGAAACAGCCCTTAGGTAGTCTGCAATGCACAAATGATACTCCTGAGGGAGAAACAAAGGTGCTGTTATGGTGTTGAGCAGCAGGGCCAGTAAGGTGCTGGGTGGTCTGTGTGTGTGTGAGACTGACACAATAATGACTTAGACTAATACTCAAACATACAGACACGGATGCCAGATGGTCACCAGCTGGGAGACAAGTCTCATTTTTGGAATTGTACATCCCTTGTAAAATAAATCTATCACTATCAGCCTCTGTAAACTTTTAGTCTGCCCTATTGGCTGAATTTAACAGTACACTAAGTATGGCAATTATGAATACTGAGGTAAATTTAAGTTACAAATGGAAGGTTTTTCAGAGGCAACTATTATTGTTAGTTTACATAAACTGAGAGGCTACTGTAGTGTGCAAAGACCATATGGAGAAAAGCTTTCCAATATTACAAATTCATTTTCTTCAGTGATACGGTGCAAGCCTAGGTAATGCTCTGGAGTTGACAGTCCTTTATTGACAGCTTATTTTGACCTTTCTTATCACAGAGGAAATGAGCTAATATTTTTCTTTTTACTTACATACATAGCTTAGTAGCTAACACATTAGGAAAAACAAAGTACTCAGGAATGGGGTGGTGCAATCCCTAAAGTAAAATAAAACCTACACTGGAATACTAATAAGCCATGCAATGAAAATACTGAAGGTTAGAAGTTCTTTTGCAAATGAGGAATAATAACTTTCTGAAACTTCTTGGCACAAGGGACTTGCGCTTCCATTTGCTATGGGAGGCCAGGTACAGTCAGATGATACCACCTGACCAGGTTACTTGATGTTGATAAAGAAATGGGCTCAGCTCCCTTGGGGTCTGCTCTGCTCAGTTCCAGGAGTAGTTTTGACCCAGAGCACCATATACAGAGATATAAAAAATATTTATGAAAAGAATGAGATGGTGTAGCTGAGGTAATAGACATGGGCACGTATGATCCCCTGACCATCTCACTGAAGTTCAGGGGTGCTTCAGGGCATTTGCCAGTTATTTTGAGTGGGATTTCTGATTGGTTAAGGTAGAAATTTGCTTTGTTTTTTTGTGGTTGGAAGACATTGCAAAGATATTAACAGATGATCTCTGACCAGTCCTGTTTCTTTCTTTCAATGTTCCATGTATGATGAAGCAATTCAAACTAGAACTAAAAAGGATATAAAAATAGACATTTTTTTTGTGCTGGCTTGATATGGTCATATCTAAATTAAATTGTGAATGAACCAAATCTGTCTGTAGTTATTTGTCCAAGTTGCAGAACAGTCCCGTTTCATAAAAAGACTTCTAGAAGCTCAGAAGGGGCATTTTATTGTAGTACAGAAATACATTGATGAAAATGTGTGAGGAAACTAGTATCTGCTTTCAGTAGCAATATAACCTTGAACCTTAGTAGGTAGCAGAAAGCTAGAAAGCTTTGTCTGTTACTCAAAAGTAAACTGTGTCTCCTAACAAAGCACAGACCGAAAACTGTTTCAGTCACACACCTCTTCGAAAAAACTGCTTTCCATCAATGACCACTAAATGAATTTGTTTAATCCTGAGTTTGTTTAATCCCTCAGAGATCTGGGCTAAAGCTTCCTCCTTCCTGTAAGGAACTACCACAATTGAAGTCACACCTTAACATGGAATTTCACAGATCTAAGTGTAAAAAACAGAAGTATCCTTCCAAAAAATAAGACAATTGGTATTATTTGCCTCTTACTTCCAGCCTTGAAAAATATTTCTTGAATAACCCCTCCTCCTGAAAAAAAAAAGAAAAAAGAAAAAAATTGTGCTTATTTTCAAAGGGACTATTTCCTGAACTTTCTTTTCCAGCTCATTCTTGTATCCCCAGAGAATTTTGTCTACATTTTGCATCTCCTCATTTACACCAAAACATTGTTTTTGACAGAAACTTGAATGTCCACCAGTAGATTATTCGAAGTTGTTCATCTTTTTTATAAAAACTAAGCTGCTATGTTTTCCTCTGCAATGGCGTCATCTTTTGTGGTACTAACTACTGATTAATGCCAGTGGGAGTTGACAGGGACCAGTGACCCACTGCATTGAATCCTCATTTATTCTAAACTCAGTTGGAGAGGAATCTGCTTCCCAATCTCACTCTTTATGGCTCCAACTGGAAATTTACTTCTACCTGACAGAAAAATAATTAGAAATGCTGAATTTACCTGTGGCTGATACCCTTTTCCCCCTTTTACCTCTTTCAGGACATGTAGACTTGAAGGAAATAGAAAATGTTGGAGCTGACAGTCACTCACAAAAGTATGAAATTCCATTAGCAGAACAAGTATAAATTTGGGCACATGCAGTCCTAGTGAAGTACAGCTAGTGCTTAAATCCCCACCAAGCAATCAGATGTCTTCCTCTGTACATGCTGCTTTCAGAGAGATATTCATATTTCATATATTCTACCTAGAGCTTATGAAAGGGGTGACAGTAAAGCTCATTGCTTTCCTGGCTGCCCACTCTCAAGCCTACCAAGCATTAAAAGAAATCCCTTAACTCTGTTGTTAAGCTGTAGGCCAGAGCAGCTGAGATATAGGAATTATCTCTGAGAACAGCAACTGACTAATGACATCATGGTGAAAACCTCACCCTCACAGAGAGCCAATAGCCACTCACAAAAACCAATAAAACCAGGCAGCATCTCTTAAACTTTCTAATGCAACCTTGACTCAGAATGCAAAAGAATAGTTAAAATAGTTTTGCATCTTGTGATTCCAAGTTGTTTCTTAACAGATCCAAAAGCATGTGCTAGACAGATGTTGTACTCAATCTGATAAGTTTGTATATGGTATTGATGAGCTGTAGATATCAGAAAATTCTTGGATTTATGTAACCAGATACGACCAAGTAAAATCTATGAATATTAAGGGGATGTAATTCAGAGCTGATGTAACTTGTGACTGGAATATTAGTATTCTGCTTTAGGCTTCAAATACATAGGATATCAACAAGAAATAATTATTTTGTCTTTGTCTTTTTAGTTGTCTCATTAAGATGCAGCAATTAAGCCCTAATTTCAGCAACATTTTTACAACAAATTCAGTAGCTTTATAAATCTGTAACTTCTTCAGATTCTGTTTATTAATTACAGTGTTATAGACATTTTCATTGCTTAGGATTGCACTTTATGGGATTTTGGGCAGGGTGGATAGAGTCTTTAACAGAAAACTGTACATTTTCCTTTCAAAAATATATGAGCCCTAGTGCTAAAAGGGCACCTATTATGAACATTCTTATGATCTTCCAGAGGACAGTAATACTTTCATCTGTAAATATAATGAAGAAAATGTCTAAAGGATTTTTTTTTTTGCATTCTTATCAGAGATAACTGAAGTCACACTGTCTTGGAACCTGAACAGCATGCAAGAATCCACTGTGGGAGTATAATGATTAGTTAATGTTAGGATTTGATTACCATCTAACAGAGTTTCCGTAAGTTCCACTCTAATGCTCCCTCAGTTTTCATCTATCTCAAAAAATATACTAGAGTCAACAAATTTTATTTTGAAAATACCGTCATTGATACTCTAAAGCTGAATGAATGTTTTGCTCCTACCAAATACCATGTGATTCCTTCCAATAGATCAAAACAATGGTGAGCAAAACTTGATGATAGGTGACCATATGTGGAGTATTCTCTTTTAAACAGTACTTGTTATTTCACCAAGTTGTTTCTGTGACAGAGAACTTCAGCCTTTCTCAGAGTCTCTGGGGCACAGGACAGGATTGTTACAGAGCTGTAAGGGACTAATATTCTGATTCTCATGGTCTGATGCAGGAAGTAACAGTTACTTGGCTTATTACCCTCATTTTACCAATGGGTACAAGAAGGTTATGAAGCACTTTCAACCCATGTGCTTTTGAGGAGCTTGACCCAAGCAATTCACTCAGGGTCTGACAATTTGTTTGAAGCAGAATATAATAATAGTAATGGCCAATCTTTGCAAACGAAGATGTGGGAAGGGCTCTCCCTATGTGGGTGTGCCCTTCGAGCCTGTGCAGTGGATTTTTAGGTGAGGCACAGCATGCACAGAACTGGCCCCACTGTTTAAGTCCTAAGGTTCATCTGCCACAGCTGAGCAAGCTTGGACAGTGACAGTGAAGTCCTTGGGACTATTTACAGCACCCGGTACTAACCGGGGCTGACCCTGCTTGGCATCCGAGATCTGATGGGATGGGATGGCAGGGAGGCATTGAACTGCCGGGGACAGTCCCTACTGAGACTCGAACTCGCGACCTTGGGATTCAAAGACTGGAGTGCTCTCCATTACACCACGGGACCTGACTTGTAAATTAACCAGTTAGTGTTCAGAGGAAGTCTTAAAGTTAACACAGGGCTAAAATCCCAGCTGCTTCCAGAGAGTGAGATGCTATAGACACAGATCTCCTCTGGAGTTCATCACTCCTTAAGGATATGAAGCAGCTCTGTAATGTGCATCAGCTGTTCATGGTTAGCAGAGAACTGCCCACTGAGGACTGCAGGAATGTACTGTCTTCCAGCAGTGGCTGGAGTTCTGATACCTTTTCCAGTCTCTGACTTGCCTGCCCAGGTTTTCTGCCATAAAGCTGTTGCCAGTACACATAAACCAGCCATGAGCGTGTGGATGAAGCACCCTTAACTTTTGCAAAGATAAAACACATTGACACTTAAAATATGCAGTACAGTACTCCTTAAGACATTTTCCTTCAGTTTGACTCATATAGAAAAATTCTTTAGGCCATTTTCATTTTATTATTGTGGTTACACACCTTAGCCCAACAACAATAAAATTAAAAACAATTAAAGTAGAAATGTTAAGAGAGGGGGGGATAATTCACTGCAAAAGATGGACCTGCCAAAACTAGTCTGTCTCTCTGTTCATGGAAAGTTTTCAGACTGATTGTAATTTCCAAACATTTATTTATGACTGGTTTGTCTGGTGTTCTGAAAATGTATTTTTACACTGTAGGAGGTATCACAGAATTTGCTTCAAGTACTTGAACTGAAAATCTGAGCTATGTTAGTTATTTGTGGTTGCTCATAGGTAGTTACATGAGATGACAGGAGTTCAATAGCAGTGAAAGCAGCTGAGAACTGGAAAGGATTACCTTGGGATGAAGTCTGGCTGTAATATGCCAATGAACGGCATCCATGGAATTATTTTAGCATTTCTAAAAATTGTTTGGTGTGTAGAAATTCTCCCTAATGGACACTTTTGTAGGACACTGTCTTATCATCTGAGTTTACCTGTCCTTAAGTTAAGGTCTTAAGATATTTTAAGGACTCTTCCCTGTTGTCCCAGGTGTAGGTGCACCTAACACAAACTCATTTTTACATTTTTGCAAATCCCTTCCAAACATGTTTGGAAGCATTTGCTTAGCTTCTCTGTTTTTCTTACTGAAGAAACATTTGCCTTATATGTTACTGCCATTGCTTCTAATTTGAAGCCAAATTATTTTTAGTGGGGATAAATGTTTTATGGAACTAAATTTTTTATTAGTCTAAATACAAAATATTTATGTTCCATTACATATTTACAACCTTGTTCATGAAAAAATAATTGTCATCCTAAATAAGTATTTCCATGGGAATTATTAAAAAGAATTTAAAAAGGGAGGAAAAGACAATTCCACTGCAACTTTTCCCCCACAATAAATGAAACACAGGTAAGAATTGGTGCAAGGCAGTTAGCAATCAATAATGTGCTTGCCACTTTTAAATCCTGCTTTGAAATTCCCATTATGCCAGACATGATCATAATGATTAACTGTAACACTTTGGATAGAGACTTTTTCCTAGCCTTCTTCGCCAAAAAAATTTTAAGAGAAATAATTACTGCTTGCTATTCTCTTTCTACTGTTGCAGTGAAACTGGTGTTAAATTCTGTTCAAACATCTTCAAATATCTGCACCATTCCAGTAGAAGTTGAGCCAAATTAATTTCTGAAGCAATACTATTGAAATTCTGGTCAATGAGCCAAGCTAAGCACATAAGCAAGTATTTAAGCAGTGAGGGTAATCCTGGGAGTTCAATGGGACTATTATCATGGAGCAAGTTAAATATGTGCTTACTTGGCTGCATAGGGGCCTCAGTGTATCTCAATGCACAGCATCTACGGGCATGAAAGCCAGCTGGAGGTAATAGAAGGGCAGCCTCTGACTTTGACAGATTTCAGGCCAGTATCTAGTAGATCAATTGACTTAACTGGAGGATGAATGAAATGGTTCCCCAAAACTGGTCCTTCCTCCCTCCCTCCCTTCCTCCCTTCCTCCCTTCCTTCCTTCCTTCCTTCCTTCCTTCCTTCCTTCCTTCCTCTTCCTTCCTTCCTTCCTTCCTTCCTTCCTTCCTTCCTTCCCTCCTTCTCTTCCTTCTCTTCCTTCTCTTCCTTCTCTTCCTTCTCTTCCTTCCTTCCTGCCTTCCTTTCTTCTCTTCCTTTCTTCTCTTCCTTTCTTCTCTTTTTTCTCTTTCTTCTCTTTCTCTGTCACAGGATAGGGCTCATTGCCTGTGACTACTCCAAAAACACCCCATTCCACTTGAAGAATTGACCTGGCTCAGAACATGAGATTGGAAGGCTCAATTTTGTTTTCCATGCAATACATAGGATCATTTTCTTCCTGGACTGCAGTAATTTTCTAGCTATGACATTTTTCTCTTCTGTGTAAGAGGCAAGTATGTGTGTGGGTAAATATTTTCT
The DNA here is from genome assembly GCA_013396695.1 of Sakesphorus luctuosus. Taxonomy (NCBI): domain Eukaryota; kingdom Metazoa; phylum Chordata; class Aves; order Passeriformes; family Thamnophilidae; genus Sakesphorus; species Sakesphorus luctuosus. Next base: position 841,797 of record VWZD01004032.1, read on the forward strand.
TTCTCATTGCCCTCTTTTCAATAAGACAGTTACTCAAAGTAGCATTTCCCTGATTAGAATTTGTAATAATATTTTTTGTAATGCACCAAGAAATCCTTTGTCAAGCAGTTGTTTCCTGTTTTAATACAAAACAGAAAAAAAAATGCAGGGAAAAAAGAAAAAGACATTTACTTAGAGGGTTGGAGGGGAAAGAAAAGAGAAGTTGGGCTGAATAAGTTCTGAGGCAAGTTTCCCAAATAATTTTTGCATCAGATTGACTAAACATTTCTTTTAATCTGGTGTCAGGTCAAAAATTCTCTTTTTCCTTTTTATGCCATTAAGACACACTATCCCAGCACAATGGGTTTATATTGTAAAGGGGCAAAGTGAAAACACACATCAGTGTGTGTTCAGATCTTCCTGGCATCATGTGCTCAGACCATTGTCTGCCTCTTCACTGGCACTTGGAGAGCTCAGATTCCTGAGAATTCACCTGATAACATTAGATCTGGAACCATATACATCAAATTGACTTCAAAGACTTGCAATGAACATGTAATGGTTTCTCTCTAACTTCAGCAACATGACTCCAAAATGCTTTTGTTCTGACTCTCCTTCAAGTGCAGAAAGTTGAGTCATGGCTGTTTGGAACTGTAGGACTGCAGGTCATGTCCTTGTGTTCTCAGTGGATCCATATGATTATGATTTTTTTTTTTTTTGTGTCAGGGTGTCAGAATGAGGGCAAGGATCGGTACCTTTGTGACTGTGATTTTTTTTTCCTGCTGAGATACATACATGTAACCTTTGTATATAATTTAAGTCATGAAATGTTCAACACCTTTTGGGTTTCCTAGAATATCTTGCTTCCCATCTGTCTGTGCTTTTTTCTTGGGACACAACCATGTATTTATATCCCCATGAATGAGGTGAATATGCCTTCATGAAGGAATAACATGGCCTAGAGCCCTCTTTGAAGATGTAACTAACAGAAATTAAGGAGGAGGTGGTGTCAGGTGATAAGGAGAGCTGATAATAGCAGGTTAAAACAACTCCCCAAACCTAGTTTTAAGAATATGTAGAAAGTCTGTTTTGACATTTCTGTTCAGGTGCACTTGCTAATTTACAAATCTGAAGACGTGCAGTTATAGGGAGCAGAAGGCAGTTAGGGAGGTTCGGATTTAGAAAAGTTTTCAACACAGTATCTCATATGGGACATATAGAAATCTGGCCTGTGGGTTTTGACAAAGGTGGGCTGTGTGGAGCTCATGTGAACCTCAGCACTCAGTGTCACCAAACCCTCTAGAGTTTGTTTCAGCTACTGGAAAAGCCCTGCAGAAGATGGACAGGCAGCTATGCATTCAGGAATCACTTAGACCTGGTAACCTGTCTGAGTTGAGCTTTGAGCAACTGGGACATTATCTCTAATACCATTGTTGGCTATGCAATAGCTCTGAATATCCTGTAAGGACACTGTCACCTGGCCCCCACCAGCTAGACCTGTAAACTCTTTTCAGTCTTCTGCTCCCACAGTATTCTCCTTTCTCAAGTTCCCCTCCCACCCAGCCAAGACCTCTCCGCTGGTCTCTGATCCTCTGTGGTGGCCCAGCTGGTCTCCCTGAACTGTTATGCATTACAACCTCTTCAGCCTGTATACAGTCACATGGTGTGAAACTGTGGCTCAAAACTTTCTCATGGAAAGACACCCATAGCCTCTCCTCACCAAATGGGTCAACTCTGTCATTCTTCTGAGATATTACTCACCATGCCAGATGCACCTTCCTCCTGTCTGATCTGAGTCACCACCTTTCTGCTCACCAGGAAAGAGACTCCTTAAGAGAGGTCTCTGTGGCAGGTGTGTGGAGGATCATACTGCTCTGTGGAAAGTGTATGGTCTTGTAAAGAATGTTCCCATGGAGATTCCCTGCTAAATTTCCCTTCAATTTGTCTCAGAACTGAAATGAACCTCAAATTATATCTTGCAGAATTCTGTTTCCTGAGATTTAAGCTTATTAAAATGTTGCCTGAGATACCAGAAAGTGGCTCAGTCTTTGCTGCAGGGGCTTTTCCCTTGCCCCTGCTAAGGCTTTCAAATAGTATAATTTTCTTTCTTTAACTTGAGTCTTTCTATCCCTGAGCTATTCTCTTCACCCCCAGCCTCTTCTGCAGCAAATCCCAGGGCTTTCCACCTGAAGCCAGCTAATAGCTAAGTTTAGTGTTCTCATCAGGAAGGAGCAGTGTGATTAATTCTCCAGTGTCTCTTCTGTTCCTCTGAGCTCTGTTTCCCTTTGCCTTAAAATAGACACATCACCTGCTCCACCTTCACATTATGGAATAATCCATGATGACAGCAAAATAAGCAATGCTGTCTCATCATTGACTTGCAGTCTGGATTTTGTCATCTTGAAAAAAGCAGAGACAGTCTGCAATAAAGATGTGATTCAAGAGGGATGTGGGCAAAATACTACAATTAAACAGAAAAAATCAGCAGCATAAATACGCCTTCTTAGGCAGCACTCCCTGGAAAGATTTTGATTTACAATGTGTCACAAAGGAAGTGCAAATTAGAACCTTTTAGAGGTGCATGCTTCTTAGTGCAGAAAGGAGGAGCATTCAAATGTGCTCCGCATCCCCATTAGCACTTGTAGAGGTTATGGTACACAGTAATGCCCGGATAGACCATACCCTAAATACCATACCCTCATAGAAAGGAACCAGGGTCTTAGTGAATTTTTGGTTTGCCTTGGGGAGCCCCTTATTTCTCTCTGTTGGCTCCAGAGAGGAAAAGTAAACCAAGATAGCTCCTTGCCTTGGTCAAGTGTCTGAAGTAATTGAAACTGACCCAGGTCAGGAGAGTGCAGGTGAGGGGAGACCATCAGAGCATGGTCTTCTCCTTCAACTCCTCACAGTCCCTTTTCTGTGCTGGGAATTCACTCCTACATCACCCACACTGACTATTAACATGATTTGCGGCCTGGAAACAGCCATCACAGGAAGCGGTTAGAGACACTCCAGGTCATTTAGTTCCTTCTTCGGGAAGAGAAAGGTGTTTTTTTACTTCAGAGTTTCTCCTTTGGATTTCATACTAGACCTGTGAGCCTCAAACCCAAAATTCATGTCACACAGACAAGCTGACATACTTTACATGTCCCTTACATAAAGGAGAATGGTCTATGAAAGAAACACTTCATTTTCTCTACCTGACAACAAAAGCTAAGAGGGCTGACTTCTGGTTTAGAGCAAATGATGGGCAAGCTCTGGGAATGCAAGCTTTATGGTGTGAGTTCACTGTATGGATTCTGGGCTTCTTGGAAGGTATGAGTTTGAATGTTTTATTAGTTAATTTCACAGAGAAAAAGTGTTGAGCCATCCTAGCATTTCCTGTGACAACACTTCCATTGGTGTACTCTTGAGTACTGAGGAATCACTGTACGAGGAAGGCCATGGCAATGCAAAACCAGGAACTTGGGGCTCATTTATAGCTTTAAACTGAAGTAACTGTAGTGAGTGAAGTCACCAGTTAGTTCAGCAATATCTTAGAGATGATTAACAATGCTGCTGTGTAAAAATTGCCCCACTTCCCAATGTGGATTGTGGCAAGCTTGAGCATTGACAAAAGATGCCAGAGGTTGTGCACTCTTTTTTGCATCTTTTCTTTCCCTCAAAATAAGGCAAATGCCTATTGTGTCTAGCAAAGTCATACTTCTTTCACTTTTGATCTTAGAGGATTTGCTGCTGTGAATGCTTATGCACATTGTCATCCTTAATTTCATTAGTATGAGTACTGGAGCAACGCATCAAGTGTGAATTTTTATAAGACTGGAACTTTAGTCAAACAATTCTGTGCATTTCTTCAGAGGCTGAGCGGCTCCAGAAAGATTAGTATGGCTGCATGATACATAAAAATACAGCCTTTCCAAAGCTGGAATAACCACCAGTCAACATGAGTGTCTAGATTGTGATATATGGAAATAAAATACGTTTTTCCTCCAGAATTCTGTCCTTTAAATTTCAGAACTGTATGAAATAGACGATTTCAGTTATAAAAAAAAATACATAGAATATGAAAGCTCTTCATTGTACATTAAGTAAAAAGTCAAAGAGGAGTTCCTGGTGGCTATCAAGAGAAATACTTTTAAATATTCCATATCCATGCTCTACTCATAAATTCACTTTGAACCATATGCCTAAGAATGATTTAAAAATTACATTTTAAAAATGTATTTATTGAGTTTTATACAAGAAACATACCATTGAGGAAATGACTGTATCACTGGGTTTAAAACTGCATGTGAGGAGGAAAGAGGACTTAAACTACTTCCTCTAGAACAGGACTGTAGCAATCCCAGTATAATAGTTTATTGTTACTTATAACAGAGCAAGTGATAAAAAGGCTTAATATACAGCTTAAATGGATGTTGACTTGAATAGTTTTATACTCAGTTTCTTGTGACTGAGATTTAATCTAGTCAGGGCTGCTTTTATATAAAAATGACTGCTTTCTGTAGGACATTTCTACTTTTTATGTGAAGTCTTACATGTCTGGAGGATGAAAATTGCTGCAGTGTTTTTAGAAAATAATGACTACTAAAAACTCTAAAGGAGCTGGGTCACTAGAATGAAAAATGTGTTACCAAGAGATTTGGGCTATGAAAATGAATAGATATAGGAAGGCAAGAAGGATAGTGTAATTCTTTTCTGGCTCCTAATAAGGGAAATTTAGGATGCTGAACATTTATGAGCCCTTAGTTTTAATATGCTTTTCATTATTTTTTCTATAGTGATTTAAAATGATACTAATACTTTACTTCCCTTTACTGAGAACCTTTTATTCTTGTCTTAGATGAATGAACTAGCAGGACAAAAGTTTACTTTTTAAATGATAAGAAAAGTGATAATGAAATATATCAAGCTGACTAAATTTAACAGCAAAAATGAAGTTCTGTCTGGACAGGTGATGGAAGATTCCTCACTGACTTCTCTATAGCCAGGATTTCTTCATTGGAATTTCTTTCAACCCCAGCTTGTGGTGTAAAAAACCATCCTGTAATATCTTTACTCTGCAGGATTGGCCCCTGTGTTTTCCCTCTCTTTGGAGGCATGACATAAATTGTTTGTATGTATACCAGGCTGAACACAGTAAAATAAAGCACATAAACTCATATGTAGGGTTTTGTGCCTTTTTTTTTTTAATCATTGTAGCATAAACATTTTGCTCAAATTAATAGCTTTCTCCACTTCTTGACTTCAGGCAGTTGTGCAAAGATGTTAATTTGTTTTTAATCCAAAGGTGAACAGACCTCTTATAGTCAGGAAAACATAAGGAAAAGCTTGATAGTTCTAAAAGGTAGTAGGTTAAGAAGATAACAATTCTATTGCTTAAAGAATTGTATATATACATGTGTGTGTACATATGTGTGTATTTACATCTTTTAAACTAGACCCATTGCATTAGGGGAAGAACATCAGGGGAAAACCAGGCTGACTCATAGTCTGAATCCTGTGTTAATAGCTTGAAGGAAGCATATTATCATGTTAGCTCCTTCATGTTTCCACAGCCTTTATGTTGCCTTCCACCCTGACTGAGCATTGGGGTGAGGTAACTGATCCTTCAGGCATATATTGGGAAAACTTTTGGTCTAAGATCAAATTACAGGCAATATGGATGCAGCTGGGGTTGTGTGCTGTTCAAATTCAAGCTCACTGTCAGGCCTTGTAAAGAAGAAAGGAATAGAAAAAGCTTTTAAACCCTGTACATGTACTGTGTGGGGAAGGGATGTTAGGGCTGGCCATATTGGCTTTTTACCCAGGAGTTCCCATGGGCAAGATCTTTTATCCTGGAAGAGGTAAATTAGACCAGAACAAGAGGGAATTTTGCTCCTTTGGAATAGTACTATAACCAGAACTAGTTGCCAACCAAAATGTCTTAATTCTTTGCAAAATTACAAAAGGGATTGAACAAGAATATGAAAATTAAAAGCAATGTTGCTTAGCCAAAAATACAAGTTAATCTAATCTTTTTTGGATAAGACAGATAAATCCAGTAATTTAGCTATCCTATTGGATACATAATTATTAGCATCAGGATATACCACAATTAAATTAGGACTTTGCTTCCTGTCTTTTCTAGAATATTTGGTAATGAGGCTAAAGACAATTTGTCAGTGGCTGCCTACCCTTAGAAAGAATTAATACAAATCAACTGTTTGGTTTTGTGATTAAATGGTAAGCTGGAAAATGGATGAAGATAACTGAATTTATACACATTCCCTTATTTCTTTTATCTTCGTTTATTTTATTAACACCAAACATTTGGAGCGCCCTGATTTTCCATCTGGCATTTAATAGCTGCAGTAAACCACTGAGTAGCTGATTGCCCTCTGTTCTGGGCAATGGGAGCATCAGCACTGTTTTAAACTTATTCTGAGTATGTCCCCCTCCCTTGTAAAGCACTGGGTCTGTCTAGCTTTTGTCCTGAGGAGCAGCTCAGGGGGAAGAAGCACAACTAAACCTTTCCTCCCTGCAAACCTGTGGTCTCAATGCACAATGGCACTGGTGTACCCACTACTGGCTGATTCAGGGGAGAGAGCTGCTTCCCAATAGAAGATAGAGCAGACTCTGAACCCTACAGTGTACCAAAGAGCCAGTATTTCGTTTTTCACCCTCTCTTTGTATATTAGAAGGCATGGTAGAACTGCCTTTAGGCTTAGCTTTAAATTTGACAGTTTTACCTCTTTGCTGCTACTGCTTTGTCACCATCTGCTGTGTTTGCACTCACTTGTCTACTGGGACTTGTGCACATGTACACTGCAATTCTCTTGCCTTCACACAGCAGTTTGCATGTTAAGGTAGGTGGAATAGCGTTGCAATTTATACAGCCCTTGATTTGCATCCCTGTGTGCAGCACCGCATTGTTTGAAATTTAACTGACATAAAATTATGATGTGGAACAAATAACTGTTCACTCAGATGTTTAGCTATATGTTGCATGTGAGTAAAGACAAACTGAAAGTGAAATAGGACCTAAGACAACTCGGTTGTGGCCAGTAAGACCCCAAGAAGCATTCTGTTCCTGTTTGCTGGATGATCTCCATCAAGTCAAGCTGACCTGCTTTAAATATAAATTCTTCTATCTATAAAATAGAGATAGTGAAACCTGTCCTCCTTTCCAGCTCTAAGGGAGTAAAACATTTTATGTAAGAGCTTGGTGTTGTTTACTGTTACAAGCTATGGCTTGGGAACATGCATTCTGTGGTAAGGCAGACTCCTCATACCCAAAGGCAAGAAGGCGTAGGGAGCTCAGGGCTGAAAGCTGGATGCTGAGGGCTTGAGGAGGAGAGATGAAAGCTCTCTGCAAAGGGCAGGAAAGAAGAATTTGCTACATCCTCTGCTGAAAGAAATGGGAAGGGGTTTACTGATTCTGACCTCTCCTTGGGCAATGGGAACTCTTGCCTCCTTTTCTTTTCCCTCCTGTCCTTTTTCTCTTCTCAGGCTTGCTCGTGCAGGCAGTGGGTTTAAGATTATAAAGGCAAAACAAGCTATATGGCATCTGATGTGGTAGCAGCATGTGTCTTGACATTTGAAGAGTGCCAGGAGGCAACCAGGCTAGTTGTTGGTGAAGACAGGGTCAGAGTGAATTCACTGTCCCCTTCTGTGCTGCGTGTGACAGTTGGTAGCCTGGAAAAGGGTTTTCATTAGCAAAGGGCCCTGCAAGATTCAGAGATGATTGCAGGACACTTTATTTCCTACTATGTAGATGTCTTTCTTCACTCGAGGATGTGATTTGCAATCCCCTTAATAAGGAGTGGTGGCTTTAAATTCTACTAAATATTTCTTGGTAACAGCAGTGTTTACCCAAATTGCCATTTAAGGTGCCGAAAAAATAATAATCCAAATACATTTGGATCTAGAATTTGAGCTTGAATTTATCTCTATTTATTACTTTATAGAAGCACTTACATTAGGATATTACTAACAGAAGGAGGCAGAAATAAGAATTGTTGAAACAGGCTTTTAGCACTCCGGGGTCCCTGACTTTCTTTTGCTGCAATTCAGACTTTGCTCTGTATCTTCAAGATTTGCTTACTGATGACGCATGCTGGTTAATTTAGTGGGCAGTTAACTAATGTGAAGACATAAAGCTACTACCTACAAGTTCTTTATGAATATTTCCACCTCTAAGAGTCTTTACCAAAAGCACTGGATGTAAAATTCATAATACAGTAGCTGCAAAACACCATGGTCTGGCACGGCTATTACTTCGACATCCATATGTTTTGCCATAGTTGTCTACCAGTAGCTCAAGCAAAGAACCCAAAGAGTAGCAATTAAAATAATCCATCCTTGTAATTTAAAGCTTCCTGCATAAGGAAGTGGAGGAGCATTATTGTCTCCGGATTTAAGCCTGCTAAAGTCTTTCAGATTGTGAATTCAGGAACCTGAGGGAGGGCAGAAAATTTGAGTAAGCACATTACCACTTCCTCTGGAGGAGTTGGTTGCTGTTCCAGTGGTATTGTAACCACTAAATGTCACCGTGATCTCTCTGGTCCAGCTCAGCACTGCTCCACAAACTCATCTTTTTACAGTCACTGACTCAGCTTTATGAGTAGCTGCTGTACCTTTTTTTTAGTTCAGTAGGAAACTCAACTATATATTTAAGGTATCTTATAAATAACTCCCTGCCCTCTATGCAGCTGACACAAAAGAAGGTTTTAATTTCTCATTTTGGTAATGATTTACAGCTGTTGTTCCATTGGGCTTATGAAACATTATATATATGCTTCAATGAATCTTTCATATGTATATTTTTATATATAAATAGTGAAAAATTACTTCTGAGAGTCGCTAGCAAAGCCACCATATTTTATGCAAAAAACATGTCCTGGAAATATACTAAACAGTTCTTGCTGCTATCACAATTAAGCAGAGGAATTCTCGTTCTTCCCTCTTTCTACATGTATATCTCAGTAATGAGGGTAGAGCTATGATTCAAAAGGACAATTTTTGGACGGAAGAGTTATTTTTCAGTGGGTTACTTAGAGCCAACGAAGAGCTGTTTATTCTGGAAAGTGCTTTGCTGTATTTTCTTTTGGAAAAAAAAAAGTTAGATTACACACAATTAGGATTTTTTTCTTATTTAAATTAAGATTTTCTAATCTTGGCAATATGCTTGCCCTGTTCTTAGGGTTTTGGGGTTTTCTTTGTGTTGTTGTTTGGTTTTTTTCCCTTTTTTATCATCGAATGATCCAGATTTTTTCTTTGTCTCAGCCTTTTAATTGGAAAATGAAAGGTGGTTGAAAAGGCAGGAAACCAAGTAAAATTCTCCCATGCTGGAATCTGGACTGTGACCTCAGATTTGCCGCATGAGATAAGCAAGTCATTTGGTCTGTGCCTCAGCTTCCCAGTCTGTAAATGGGGACTGTAACTGTTTTTCACTGAGATGCTTTGCGATTCAAATCTGAATAGCACTAAGCGTGATTAATATCCTAGCGATGTCTGACATGCAAAAATACCATGCTGTTTAATCACTGGTGCCTTATGGATGTTCTTTGACATAAAGACAGCAGCTGGGTCTCTTCAAAACAATCCCAAAAAATCTAATCACTAATGATTTACTTGCTATTCACAAGAGGTGTTTTTGCGCAAGTAATTACACAGGGACTAGGAATTTGAACAGTGATGTGATCAAGATTCATCTGCATGATTGCAAACACTTTAAAATTATTTTTCAAATATTTATTTTTAAAGAAAATTAAATTAAAAATTCCTAAAGGCTGGTATTTAAGATCATGGGGTTTTTTAATGTCTAGTGGGAGTTAAAGGAAGTCTAGGAGTGTGGAATGCATAATACTGAAAAGAAGAAAAATTAGCTTGTCCTTTGATTGCTTGCTTTCACCCTCCCACTTAACAGGGATAGAAGAGGTCATGGAGGATCCTGAAATCATCAGTCACTTGCTGCATTACAGGCAATCTTGTGTCTCCCTGCCCATCACCCACTACTGGCTCCCACAAGTGCTAATCATAATTAAATGGAAAAGCCAGTGTGAATAATAAGATTGAGGAACAAAGACAAATCACTTCAGTGGGAGTAGTTTATTTAGTTTTCTTTTGATTAAGAACTTCTTGACTGTGTACACCTCTTTTCTCTTCAAAGGACTCCTTCTCTTTGCTGACCCCAAATGACATTTTCAGTCCTACCTTTCTTGCTCACCCATTTTCTGGTTTTAGTATCCCCAACTATATTCCTGTTGTGGGTCAAAGAGGAAGGAAGAAATCACATCAAGCTGTAAAAAATTCTAGAAATTTCTACAGAAATTCTGGACTTACTAATACTTTTAACATATTTTATAATTCATGAAAAAGCTGAGGTACATTGCAGTTGGACTAGATGATTGTTGTAGGTCCTTTCCAAATGAACTATTCTTTCTGTTTTGTTTTGTTCTGCTCTGTTCTGTTCTGTTCTATTCTGCTGCAGAGGATGGAAAAGTTGCACCTGGTAATCCAATAGCTCTGTCCAGGAAGGGATTTAAGCCTAGGTGTGTATATTTTAAACCCTGTGTACAGCCCTGTGGATGGCAGTGAGTATCTGAAATTCCTCTTTGGCCTTAAAAAGAGCTTGCTACTTCCTCCCATCCCTAGGGGTCTTTTAGTGATACTGATACTCCTTTTGATAAGATTAGAGTATGTGGTTGATGGTTTTGTTTTTGTTTTTTTTTTCCTTTTTAATTGTTATCAGCTTCAGTTTTTCTTCTAAAACATTAGCATTCCCTACATTGTTTCGTCTTTCACTTCCTACTCTTTCCCAGTGCCTGTGCCACCTCCTTGAATGAGGAACACCTTCTTTCAACCTGACTTCCGTTTCAACTCAGCAGGCAGTGCAATCTTTTCCTTGGCTCCTGGTATCTCATCTAATCAGACACCAGGCTTTTATGCTGGCTCACTGCATCTGCACTAGGTATTTTGTTAGACTATCAGGCAGAACTAAAAGCTTCCAGCTTGCCTACCTTCTTGTCTGCCAAATTGGAGAGGGGAGGAGAGAAGGGAGGGTGGTAGAGACAGTGAGAGCTCTTTAGTGTGAGTCATCATAACTTCAGTCCTTTCCTTACTCCTATGGAAGTGCAACTTGGTATCTCTAGTGTGCATGAAGATTCAACACTTTGCCCTGCACAGAAAGAATTCCCAGACCCTTTGATAATTTTCTATTCTTAAACAGTGGATATATTTTAACAGTGAATTGCAGGAAGTTTAAAATAAAATGAAAAAGCTGTATCTCACTGGGCTGTTTAAGCTCTCTGTATATAACTCTTGCAGCTAATACCAAAACATTAGGGGAAACACACTTCATCTCTAATAAAACTTTCAAATTTAGTAAGAAAGTATGGTCGTTTAGTCATACAGGGAAAAGATCACAAATTTCAACTGCATTTATGTTCCATTTTTCACATTTATGTTCTATTTTTCTGTTACTGCACACTGAAACACCAAAAAATTCTCACACTGTATGGTTTGGGATCTTCTAAGTTGCATGGAATATGTAAAAATAGTGATTAAGACAGGCTTGGCCAAGATCACTGGTCAGCACATAGCAGCTGTGAATAATGCAATAAGCAAAGATGAAAAGAGGTATTAGCATTATACTAATTTATACCATCTTAACTAAAGTGTGTCTTCAGTTACAAAAAAAAAAAAACCCGGCATATTAGAAATACAGAAACTGATGAATGTGAAGACCTCACAGTCTGGTGACAGGTAGATTTAACAGGGAGCACTAAGGATTCTGCTACACTTCTTGCTTCACAGTCGTCCTCCTGCCTCCATCCCCTTCCCTGCCACTTGGCAGGGAGGCATATATCTCCTCACCATGGCTGCATCCGCTTTCTGTCCCTGTACACACCAGTGGGAATTAGATGTTTATCAGAAAGGTTTACAGTCCAGAGCAGCCATTGCATGACGTACTCAAAAGCCACAAGAGACCATTTTCTGTAGGGTGTTGACATCTCAAATTCTTTGCCCCACAGATGCCATTACATACATTTAAAATAAGCCACAGATCAGTTTATAACGTACATGAAAAGCTGCTGAAAATAGCTAACACACTCTGTGGTGACATACATTATTCACTGATTTGTTTAAGCGAGTACACGTCATCACCCCAGATTTGGTTATATCTGTTATGGAGTTTTAGTTTTGTAAAATTGGTTTTAAGAAGATAAAAAGCATTTCTTATAGGTTAAATGTGTCGGAGTCTTTCAGGGTTCATGGAGAAATACATGCTTCAATTTACATAATTCCCTGACCCTTTGCTACTTACTTGTTCTAGTTGAAGTGAATGAGTCAAATTTTAATGTGATTATGTGGTCGGATAATAACACAGAGCTCTTCACCCAGTTAAACTGCTCTGCAAGGTGTGTAGTATCTGATAAACCACAGACACTACAGAAAAGAAAGAAACCCTTGTTTTCTCTTTCTCTTTTTTTGTTCTGTCAGTTGGCCTTTGTTTCCCTTTTATGTCATGGGATTACATTAAGCAGTTTATGCCTCTTGCTTATTTTTCCTAGGAAACCACCACTTAATCCAGATTCCTTGTCTTTGTATGGGTTTGTCACCGCAGTGGACTTTTGCTCTCCCTTGTATCTACTTCAGTATTTTGGGTCAGTTCTTTTTCCAGTTTCTTTACTTGATGCCAAGTGCTGTATCACCTTTTCCAGCTCACTAAAGCTGATTATATTCTGCTCACCCCTGTATAAACCAGGAGTGTTTCAGGTACAGGCAGGGAACCAGTGCCAAGGGGGAACAATGCAGATAATGGTGCAGTGAAATGCTACAAATTGTAAATCACCATAAAAGTGGCCTTTGCCATCATACTGCAGCTACAAACATATAAGTTCATACAGTAATTTCAACCCAGGTTGTATTTTCTGCAGATTTGATATGAACAGGACCAAACTTTATACTAATATACAGTCTTTCCTTAATGTAAGATGTCCATCATTTTGTACTAGATAATAAGTATGAGACTTCATTCTGATGGACAAAAAATTGTCTCTGGCCTAAAGACGTGTTGTTTGCCTATGTACAAATCACGATTTTGTCTCCTGTTCACTTATGTGAGCAGAATATAGCACAAACTATTATGAATGTATCTGAAGCTTTAAAAATTGTAATTTGACCCAAAATTTAAATGATTTTTTTGTGTATTGAAAACATCACCTTCATATAATCAGTACCAAAAGAAGATGGTGGGACTTTTTTACAGCCTTCATTCCAAGAAAATGAAAAGTGATGACTCCTAAAAATCAAGAAAATTGGTTGCTTTAATAATAAGCCATTTAAAAGATAAATGAAAACAGTGATATGCTTGAAGTCAATGACAGAACACTTTTAACAAACATATCAGGAAAGAAATCCATTGTGAGATACTTCTATCTCACAATAAATACCCTTGTTATATATCTCACAACAAATGTACTTGCTATTTAAATCATTAATAACAAGTCTGCAGAAGACATAAAATGTTGCAGTAATTCATGAGGACAGTCTAATGGTACACAGTGGTGTGAGTTACCTGCTTAGATGTTTGTAGGCTGTCAGCCAGAGTAGTACAACTGGGAGCACAGACTGAAGAACATATCATCAGGCTGTATCCACAAGTAGATACTGATGTTTTTTATATCCTTTTTTTTTATTGTTATGGTGGTGTGGGTTTGTTTGTTTCCTGTTAGTAAGAAGGAATAATGACTTCATGGATAACCATCTCTCTGAGGGCTGTGTTAAAGATTCATCATGAAGACTAATATCATGTTGGGGTATGTGGACAATAGAGTATTTAAGTAAGAGGAAAATGACCTTGTCTGTACTTAAACTTGTTTGTATCAAGGTGGACAGCACACGCAGAATACTGATGTTCAACCCAGATGTCAATGAGGGTGAATAAATAGAGGATCTGAGGCAGCATTGGATTCTCTGTTTGACATTGTTAGAATGATATTTACATACATTTCTATCTTTGAATTCAACTTTAGGCAAAATCCTGTCATCTATTATATTAAATACTAGACTGGATAGTCTTTTGTGTATTTAGACATCTTGAATTCCTCTGTTCTTTCCTCCTTTTACTCTGAAACCTTTACTTAGCCTTTTCCACTGTTTTCTCCCTTTGTAACTATAGGAGACACAGCTCTTCCTCCACAGTAACATTTCACACTGAAGTGTTCTCTACTGCAGCTCTCAAGCATCCCTGTGGCAAGCACTGAGTCTTGTTTAGGGGACAGGGGTTAAGCATTGCCTTAGGTATGCCCACAGCACTTGCAGCTCTAAATAGAGGTATCATTTCAACCGAATCTTAGGCTTCAGGGCTTTTATGACTGCCTGTAAAAATGGAGAAGAATATTTTCTTTCTTTTTTTCTCCCCCTTCTGTTTCCTTAAGAACAATTGACCATTTTTATTTTAGGTTTTTGCTTAGCTTGTCTTGTGACTTCTCTAAAACTGGTAAGGAGAGCTCTTTATTGAAAATTAAAATGGTGCAAGAGCAAGCAGAGGTCAGGATGAAAACAGGGAAGCCTGTTCTGGAGGTAAATAGACTGATGTTCTTTCTTTGTGTACTTAAAGTCTAGTCAAACACCAGCTTTGGGGAAAATGCCGATTTTGCATCTGGGAAGAACTGCAGTTATGATGGTTTTGCTTTTGTTTTTTGGTCAGTGGTGTGGGTAATTGTCTTCTGGGCACGGCCTCAGTTATGAGCTGAATTGTCTTCCCTGTCCTCTGCCTGTGGAGCGGAACTGTTTATTCCCCAGAGGACAGAAATAATCCTTTTGTCCTTTAGCCTAACAGTGTAGTTCAATGACACAGTTAATCAGGGGTACCTGTTTTCATGCAGCTAAGTATTGCATTGGTTTAACTGTACCTGAAAAGGTAACCTAAGTATTAAAAGAGAAGAGAAATGTAATAGCCTGTATTATTCAGGAAGTCAAAGTAGATGATACAAAGGTTTCTCCTGTCTTTAAGGTCTGTGAAATAAAGAATCAGCAAGTCATACCTCAGGTTTTTTTGCAGCTTCCAAATACACTTAATTTTTTCTTTAACCCTGAACTGGTTCATTTATTATTTCTTTTTCAATATCACAGCTTGAAGCTATATGACTGGTTCTTTTTCAGTCTGTTCCTTTCACTAAGTGCATGTCCAGATTACTCTTTCATGCCTCATTTACTGTGGCTTGCTGTACAAAGATATCAAGTGTTTCGTTAGCTAGTTTACTCATCCTGCTGCAGTGCAGGTTTTCTGAGGCTTTTCTCTGCACCGTCTCTCTGCATGCTTCCCTTTGTTTCACTGCAGTGCCACGAATGCTGCCTTGACTGAACACAGTCCCTACAAATCGCTTTGATCTCTCCATTTAGCATTGGTATGTTAAAAGTGACATGGTTTAAAAATAAATACATGGAATAAAACTAATTTCTTTCTAATACAAAGACAAGGCAGATAAGTTGAGCCTTAGGATTACATGCCTTTACCCCATGGAGGTATGTGATGTTGTGCATGTGAAGTGCCAGAAGGCGAGCCAGGCTGTGGCTAGTACAGAGCAGCAAGCCATGCACTGGGAACCCTGGTCTGAGCGAGATAAAGGATCCCTGGGCTATGCCTCCTTCTTTCTATTACTGGTTTAACACTTAAATTGTACATGCTTAAAGCTAAAGATGTGCTTCACCTCAGTTGCTTAGGTGTGACACAGGGGCCTGAGGTAATATTTTTCTTCTGCGCCAAGGCTGAGCTCAGTATGAGTGTTTCAGGATCATCTCCTTGAAGTTTTCTTTTGAATTTTGATATAGCTGATGACATCTCTCCCTCTGGGTTGCTCTGTTTAACTACCACTTCCTTTTAGAATTACTTCACATCCCTGTCTATGCTATGCAGCTGAGGAAAGTGCCTGGGAGATGGATACACTGTGCACTTGGAGTCAGGGATGCGTCTGCTGGAGTGAGCACTGCCAAAGCCAGGTGGGACACCAGCAGCATTCCCTGCACCAATGTCTCTATGATGGGGCTTTATGAAAGGCCAGTCTGCTCGTTTAGTCTTCATGATTTTATGTGGTGGTGTATAACAGATCTTTTCCCACCCTCATTTCCAGATTTTTCAGTTTCTGGTATTTCAGCACTTAGAAGGAAGATATCCTGCCATTTGGAGGTCTTTCATCCATGGAAAGTTATATTACATCAGCTCTAGGTTGGTTCTAAAGTTTTGGTAACTATTATAGATTTATAAACCCTGCCATTTCACACTGTTTAAGAAACAAAACAAACTAGTGTTTCAAATGGTGAGAGTAGGCATGTTTCTGCACTCAAAATGAATCACCAGAATCTATCAACCAGTTAAGTATTGTATATTTTTTCCTAAAGTTAAATTACCTTCCAGAGTGATGAAAAAAGCCTCATACTTTAGAGAAGTCCAGATGCTTAATTTCCAGTAATTTCACTCCCTCTCCAACATGTTTTTTACTAAAGTTCTTTTAAAAATAATTGAGAGTTAGCTGCTGTTACATGTGTGGGTGGAGAATCAACTCTTAGCTCAACAGAAAAAAAATAAAACAGATGTAAATCAGAGGAATTTTTTATTTTTAGTTAGCTTGAGTATGTGTGCAGAGATGGGGAATATAAGCCATACGTTTGCAGTTATCTAACTTGATTTTAAATTGTACAGGTTGAAGTCAGGGGCGTTTATATCTTTGTTTTTAGTATTTTTAGGATACTTATTCCTGCTGGCAGGCTGCAGGCAAAAAAAAAAATCCCCAAATCTAAGGCTTCTAGCAGCCTGTTCCAAAAATGTGGGGTTAAATATTCAATTGTTTAATTAAAATGAAACTTTAATTTTAACAATGAAAGAAAACACTTAGTAAAACAACAATTTACTTCTTGGGAAAGATGATTATTTAATCTCAGAATTTTCCTTGTTCCTTATCTTTATTACTTGAATACCATAAACTTTATGTTTGTTTTAATAAAAAAATCTTTACTAAAACAATAAATAATTGAGTTTTCCTTTATTTGGCAAGCAATATGCTCCATTTAGTTGATTTCTAAGGTGATAATCCTCTTGAATTATTGGGTTTTAAGTGGCTGCTTATTGAATTTCTTCCTCTGACATCCTGCTGACCCTCAGGTCTTCCTGTCCCTGAGATCTGCATGCAATTGGGCTTCCACAGATATAAATGAACCCCTCTGTTCAGTAGACAAGATCCTGGTGGCTTTCACTGTCTTCACTGCCCTGTTCTTTGCAGTGAGGAAGGCAAAGCATGCTGGTACCTGTCCAAACTGGATAAATGAATGAGTGGAATATAACGTGGTCCAAGGTGGTATTAATGTTTGCTTTCAGCGAATACCCTGTAAAGAGACAAAGGTGTTTCTCCATCATTTTGACTTCAGCAGATCCACACTTGGCAGAGGAAGATGCAAGAGTGCCAGTAAAAGCAAGATGCACTGGGAAATCCCTGAGCTTCCCTGGTGTTACAGAAAACTTTGAGGAGTCTGGGATGGATTTGGAGTACATCTTTGCAACCATTTCTTCATCGAGGTTCCACAACACTTTTCTGCCATCAAGGAAATACATTGCCCTTGTAGAACAGGTTATTCCAAGGAATAGGATTAGGAGGCCTTCTGCTTCTTTTTGTGGAGACTCGTTATGTCTCATAATCTTTCCCTGAGGCTGCTGGAAGACAAGGATCAAGATGCTAGCAAAAATGTGGGAGGTACATAAGCAACCTTCCATTCAGTTCAGAAGTAAACAGGGAGGTAGTCATCATCACAGGACAAAGAATGGCATGAAGCCGTCAAGCTCTGAAACCCTAGGCTCTTTTCAGAATAGCTTTTTAAAAACCTGATTCCATCCTAGATGGAAAATACAGACAAGTTTTACTTGGGCTTGCCATAGTTACAAATTTGTAGTTGCTTTCCCATTTGCTTTTAGAGACCTAGTACTTCTTAGTGTCTCTGTAGGTTTTTGGAGAAGGTCTTTGAGACAAAACACTGCAACACCGTTGTTCCCAGTTCTGAGCATATTGCATATCTGGTCTGACAAACTGGAGGAAACTCAACTTTCTGCTAAGATGATCTAAGGAATTGTGTACAGGGGGCCTCTTCAAACACTAATTACATGGCTGTTTTCTGCAGACAGCACTCCCTCCTGCTGTGAACTACACAGGAATTACATCAGGCTTGTCCCAGGTTGGAAAGCTGCATTCATGTGCTCTGCCCTGGGATGTGGCAGTGAGGGCCCTGGGCTGTTGTCAACAGAGCTAGCTCCAGGATCAGAAGAAGGAGGTGCAGTATCTCTGGCTGTCTGCTGTAGCTATGGAGTATTCTGAGCTATGGGAAAGTATGTCTCCTTCAGCTGGCACTGTCTCAGGAGCTTTCGTGAGCCTCTCTATTTTTCCACATAATTGTGTTCAGAGAAATGGTTCACAAAGGAATGTTGCCTATCAGGAAGAATGAAGGGCAGACACAGGCCACATGGAGAAGGCAAGATGAAATTTTGATCCTTGTCTTTATAGCAATTTTGACAGTTCTCTGACTTATTATGATGTAAAATCAATATAATTGTGGTACCCTTAGGGGATTTTTAGTTTGCTTTCATGCAGAAAAGGGAATTTATGCTGTATATGCGTAGTCAAAAATGCCATTCTGAGTGTGACTCTTTTAACATCATATACATTGTCATCTCTGTCTTGTACAAGCTTCTTCTGTGACCGCATCTTCCTCCTATAATCACTTCTGGATTAAGGGTAAGCTTGCTATCCCATATTTGTTTCTTCCCATCCACCCTGGCTCCCAAAGGGTTACTTTCAGGACAGCGGAAAAAATATGTGTTAAGGAGCTAGACCTGCAAGGGATTTTTGTTGGACATTTCTGACTTCTCAAAGCTATGGCAATACTCTGGAGACGTATCTCTATGATGAATATTTGAGTATAAGAAGCTTTTGAATTTGGAAAATTGTAAAACAGAAAGATCGGTTTGGTTGGTACTTTTAGTTGAGTTTTTAGTCTTGAAATTTTGATCTTCACTAAAAGGTGAAGAAAAAAAAGCAAATGTCAAGGCTGAAAGCAAACAGCTTGTTATTGAAAAAAAAAATCTGAACTGACCTGATTCAAGTTGTTTTCAGCTGAACAGCTTGCAAAACAATAACAAAATTTCAAATTTTTGTTTCTTTTTGGATCAGAAATAACTTCAAAGACTTCAAAATTCTCCCATAACAGGAAGACTCTTTCTCAAAAGTCTACCACACCCACTCTTCCAGCAGCATTCAGGAGCCAAGGATTGCAGCAGGCATCTCTGGAAGTGAGAGCCAGAGCACACAGCGTGTTTTAAACACTATTAGTGTAATAACAGGATAGCCTGCCTTCTCCAGCCTGTCTAGTGTAAGTGACAGATTTGTACTTTGACATGGAGCTTGGGATCCAAAACTGAAATGTTTAAAAAGGGATGTGCTGCTAACACTAGGTTTTGAGTAGGGTAGCTGCTGGTCCTTCACCTAAAGAGAAAATCTCTCTCTTACAGGGATCACTCTCCCTACCTGAATTATTCATCCGTGGCAAAGAGGAACTGTACCCTTTTATGAGCTGTTCGTTGCTACCTTTGTGTTTTCTGTTTTGTGTGTTTCTTGGCCTCTTTGAGGCCTCCATCAGTGGTTTACTATATGTGTTTTTGCAATCATTTTCTGCTCTGCTTATCTGATTGGGTTCATTTTGAGCTATTTGTAGACAGTACAAAAAGAGACCAGATTAAAATCAATGCTGACATTGTGTTCCCACACATGCCCTGTATTCCTAGGTATTAGAAATGGGAATGAGTCATCCAGCAATACAGTTAAGTACTGACAAATGGTTGTCTAAATCTCTGATAAGTAAAATCTCTTTGACTTATTGCATATTTTCTGTCTTCACATGCTGCTGGTATAAATCTAAGACAAAAACCTACTCTTGGCCTCCCCAAGGACAGAACTTCCTTTCTTAGTTCAGGTATATTTCTCAATGAAATGTGTGGGAGTTTTGGGGACTACAGCAATGAGATTGAATTTATGTCTTGGGACAGAGAAAAAATAAATCCTCCGTTACAGACAACATTTGTCTGTAGGAATGCAAATGCACATGTGTCTCTGGAACCAAAGAACAATGTTATTTTTAAAGCTTTGTTTGGTCATGCTGGTTCTCTCCAGCTCACTTTCTGAATCATGCTGGGTTTAGCTGTTAAAAAGCTAACAATGGAATGAAGAAAAGTGACAATTGTGATAGAAAGGATAATAAAATATCACCTGAAGACAATGTTTTATCTGTAGTGTTTATTTTAAGTGTATTCCTTGAGAATTGGGTTGGTTTCACTTCAGGGCTGTAGTTAAAATCTTCACAACAGTGGAAGGACAATTTACTAAATATACTATTTACATGAAGACTTGTATAGGAGTTTATTCTTAAGGCTGTGCTTAAAGGAGAAACAGTCACACAAAGTGATTATCTCAGAAGCATAGAAGAACCCACTGAATAAAACCCATGCAATTATTTAATTACCTTTAACACCTCTACTTCAGCCAAAGGCAAATTCAGTTGCTAATGCTGAAAGGAGGATGGAACTGTCCTCTCCTGGCTTTTCATAGAAATCTCTTAGATTGCCTCTTAATGACTGAAAAGAAAAAGAGCACACCATTGTGCTCAAAGCCCTCTGAGTTTACCTTCTAATTGCAAAATGTGTAATTCTCAATACAAAGAACTTTGCATCCATATTCTACTGGCTCTGAGGGCCTGACAGTATCTCCCCTCCC